>JAPDNY010000009.1:76690182-77237682 GCA_029375565.1 Gekko gecko
GACTCCAATCTGGGAGAATGGGGTTTGATTCCCCACTCCTCCACATGCAGCCAGCTGAGTGACCCTGGTTCAGTCACAATTCTCTCAGAGCTGTTCTCTGGAGAGCAGTCCTCCAAAGGGCTCTCTCAGCCCCACCCATCTCACAGGGTGTCTGTTGTAGGGAAAGGACGGGAAGGAGATTGTAAACCACTCTGAGACTTCTAGTGAAGGGTGGGGTATAAATCCAATCTCTTCCTCCTCCTCTTCTTCTTCCTCCTCCTCCTCCTCTTCTTCTTCTTCCTCCTCCTCCTCTTCTTCTTCTTCTTCTTCCTCCTCCTCCTCTTCTTCCTCCTCCTCCTCCTCCTCTTCTTCTTCTTCCTCCTCCTCCTCTTCTTCTTCCTCCTCCTCCTCCTCCTCTTCTTCTTCCTCCTCCTCCTCCTCCTCTTCTTCTTCCTCCTCCTCCTCTTCTTCTTCTTCCTCCTCCTCCTCCTCCTCTTCTTCTTCTTCCTCCTCCTCCTACTCCTCTTCTTCTTCTTCCTCCTCCTCCTCCTCTTCTTCCTCCTCCTCCTCCTCTTCTTCTTCTTCCTCCTCCTCCTCCTCTTCTTCTTCCTCCTCCTCCTCCTCCTCTTTTTCTTCCTCCTCCTCCTCCTCTTCTTCTTCTTCCTCCTCCTCCTCTTCTTCTTCCTCCTCCTCCTCTTCTTCTTCCTCCTCCTCCTCTTCTTCTTCTTCCTCCTCCTCCTCCTCCTCTTCTTCTTCCTCCTCCTCCTCTTCTTCTTCTTCCTCCTCCTCCTCCTCCTCTTCTTCTTCCTCCTCCTCCTCTTCTTCTTCTTCCTCCTCCTCCTCCTCTTCTTCTTCTTCTTCCTCCTCCTCCTCTTCTTCTTCCTCCTCCTCCTCCTCTTCTTCTTCTTCTTCCTCCTCCTCCTCCTCCTCCTCCTCTTCTTCTTCCTCCTCCTCCTCCTCCTCTTCTTCTTCTTCTTGATATAGTGCCTTGGAGTCCACTCTGCAAAGCATCCATTTTCTCCAGGGGAGCTGATCTCTGTAGTCTGTAGGTGAGCTGTCATTCCAGGAGATCCCCAGGTCCCACCTGGAGGCTGGCATCCCTAGCCCTGGCTGCACTGAGTGGTTGCTTGCTGCTGGCCTTGATAATTCGTGTGTGAAGCTATGGAGCTTGTGGTCCACAAAGCTGAAATCTGAGCCTCATCTGGTAGATGTGGCCTGAATCTGGCTGGCTTGTGACATCATGGATGAGGAGGTCCGAATATCTGGTTACCTTTGGACATTTGGGGGTGTGGGCAGAGGGCCTAAAGATCACATTGGAGCAGTTTACTTGAGGAATTGTGGCCACTTACTCTAGTGAGCCTGCGAAAGGCTCTCTCTCCGGTTCTTTCCTTCCATTCACTAATCTCTGCCCTTCTGATATCAGAACTTTAGCTAGGGCTTGTTTACCATCAGGGAACATTTCTTCAAACTGTGTCATTCTTCTTCCCCACAGCATCATCTGGCAACAACCCATGATCACCATAAAGTTGGCCACCTGCAGTCCCATCGCACCAGATGGATAAATCTCCCTTCCCAAATAGTCCAGCTTCCAGCCTTCCCAGCTGAGCAGGAAAGAATGGTTCCCTGCTCTTCCTCGGGCATGGAGAACCTCTGGCACCAGAGAGATCCATTGTGGGTGGCAGAAGAGAGAGTCACAGCCAAGGCTCCCTCTAAGTTGAGCAAAAATTCTACTTTGTGAGCTACTGGCATTCAAGTTGTGAGCGAGCGGTTTGGCTGCTGCATAGATTAGTTTGCCCTGGGGCCATCCATCCTGAGCTAAGGCAGAAATGTGTGAGCCGGAGGCTAAAAAACTGTGAGCTAGCTCACACTAACTCAGCTTAGAGGGAACACTGGCACAGCCATCCTTTCTAACCTTGTCTGGGTTCACCGGGTTGTTTTCTGAAGCTGTAGTGGAGGCAGGCATAATCCAAACCAAACACTCATGGCTCTGTCCTGAATACCCCGAAGCATAGGAACTGCAACGTGACCAGAGTCAGAATTATATAAAATTTTCGTTATTGGGTCTATTGGTTGGGCTGTGTGGTACTCTAGTTCCAGTGCCCTGGCCACTTAAAATCCTAGAATCACAGAGTTGGAAGGGGGGCAATACAGGCCACCTAGTCCAACCCCCTGATCAATGCAGGCTCTGCCTTAGAAGCATCCCTGACAAGGGTTTGTCCAGCCGCTGCTTCAAGACTGCCAGTGAGGGGGAGCTCAACACCTCCCCAGGCAGTTGATTCCACCGTTGCACAACTCTAAAAAAGTTTTCCCCTAATATCCAGCCAGTATCTTCCTGCCCTTGATTTAAATCCATTATTGTGAGTCCTATCCCCGGCTGCCAACAGGAACAGCCCCCTGCCCTCCTCTAAGTGGCAGCCCTTCAGATACTTCAAGAGAGCCATCCTGTCCCCCCTCAGCCTCCTCTTCTCCAGACTGAACATTCCTTAAGTCCCCCGGCCTTTCCTCACAGGGCTTGGCCTCCAGGCCCCCGATCATCCTTGCCGCTCCCCTCTGCACCCGCTCCATTTTGTCTACATCCTTGTTGAAGGGATGCCTCCAGAACTGCACACAATACTCCAGGTGAGGCCTGACCAATGCAGCGTACAGCAGAACTACCACATCTTGTGATCTGGATGTTATGTCTCTGTTGATGCAGCCCAAGATCACATTAGACTTTTTTGCCGCTGCATCACACTGGCTGCTCATATTTAACTTACGGTCCACCCGTGCCCCAAGATCTTGTTCGCACACATTGCTACCCAGAAGTGTATCCCCCATCCAGTATGCGTGTTCCTCATTTTTTTTACCCAGATGTAGAACTTGGCACTTATCCTTGTTAAATTGCATCTTGTTCCCATCCACATGAACGGTCCAGAGTGCAGCCTCAGGTCTTTCTTGGGGGGGGAAGTGACAATGGTTCACCCACTGTCTCATCAGGGGGAGGCACAGATGGGCTCTCAGAACCTGCCTCCAAAGTTGCCGTTGTTTAGTAAAAACCATTACAACACATGTAATTTAATATTACAATCAAGAGGTGATTTTTTTTTAGATGTTCCCTCCCATTTCTGGCCTGTGGGTGCCTCATGGGTATGGGAGGAGGCATTAGATCCTTCAGGGGATAGAGGTCTGGGAAGGGTTTCAACCATGATGTAAGCTATCGTTGTCCTCAACCAAATGCCTGGCAGAACATCTCTGCCTTACAGGCCCTATGGAATTGCCCAAGATCCTGCAGGGCCCTGATGTTATTTGGCAGAGAGTTCCACCAGGTTGGGGCCAGAGCTGAGAAGGCCCTGGCCCTGTTCAAGGATAGCTGCATGTCTCTAGGGCCAGGGATCAGCAGCAAGTTGGGTGGGGCATCATAAAGGGCAAAGTGAACCAAGGGTTCTGCTGAAGTGGCCATTGAAAAGGCCGCTGCTGGGTTGTTTGTCCTTTGCCCTGTTATGTCATGGAGGGAGCAGATGGTGGCCCTTCAAAGACTTCATCCTCCGATGACCTCAGGGACTGAGAAGCATGCCTCGATGGTGCAGGTGTCTTTGGGTGCGATAACAGCTCAGCGTCAATTCCAGTAGGTGAAGCATGGTACCAGTGAGACCTTGATTGAAAGATCTTTGGCACTGAGCCTCAACTCTGAGGAGAATCTTCCCACCAGCATCGGTGTGGTGGTTCCCATCGATCCTGAGGTGATGGCGAAGCTCAGCCTCTGGGAGACAGAGTCTGCGGTCCCTGAGGGGAAAAATGGTTGGCACTGAGGTGAGGGCGATCAGTCGTGGGGTGGGGTCTGTTGGGAATGTTTGGTCTTTTTCTTAGCATTTTTTTCCAACAGTAGTTCTGATGCTGATCTAGTCCCAGTCAGTTGGCCATGTGCTTCTGAAACGGTTGGCGTCTGTACCGAGGCTACCAATGGAGATCTCGCCCTTTTGTCTGACTGGGCCCGGTTTTTCCCATGGGGATCTGGGGCACCCAGAGCTTTTGTCCATAATGAAGCTTTAAGCCTTGCTGCTCTGCCTTCTCAGGCCTTTGGGTAATTTGACAACAAGCTGGACAATAAGTAGAAGAGATAGAAAAGAAGAAGAGATTGGATTTATACCCCGCCCTTCACTCGGGTCTCAGACCGGCTTACAATCTCCTTCCCTTCCCCTCCCCACAACAGACACCCTGTTTGGGGCTGAGAGAGCTCTTTTGAGAACTGCACTTGATGGAACAGCTCCGAGAGAACTGTGACCAACACAAGGTCACCCAGCTGGTTGCATGTGGAGGAGTGGGTAATCAAACCCAGTTCTCTAGATTAGAGTCCGCCATTCTTAACAACTAGACCGAACTGGCTCTCCCTCTCCCGGATATAGAAGGTAGGATTTATGATCATCATTCTGGGCCATTTTGGAACCACGGTCCTCACATTTTTTAAAGAGGCCCATCCTAACAGCTCCGTCGATCAGTTTTTGTGCAACTTCTTCCCTCAAATCAACTCCTGGATAAACCAACAAAGCAGTTCAAGGAAACTAGCTCTCTCCTCATGGCGGCAAGAAGAGAACTTGAGGGAAGAGTGCTCTCCCCACCTCTGTCACATGACCTTTTGGGCGGGAAAGGCATCTCTGTAGATGGAGGAAAGGGGGGATACTTCTAACATCTAGAATATTCTTTAAATGCTTGGCTGTTCGCATGACTGGGATAGCCCAGGCAAGCCTGATCTCGTCAGATCTCGGAAGCTAAGCAGGGTCGACTCTGGCAAGAACTTGGATGGGAGACCTCCTTGGAATAGAGCAGTTGGGAAGCGGGGACTGGGTTTATTCAGCCAACTCTCTGAATATTCTCCAGGCTCCCCAGAGGTCGCCTTGACTTCCAGGTGCATGTACACTCACACACACATGCACATACACAGACACACACACACATGAAAAAAACAAAAAAAGAAAAGCTGTTCTCCACAGCTGGTCTGCAATCACGCAGTCCCATGTGGGACTGCACGGAAGCCATGACAATGAGTAATGATTATTGGGACAGATAGTCTTGCCAGACATTACATCATCAGCCAGGAACACGGTGTGTGTGTCTCATCTCGCCTGAGGCCTAGTCTTGTTATCTGAAGCAGTAGAGAAGAAGTCTTTCTCCCATGTGAAGAAGTAACTGGAGAGGGAGGGGCCGTGGCTCAGGGGTCAGAACGTCTGCTTGGCATGCAGAAAGTCCCAGATTCAATCTCCAGCATCTCCAGTTAAAGGATCAAGTAATAGGTGACGTGGAAGCCTAGCCGGTCTTAGTTTGCTGCAGTGGTTAAGTGCACGGACTCTGATCTGGGAGAACCGGGTTTGATTCCCCACTCCTCCACTTACAGCTGCTGGATGACCTTGGGCAAGACATAGTTCTGGCACAGTTGTGCTTGAAAAAGAGCAGTTTCTGTCAGAGCTCTCTCAGTCCAACCTTCCTCACAGGGTGTCTGTTGCGGAGGGGAAGGGAAAGAAGATTGTAAGCTGCTCTGAGACTCCTTTGGGTAGTGAAGGGCAGGGTATAAATCCAATCTCCTCCTCCTCCTCCTCCTCCTCCTCCTCTTCTTCAGGCAGAGAGCCAGTTTGGTGTAGTGGTTAAGTGTGTGGACTTTAATCTGGGAGAACCGGGTTTGATTCCCCACTCCTCCATTTGCACCTGCTGATGTGACCTTGGGTCAGTCACAAGCTCTGGCACAGCTGTTCCTGAAAGAGCAGTTTCTGTCAGAGTTCTCTCAGCCCCATCTCCCTCACAGGGTGTCTGTGGTGGGGAGGGGAAGGGAAAGGAGTTTGTAAGCCGCTCTGAGACTCCAAGTGAAGGGCGGGGTGTAAATCCAATCTCTTCTTCTCCTCCTCCTCCTCCTTCCATGTCACTGACACCTCCAATAGAAGAAGGGGGAGGAGTTTGGATATATACCCCCATCCTTCACTCGGAGTGATTTACAATCTCCTTTCCATTCCTCTCCCCACAACAGACACCCTGTAAGGTAGGTGGGCCTCAGAGAGCTCTTCTCTTGAGAGAACAGCTTTGAGAGAACTGTGGCTTACCCAAGGTCAAACCAGCAGCTGTGAGTGGAGGAGTGGGGAATCAAACCCGGTTAACTCCCAGATTAGAGTCCGCACTCCTAACCACTACAACAATACTGTCCTGGTGACTCTCATACAGTTAGTTAACAAGATCCCCATTATGCTGGATGCGTGGTAGATTCAGGACGGACAAAAGGAAATACTTCTTTACACAGTGAGTGATTAAGATGTGGGATTCACTGCCAGAGGATGTAGTGATGGCCACAGGAACAGACAGCTTTAAAAGGGGAGTAGATAGATTTATGGAGGATACGTCTACTGGTGGCTACTGGTCATGGAGACTAAAGGGTAACTTTAAAGCTGTCTCTGAATCTCAGAACCAGGAGGCAACATCAGGGGAAGGTTTTGGCCTTTGTGCCCATTTGTTGGCCCTCCAGAGGAACTGGTTGGCTGCTGTGTGAGACAGGATGCAGGACTAGATGGACCATTGGTCTAATCCAGCAGGGCTGTTCTTATGTTATTAAAAGGCCTCAGCTTCTGTGCCTTGTTGTTGGCCCTCCAGAGGAACTGGTTGGCCACTGTGTGAGACAGGATGCTGGACTAGATGGACCACTGGTCTGATCCAGCAGGGTTCTTCTTATGTTATTATAAAGGCCGTGGCCTCTCTGCCCTGTTGTTGGCCCTCCAGATGAACTGGCTGGCCGCAGTGTGAGACAGGATTCTGGACTAGATGGACCACTGGGCTGATCCAGCAGGGCTCTTCTTTTGTCCTTCTGCTGCTGAAACAAGATTCCTGGCTTCAGCCAAGCCAAGGGCTTCAGAAGTTATCGGCAAGGACAGTACCGTCCTTATGCCTTCGTCGAAAGCACCCCCTTTTGTCAGACATCGGCAACCAACTTTGGGACTGGTTCCCCGAGCTCCACACACACACACCGCAAAGCAATCCAGCATCTCATTCTTTACACTCCTGCACTTTGGAAAGGTATGAAACTGTTAAAGGGGAGGGGGGGAATTACATTGCATCAGGAAAAAAGTGATGACAGGAGAGTGAAAATGAATCTTTGCAAGTTCGTGATAACCTGCGAAATAACAAGCTCAAAATAGCTGTCATGGCAGTGCAGCCAGCAGAGAACAAGCCCTTAAACGCTGAAGCTGCGAGCTACTTGGTACGAACAGCATGGAAGCCCAGCCAGCCTGACTTCAAAAATACTCCGTGAGACTGCTCGGGGTGGTACAGTTTTGGCTCGTGGAGCGTTCTGGATGCTGACAGTGAAATGCAAGCGTGGGAAGATATGAGACGGCTCCAAGCGCAACGTCGCAGCCAAGAACCACGTGAGACCCTGCCCCTGCGTGGAGAGGACCTCTTGGAGTCCTCAAGTGGTTGGAGAGCAGCGAGTGACTTGAAAACAGAGAACCTCGGAAGAGCCCTGCTGGGCCAGACGAAGGGCCCATCCAGTCCAGCATCCTGCTCACGCAGTGGCTGGCCAACTTCCTCTAGAGAGCCCACCAGCGGGAAGGCTGTAACAACATCTTCCCTCCCTTGCTCCCCAGCAAATGATAGAAAGAGGCCTACTTCAGTGCGGTGTACTGATTAAGAGTGGCGGCTGTAATCTGGACAAGTGAGGTTGATTCCCCGTTCCTCCCCATGAAGACTGCTGGGTGACCTTGGGCCAGTCCCAGCTCTCTCGGGACTCTCTCAGTCCCACCTACCTACTTCATAAGGTGCCTCTTGTGGGGAGAGGAAGGGAACGAGATTGTAAGACCAGTGGTCCATCTACTCCAGCATCCTGTCTCACACACTGGGCAACCAGTTCCTTTGGATGGCCAACGACAAGGCATAGAGGCCGAGGCTTTTGTAAGATCATAAGAAGAGCCCTGCTGGATCAGACCAATGGTCCATCTAGTCCAGCATCCTGTCTCACATAGTGGCCAACCAGTTCCTCTGGAGGACCAACAACAGGGCAGGGGGGCTGAGGCCTTCATTAGATCATCAGAAGAGTAAGATCATAAGATCATAAGAAGAGCCCTGCTGGATCAGACCAATAGTCCCTCTAATCCAGCCTCCTGTCTCACACAGTGGCCAGCCAGTTCCTCTGGACAGCCGACAATAGGACACAGAGGCTGAGGCCTTCCCCTGGTGTTGCCTCCTGTCCTGGCTCTGGGATTGAGAGGTTTAGTGCCTCAGAATATGGAGGTTCCCCTCAGCCACCTTGGCTAGTAGCCACTGATAGATTTATCCTCCATGAATCTATCTAATCACATTTTAAAGCTGTCTCTTCCTGTGGCCACCGCTACATCCCTTGGCAGCGAATCCCACATTTGAATCACTCTCTGCGTAAAGTAGTATTTCTTTTTCTCCATCCTGAACCTACTGCCCATCGGCTTCATTGGATGTGGTGGAGTGGCCAGGTCTCCTGCTGTAGCTGGAGGCCTCCCACCAGCAGCCAAAATCACAGTTGCGCTGTCAGTGTGATGTCATTTCTGGCACTAACCCTGAAGTCACACAATGCCACTCTAGAAGTCCGTGGAAACTCTGTGGTAAAACCACAGTAGGATTCCCACTGGCTCCTAGAGTGGCATGATGTCATTGCTGAGTTTGCCCCAGAAATGATGTCACAGCAGTGATACAATAGTACCCCCCCCCAGTCTCCATCCCGCAGTATCCCACCAGGTGTCACTGGATAGCTGGTAATCTTCGAGATCAACCAGTTGCCCTTGGAAAGCTTACTAGAAGAAGAGGAGAATAAGAAGAGACTGAGATTACCCAAAGGAGACTCAGAGCGGCTTACAAACTCCTTTCCCTTCCTCTCCCCACAACAGACACCCTGTGAGGTAGGCAGGGCTGAGAGAGCTCTCTTGAGGACTGCTCATGAAAGGACAGCTCTGAGAGAACTTGTGACTGACCCAAGGTCACACCAGCAGCTGCACGTGGAGGAGTGGGGAACCAAACCCGGTTCTCCCAGATTAGCATCCATGCTCCTAACCACTACACCAAACTGGCTCTCAGGACATGCAAATCCAAATTCACTGGAACATTGCAGCTAGGTCCAGAAGGTTTGTTATAATCCAGATAATAAGGTAAAAAGGGAAAGGTAAAGGTTCCCTTGCTCGAAAGCCAGTCGAATCCAGCTCTATGGTTGCGATGCTCATCTCCATTTCAAAGCCGAAGAGCCAGCACTGTCCAAAGATGTTTCCGTGGTCATGTGGCTGGCATGACTAAACACCAAGGTGCACGGAACGCTGTTACCTTCCCACCGAAGTGGTACCTATTTATCTACTTGCAATTTCTTGCTTTCGAACTGCTAGGTTGGCAGGAGCTGGAACTAGAGACGGGAGCCCACTCCGTCTTGTGGCACTCTCAGGTCTCGAACTGCTGAACTACTGATCTTCCACAGCCTGCAGTTCAGTGTCTTAACCACTTGAGCCACCACAGCTCCTAGATAAAATGGTGAAGTCCACTTAATTGTTAAACTCCTGAAAAGATTAGCCTGAACTGCAGTTAGGTTTTCACCATCTCTGATTTTCAGCTGCCTGCCTGTTAAACAGTAACATACTGTGACTCAGTTCAATGGGGCTACGTAATAGAAAGACATCTGCTCTCCCCCCAAAAATTGGTCCTTTTATTTCATCATAAAATAAACTCTGTGTGTGCATGTGTATGCGTGTGCATTCAGCTGGCCAAAATGGTTATACCTCTGAGCATTTCCATTCCCTGGACTCTATCCGAAGTAGACACCCAGAACACATGCAAGAGATTTCACTCGACCAATCAATCAATGGATCAATCAAGAGGCAGAGAAACAATAGACAACCTCCTCCACAGGCCACGTTCATTATTTCGCTAGAGTCATGGGGGGAAGGGAAGAGCTGGATGTGCATTGGATTCGTACAGAGAATTAATGGGCCACGTCTGAAAAAGATAATAGCGTGGCAGTGGAGGGCAGAAGGGCGAAAGGAAGCAGCGAGGGACAAGAGAGAACGTTGAGGAGATATTAGAAAGGAGAAGGCCTAACCCCATATGTCGTGAGCAGCAAACAATTGAGTTAAGACCTGTCGTCTAAGATCTCCGTAGGGCTTTCCTTGCTCTGAGGAAGCACTACAAGGATCTCTGAAGGTAAAGTAAAGGTAAAGGTTCCCTTGCTTGAAAGCCAGTCGAATCCGACTCTAGGGTTGCGGTGCTCATCTCCGTTTCAAAGCCGAAGAGCCAGCGCTGTCCAAAGACGTTTCCGTGGTCATGTGGCTGGCATGACTAAACACCAAGGTGCACGGAACGCTGTTACCTTCCCACCAAAGTGGTACCTATTTATCTACTTGCAATTTCTTGCTTTCGAACTGCTAGGTTGGCAGGAGCTGGAACTAGAGACGGGAGCCCACTCCGTCTTGTGGCACTCTCAGGTCTCGAACTGCTGAACTACTGATCTTCCACAGCCTGCAGTTCAGTGTCTTAACCACTTGAGCCACCACAGCTCCTAGATAAAATGGTGAAGTCCACTTAATTGTTAAACTCCTGAAAAGATTAGCCTGAACTGCAGTTAGGTTTTCACCATCTCTGATTTTCAGCTGCCTGCCTGTTAAACAGTAACATACTGTGACTCAGTTCAATGGGGCTACGTAATAGAAAGACATCTGCTCTCCCCCAAAAATTGGTCCTTTTATTTCATCATAAAATAAACTCTGTGTGTGCATGTGTATGCGTGTGCATTCAGCTGGCCAAAATGGTTATACCTCTGAGCATTTCCATTCCCTGGACTCTATCCGAAGTAGACACCCAGAACACATGCAAGAGATTTCACTCGACCAATCAATCAATGGATCAATCAAGAGGCAGAGAAACAATAGACAACCTCCTCCACAGGCCACGTTCATTATTTCGCTAGAGTCATGGGGGGAAGGGAAGAGCTGGATGTGCATTGGATTCGTACAGAGAATTAATGGGCCACGTCTGAAAAAGATAATAGCGTGGCAGTGGAGGGCAGAAGGGCGAAAGGAAGCAGCGAGGGACAAGAGAGAACGTTGAGGAGATATTAGAAAGGAGAAGGCCTAACCCCATATGTCGTGAGCAGCAAACAATTGAGTTAAGACCTGTCGTCTAAGAGCTCCGTAGGGCTTTCCTTGCTCTGAGGAAGCACTACAAGGATCTCTGAAGGTAAAGTAAAGGTAAAGGTTCCCTTGCTTGAAAGCCAGTCGAATCCGACTCTAGGGTTGCGGTGCTCATCTCCGTTTCAAAGCCGAAGAGCCAGCGCTGTCCAAAGACGTTTCCGTGGTCATGTGGCCAGCATGACTAAACACCAAGGTGCACGGAACGCTGTTACCTTCCCACCAAAGTGGTACCTATTTATCTACTTGCAATTTCTTGCTTTCGAACTGCTAGGTTGGCAGGAGCTGGAACTAGAGACAGGAGCTCACCCCGTCATGCGGCACTCTCGGGTCTTGAACTGCTGAACTACTGACCTTCCACAGCCTGCAGTTCAGCGTCTTAACAAGGATCTCTGAAGCCCAGACCTTAAATACCCACTTTGATTCACAGAGACACAAACGATGTTCCATTGAAACTTTGATCGACGGAAACATCTAAAAGGAATCGTATTCTGGGAGGGGCCAAGGAAACCTGTAGGCCCGCAACAGAGGACCAGTCTTATGGCACCTGAGAGCCCATCTGGAGAGCCAGTGTGGTGTAGTGGTTAGGAGCGGCAGACTCTCATCTGGAGAACTGGGTTTGCTTCCCCACTCCTCCTCTACCTGCAGCCTGCTGGGTGACCTTGGGCTAGTCACAGTTCTCTCAGAACACTCTCAGCCTCACCTACCTCACAAGGCGCCTGTTGTGGGGAGAAGAAGGGAAGGCAATTGTGTGCCACTTCCGGTAGAGATTCGACTCCTCTTCTTCTTCATTGCTGCCAAGTAAGGGCATTCAGAATGATGCCTTTTGTTCTGGGTCTATATCTTAAGTCTCAAGCCTTCAGAAATAGTTAGAAATCTCTAGGAATTCACAGTCGCTTACTATAACCCTTTCCCTGACTTGAAATTATAGAAAGTGGTCTTCTATAACAGAAGCTAAGTTTAGAGGCAGGGCTTTTTTGGTAGAAAAAGCCCAGCAGGAACTCATTAGCATAATAGGCCACACCCAATAGCAGAAACTCATTAGCATATTAGGCCACACCCCTGACACCACAGCTCATTAGCATGTTAGGCCACACCCCATGTTACCAGAAGTGTGGTCATCCAGCCACACCCACCTTTTACTTTTTATTCTCTTTACCTTTTTTGTTGTCAAAATCCAGGGCTCTTTTTTTGTAGCAGGAACTCCTTTGCATGTTAGGCCACACACCCCTAATGGAGCCAATCCTAATGAGTTTCTGCTGTTGGGTGTGGCCTATTATGCTAATGTGTTCCTCCTGAGCGTGACCAACTCGGGAGCCAGCCAGAACTCCATTCCTGTGCGTTCCTGCCCCAAAATAGCCCTTGTTAGAGGTCAACATCTAAGGCTAAAGTAAAAGGACCTGGATTCATAGAAGTTTTCTGGCCATAGGCCACTTCTGTGTATCTGTCTGGTTTGCCCTACTGAGAGGAAGACAATGAAATTGATTTTATCACCTCCCCTTCTTCCTTCCCTACTTAGCGTCATTCTTTAAGAACATAAGAGAAGCCATGTTAGATCAGGCCAGTGGCCTATCCAGTCCAACACTCTGTGTCACACAGTGGCCAAAACCCAGGGGCCATCAGGAGGTCCACCAGTGGGGCCAGAACTACATACCTGAGGGGATATGGTTGCTGAGGATACTCCATAAGTTTGCTTCCAGGAAGTTTTTACCATAGAATTCCTGGTAATTCCTAGAGCTACCGGGAAGTGACAACAGGTAGCTCTAGGAAACTCCAGGAACTCTGTGGTAAAACTTCAAGTTCTTACCCCCACAGGGAAACAACAATCCCTTCCTTAAGGACCCAAAGCTACTCATAACCATCCACCCATCACAACACTGGTTCTTTATTTTATTTGTTTTTTACATTATTTATAGCTGGCCTTTCTCACAGGGGCTCAAGGAAGATTATTACACGTATTGAGTCAGGACAATCAACAAAATGGGTCATTCAATAACCAGGGCACTAGGGTTTTCGAAGTCAGGAACCACCAGAAAGAACTGAAGCATTAACTTGACACATTAAAACCTGGAAATCTCAAAGCCCTCCTACAGTTCAAATGCGGATGCACAAGATGTGGGACTTCTTTTTACTCGAAAAAATCCATACGATCACTAGCAACGACCCTGACATCAGTGAGCTCGCTAGTCCCCTGGATGTATGGTTCCCAGTTATAGAGAAACTAGACTATAGCAAAATGGATCCAAAAAGCTTAAATGGAGCTAAATTTAGACTCCTTACCTACAGCTAAACTTTAATGTGTGAAATTAAATAGACCACACTGCTCCTTGAGAATATGATGCCTTTCATAACCTGATAGATATCGTATATTTTAGATAATCGAGATTGCTAGCAGTTGTTAATTGCTAAGAGATTGTGTTTAGTCAATGATTGAAATCCTATGATGTTCCTTTATAGTGTCCTTCTTAAAGTAGTTTTTGTAACCTACATTGAATTAAAAAAATATTTTTTTTAAAAAACTTGACACATTAAGTGGTATGGAAATTACGTAATAGGATCCTACTTTCCATAAGCTGTACACAGCAGTAGAGACCACAGTCCCGATCATTTATCCAAGTGAATTAGTGATCCTTTTTGTATAAAGGTTTCTCTCGCTCGGAAGCCAGTCGGATCCGACTCCAGGGGCGGTGCTCACCTCCGTTTCCAAGCCGAAGAGCCAGCACTGTCCAAAGACATTTCCGTGGTCATGTGGCCGGCATGACTAAACGCCAAAGCGCACGTAACACTGTTATCTTCCCACCAAAGCAGTACCTATTTATCTACTTGCAATTTCTCGCTTTCAGGTTGGCAGGAGCTGGGGCCAGATACGGGAGCTCACTCCATCACGCAGCACTCATGAACTGCCAAACTACTGACCTTCCCGTCTGCAGCCCAGCATTTTAACCCAATTACCTGTGCAGAAAGCCGTCTTGAATAGTTCAGTTTTGCATGGTTTGGAGAAGGCCAGGAGAATGGGAGCGTTCCTGACTTCCTGGGTTAGGCCATTCCACAAGGCAAGAGCCCGACTGGTGTGAGCGACATTGTCATGGCAGGGCATAGGGACAGAGGTGGTCCTGCAAATTAGAGGGGGCCAAAGCTATGAATGGCTTTGTAGCTGATAGCCAATACCTTAAACTGAGCTCAGTAACACATAGGCAACCAATGGAGGTGGAGGAGGGGATTGGATTTATACCCCACCCTTCACTACCCGAAGGAGTCACAGAGCACCTTGCAATCTCCTTTCCCTTCCCCTCCCCACAACAGACACCTTGTGAGGTAGGTGGGGCTGGGAGAGCTCTCTCAAGAACTGCTTGTGAGAGAACAGCTCTAAGAGAACTTGTAACTGACCCAAGGTCACACCAGTAGCTGCATGTGGAGGAGTGGTTCTCACTGATTAGAGGCCGCACTCCTAACCACGACACCAAAACTGTTCAAGAGATAACCTGGGAAATCCCTGGTTATGCTTATTATTTTTATGGGTTTTAAAAAATTTATATCCTGTGATTTCCCCCTAACAGGGAGTTTATCATATCGTTCTCTCCTCTGCTTTATTCTCACAACAACAAATAGGGTTGCCATCTCTGGCCTGGGAGATTCCTGGAGATTTGGTGGTGGGACCTCTGGAGTGGGGAATCTAGGGAGTGGTTTTACCTAGATTCTATGGTACACCATAGAGTCTGCCCTCCAGAATGGCCATTTTCTCCAAGGGACCAGATCTATGTAGTTCAGGGATCATTTCCGAGATGCCTCCAGGCCCCACCTGGAGGCTGGCAACCCTAAGCTGTCATGTTGGTTAGGCCGAGAGATTGTCACAGTCCCAAGCTCACCTGGCGAGCTTCCAAGGCAGAGCAAAAAGGATATTATAGCATTGGAAAAAGTGCAGAGAAGGGCAACTAGAATGATAAAAGGGTTGGAACACCTTCCCTATGAAGAAAGGTTAAAGCGTTTGGGGCTCTTTGGCTTGGAGAAATGATGGCTGAGGGGTGACACGAGCGAGGTTTACAAGATTATGAATGGGATTGAGCAGGCTGAGAAAGAAGCACTTTTCTCCCTTTCTCACAATACAAGAACTCGTGGGCACTCCATGAAATTGCTGAGCAGTCGGGTTAGAACAGATAAAAGGAAATACTTCTTCACCCAAAGAGTGATTAACATATGGAATTCACTGCCACAGGAGGTGGTGGCAGCTACAACCATGGACAGTTTCAAGAGGGAATTAGATAAATTTATGGAGCAGAAGTCCATCAATGGCTATTAGCCACAGGGTATAGATGGGAATTCTAAGTCTGGGACAGGTGATGCACTCTATTCTTGGTGCTGGGGGGGGGGGCAGCAGTGGGAGTGCTTCTAGTGTCCTGGCCCCACTGCTGGACCTCCTGATGGCACCTGGTATATTTTGGCCGCTGTGTGACAGAGTGTTGGACTAGATGGGCCATTGTCCTGATTCAGCATTGGCTTCTCTTATGTACTTATATTCTTATGGGCAACTGAACACTGTCCCAGGTCCATATCCACCACTGCATGCTCTTGGATAGACCGTTTGCTTCAGTGTGGCGATCTTCTTATTATGAGGTTA
The DNA here is from genome assembly GCA_029375565.1 of Gekko gecko. Classification (NCBI taxonomy): domain Eukaryota; kingdom Metazoa; phylum Chordata; class Lepidosauria; order Squamata; family Gekkonidae; genus Gekko; species Gekko gecko. Next base: position 76,705,918 of record JAPDNY010000009.1, read on the forward strand.
TTATTAGATGGAAGCGATAACTGGGGGAAAGCCTTATGAAGTTGCTAGAGCCATTTTGTACTTGGGCATCGATTTTTTTTTTGTTCAGTCGCACAGTCGAGTCCGACTCTTCGCGACCCCATGGACCAGATTATGCCAGGCCCTCCTGTCTTCCGCTGTCCGCTGAAGTTTGCTCAATTTCATGTTTGTTGCATCAATGACACTGTCTAACCATCTCATCTTTTGCCATCCCCTTCTTCTTTGACCTTCAATCTTTCCCAGCATCAGGGTCTTCTCCAGTGAATGCTCCCTTCTCATTTGGTGGCCAAAGTATTTGAGCTTCAACTTCAGGATCTGACCTTCCAGGGAGCAATCAGGGTTGATTTCTTTTAGGATTGACTGATTTGATCTCCTGGCAGTCCAAGGGACTCTCAAGAGTCTTCTCCAGCACCTGGGGGTAAATCATGCCCATCTCTTCCCTTGGAGTTTTGCCAAAGCGTGGATGATCTACAGGGCAGGCTCTTAATGTTCAAACTTGGTGCACAGATGGTGTTGTTAACAGGACATTCTTGATCAATTTTAAGTGTCGCAGTGGGAGACAGGTGGAGGTACTCTTTTAAGATATGCAGAGCCGAAGCTGTTTAGCGCTTGATAAGTCATGGTCGATACCTTTGAATTATGCCCCGAAGACTATAAGAAGCGAGCAGAGACTCTGGTGCATGACAATTATGTAATATTTTAATTAGCCCTAGGTGTTCTTTTCTCTGTGCCGAGGCAGACGCCCTGATAGAGCGCAGGCTCCTCTCCAAAGGTCTTTCTTTAGAATGGCCCCCGGTTCGGCTCATTAGCATGTGCAACCGGCCAGGATTTATTGATCGCCGCGTGGGGAATGCCTTTCAGGAATGGACCAATAGCCCATCCGATGGCGTTGTCCCGCCCCAAAGAGGCCCATGCCAAACGCTGCAGAGGACGAGTTATAAAACCACCGTAATGAATCTAATTGTGCGATATGGGACCCGAGAGGAGTATCCTTCCCCGACTTCCAGGGGGCTCCGAGCTATAGATTTCGCAATGAGAATGGATGGCTCCTCATAAATGTCTCCTCGCTCTCATTAAGGGCAGGGGCTTCCTCTGTTCATGTCCTAGCTCAGTTCGACATTAATTGCCTATGGAATCCGGTGCCCCGATGCCCCTTCCTATCAGAAAAGAGAGCCCTCCCTGCTGAGGTTCTTACTTTGGTGTAGTGGTTAAGTGCGCAGACTCTAATCTGGGAGAACTGGGTTTGATTCCCCACTCCTCCACTTGCACCTGGCTGGATGACCTTGGGCAAGTCATAGTTCTGTCAGGGCTGTCCTTGAAAAAAGAGCAGTTTCTGTCAGAGCTCTCTCAGCCCCACCTACCTCACAGGGTGTCTGTTGTGGGGAGGGGAAGGGGAAGGAGTTTGTAAGCTGCTCTGGGACTCCTTTGGGTAGTGAAGGGCGGGGTATAGATCCCATCTCCTCCTCCTCCTCCTCCTCCTCCTCCTCCTCCTCCTCCTCCTCCTCCTCGTCTTCTTCTTCTTCTTCTTCTTCTTCTTCTTCTTCTTCTTCTTCTTCTTCTTCTTCTTCTTCTCCTTCTTCTTCTCCTTCTTCTTCTTCTTCTTCTTCTTCTTCTTCTCCTTTCCTTTGAAGACTGGCCATATAAACCCTTAGATTTCTGGGAGGGGAGATGAACAGCAAGCCAGATAGATGGACAGATGGATGGACTGATGGATAATTGCAGTCCAGCGTCAAAGAATGCAGGGCTTTTCTTTTTTTATCCACCAGGGTTTTGCTCTGAAGAAGAACAAATGCCGGAAACACATCCAGAAACTCTGCTCATTTTTGTTTGTTTAAATGAAAACTTCAGATGCCCGCCGGAATGGGATCATTTGTTGACTTTGGGGTGTTTGGGCCTTCTGGAGTGCTGTCTTTTGAAGCAGCAAAGCTTTCCAGCTGCCACTCCAAAAACAATTATAGACGGGCTGTCAAATGCAGTGAGCAGGCAGCAATTTCAGGCGCGCATCACCGGCGCTCCTAGGCGGGATCCGACTAGAAACTGAGTTTTAAAAGGTAGCAAAAAAACAAGTGCCATCAAAAGACCTTTTCTACTTTGTCAGTGAGAAGAAAAGCATCGCTCTCAGATAGCAGTAGTCTGAGTCGTGATGAATGTTTCCGAATTTTCATTTTGGGGTTAAAATGCCTTGTTTGTTTGTTTAAAATGTTTTCATCCAGCCTCTCCATCCAACCAGGGTCCACAAGGCAGCGAACCTAAAAGCAGTGAAACGTTTAAGCAATTAAAATACAATTAAAATATAAAATGGAGAGCCAGTTTGCTGTAGTGGTTAAGTGCACGGACTCTTATCTGGGAGAACCGGGTTTGATTCCCCCACTCCTCCACTTGCACCTGCTGTTGTGACCTTGGGTCAATCACAAGCTCTGGCACAGCTGTTCTCTCAAGGACAGTTTCTGTCAGAAGTTCTCTCAGCCCCACCTACCTCAGAGGGTGTCTGTTGTGGGGAGGGGAAGGGAAAGGAGGTTGTAAGCCGCTCTGAGACACCTTTGGGCACTGAAGGGCGGGGTATAAATCCAATCTCTTCTTCTCTTCTTCTCTTCTAAAATTCAATTTAAAATGTAGAAACAAACAACACCAGAAGGAGAGCCACGAACCATTATTGGGTTTATTTAAATGAGGTAGATATCCCCCCAAAAAAAAAAAAAACCATTCTCCTTTTAAAGTCTTTTCCAATAGTATTATTTTCCTGCTCCTTCAGATACCCCCCCCGTGGGTAATCTTCTTGGAGGCCAATCTGGGGCCACCATGCTAAGCTGGGTAGAAAGTGAGGGCAAGTGATGGTGACTGAGAATGAAGGCAAGTGAGGGCCGTGGGAACAAAATAAAAGTATATATTTCTGCAAAATAAATTGTCTGGGAGCAGATCCGTGTCCCAGCACTGCTGAAATTGTTCATGAACAACTGTGCCTTGTTATGCGATGACTCTCAGAAATGACTTGCTCAGATATCAAAGCTGCTCTGCTCACAAGGCCGAGTCTCTCAATCAAGGACTAGACTGGCTACCGTATAAAAATCTTTTAAAATCTGAAGGGAAAAATTTTGTGTTAAAAGATAGATTTGATGTTGAATTTGAATATGATTGGTTGAAGTATAGACAGATTTATGATTTATTTAAGACCGATAAAAGAGAACATGGCTTTAGAGAAAAGAATATTGAAATTGAAACTGTATGGCTTGAGAAAGATAAAAAAATGATTTCTAAACTGTATAAGGTGCTATTGAAATGGTATACTGAGGATGAAGTTGTAAAAGAGCAAATGATAAAATGGGCTGTTAATGTTAATAATGAGATATTAATGACATCTTGGGAATACTTGTGGAAAAAGTCGATGAAAATTTCAACTTGCGTAAATGTTAAAGAGAATTGTTATAAAATGATGTACAGATGGTATATGACACCTAAAAAAATTGCTATCATAAATGAAAGTATGTCTAACAAATGCTGGAAATGTAAGAAACATGAAGGGTCTTTTTACCATATGTGGTGGACATGTGATAAAGCAGTAAAGTATTGGACAGAGATCCACAATGAGATACAAAAAATTTTGAATTGTACTTTTAAGAAAGACCCACAGATGTTATTGTTAGGTCTTAAAATGGAAGAAATAAATGTAGCCAAGAGAACACTACTATGGTACTTGACTACAGCAGCAAGACTGACTTTTGCTCAATGTTGGAAACAAAATAAAGTACCTGAAACATGGGAATGGATTAAAAAGACGTTGTTTTTGGCAGAAATGGACAAATTAACAAGAAAGTTAAACAACGAAGAAGATGAAACTTTCTTTGAAGACTGGAAAGACTTTCAAAAATACTTGTTGAGAAATTGGGACATTAAACGTGGTTTGATCTGCTTTGATAGTTATTAAGAGGAAAATGAAATAGAATTAGACTTTTGAATTGTTACCGTTTGTAAGAGAAAATAAGTTTAGAAGTAACTGTACTAGAAAAAGAGAGATATTAATGGGGTTGGAGCAGTGCGGGAAGCCTTGTGTGGGGGGGGGAGAAGGGAAATTAGAAAAATGGATATGTAGGTTGGTTGAAAATGTATGAACATGTGATATATCCAATAATAAATTGTATTTACCAAAAAAAAAAAAAAAAGGCCGAGTCTCTCCTGAGGAGCCCATGTTATCATCCTTTCCCAGAATGTCTGCATCTTAAAAATAGTGGCATGTTGACTTTATCTGCGCACATGCAGTTGGAGCTGCCATCATCGAACAGGTAACCGATGGAGCACAAGTGCTGTGACCCATGGAACATTTTTGAGTATCCCGTAGAAATGCTCACCGCGAGCAGCTAGGGCAACTCTCCATTTGGCATTCGCTCCACATTTTCTCAACTGAGTGGGAAAAGTGCAGCTCAAAACCATATTCTTATACCCCGGGCCAAGCCGTAATGACTGCCAAGTCACTCCTGAACGGCCATAAATCTATGCAGAACGTATCATAAAACCCAATGGTCAAAGGAAGCGAAAGCGGCATGGGGTGTGGAGGCTGCCGTAAAATCCGATGATCAAAGGAAGCGAAAGCGGCATGGGGTGTGGAGGCTGCCGTAAAATCCGATGATCAAAGGAAGCGAAAGCGGCACGGGGTGTGGAGGCTGCCGTAAAATCCGATGATCAAAGGAAGCGAAAGCGGCATGGGGTGTGGAGGCTGCCGTGAAATCCGATGATCAAAGGAAGCGAAAGCGGCATGGGGTGTGGAGGCTGCCGTGAAATCCGATGATCAAAGGAAGCGAAAGCGGCATGGGGTGTGGAGGCTGCCGTGAAATCCGATGATCAAAGGAAGCGAAAGCGGCATGGGGTGTGGAGGCTGCCGTAAAATCCGATGATCAAAGGAAGCGAAAGCGGCATGGGGTGTGGAGGCTGCCGTGAAATCCGATGATCAAAGGAAGCGAAAGCGGCATGGGGTGTGGAGGCTGCCGTGAAATCCGATGATCAAAGGAAGCGAAAGCGGCATGGGGTGTGGAGGCTGCCGTAAAATCCGATGATCAAAGGAAGCGAAAGCGGCATGGGGTGTGGAGGCTGCCGTGAAATCCGATGATCAAAGGAAGCGAAAGCGGCATGGGGTGTGGAGGCTGCCGTGAAATCCGATGATCAAAGGAAGCGAAAGCAGCATGGGGTGTGGAGGCTACCATAAAATCCGATGATCAAAGGAAGCAAAAGCGGCATGGTGTGTGGAGGCTACCGTAAAATCCGATGATCAAAGGAAGCGAAAGCGGCATGGGGTGTGGAGGCTACCGTAAAATCCGATGATCAAAGGAAGCGAAAGCGGCATGGGGTGTGGAGGCTACCATAAAATCCGATGATCAAAGGAAGCGGAAGCGGCATGGGGTGTGGAGGCTACCATAAAATCCGATGATCAAAGGAAGCGAAAGCAGCATGGTGTGTGGAGGCTACCGTAAAATCCGATGATCAAAGGAAGCGAAAGCGGCATGGGGTGTGGAGGCTGCCGTAAAATCCGATGATCAAAGGAAGCGAAAGCGGCATGGGGTGTGGAGGCTGCCGTAAAATCCGATGATCAAAGGAAGCGAAAGCGGCATGGGGTGTGGAGGCTGCCGTAAAATCCGATGATCAAAGGAAGCGAAAGCGGCATGGGGTGTGGAGGCTGCCGTAAAATCCGATGATCAAAGGAAGCGAAAGCGGCATGGGGTGTGGAGGCTGCCGTAAAATCCGATGATCAAAGGAAGCGAAAGCGGCATGGGGTGTGGAGGCTGCCGTAAAATCCGATGGTCAAAGGAAGCGAAAGCGGCATGGGGTGTGGAGGCTGCCGTAAAATCCGATGATCAAAGGAAGCGAAAGCGGCATGGGGTGTGGAGGCTGCCGTAAAATCCGATGGTCAAAGGAAGCGAAAGCGGCATGGGGTGTGGAGGCTGCCGTAAAATCCGATGGTCAAAGGAAGCGAAAGCGGCATGGGGTGTGGAGGCTGCCGTAAAATCCGATGATCAAAGGAAGCGAAAGCGGCATGGGGTGTGGAGGCTGCCGTAAAATCCGATGATCAAAGGAAGCGAAAGCGGCATGGGGTGTGGAGGCTGCCGTAAAATCCGATGATCAAAGGAAGCGAAAGCGGCATGGGGTGTGGAGGCTGCCGTAAAATCCGATGATCAAAGGAAGCGAAAGCGGCATGGGGTGTGGAGGCTGCCGTAAAATCCGATGATCAAAGGAAGCGAAAGCGGCATGGGGTGTGGAGGCTGCCGTAAAATCCGATGATCAAAGGAAGCGAAAGCGGCACGGGGTGTGGAGGCTACCGTAAAATCCGATGATCAAAGGAAGCGAAAGCGGCACGGGGTGTGGAGGCTACCGTAAAATCCGATGATCAAAGGAAGCGAAAGCGGTACGGGGTGTGGAGGCTACCGTAAAATCCGATGATCAAAGGAAGCGAAAGCGGCACGGGGTGTGGAGGCTACCGTAAAATCCGATGATCAAAGGAAGTGAAAGCAGCATGCAATGCAGAGGGGAATTTCTGTTGCAGCGTGGGTTTTGTGAAACAACGGAGGAAAAAGCCAGCGCAGAATCAGCCCTAGTTTCAGTTCAGCTGTACTAATAATACCTGAGAGAGGAGGTGGAGGGGGAGATGGTGGATTCTGTGAACCTGTCCTCAACCGATGCCCTTAGAAGTCAGCAGCCGGCAGCTCCTCGGCCTTTCCTGCTAGAGGCTGCTGCTGTGCAGAGACTGCTAATTGAACAGAAACTCTGCCACGTTAGCGAACGCTTCAAGATGCAGATGAACTCAAGAGAGTTCATCCGAGCCGTCTGGCAGATGCAAACCCCTGGTCTCCAGGGAGTGACCACGGAGTGCATTAACTTTGTCTCCGGAAAAAAAGGGAAAGAAAGAAAGACAGCTTGGAAACTGAATCTCGCTCTAGCCATGTGGAAGCCTTCTCATATCCATCAATTTAAGGATGCTTATCATCCAAACTGCGGTCTCCGGCGGAAGAAACTCCCCATAGTCCCCAGAGACAGGAAGAATGAAGGCCCGAGACTCTCCAGTTTTGAAAAGCCACTCATGGATGATAACTGGGGGGGGGGGGCTGGAGATGATCTATTGGTTCCTCTTAGAGCAGCCCCTGTGATTCGGCAGAATTCTCCCAATGAAACGTCTCCCCTTCTGCCAACCACTCTGCCTGGAAAGTTATACATGTTTGTTCTGCAGATCAGCCTTGTACTCAGCCTGCGGGCTGGTTCTGCGCTGGCTTTTCCCTCCGTTGTTTCACGAAACCCACGTTGGAACAGGAATTCCCCTCTGCAGTGCACGCTACTTTCATTTTCTTTGATCATCAGATTTTATGGTACCTTCCACCACTGCATGCTGCTTTCGCTTTCTTTGACCATCGGATTTTATGGTACCTTCTGCATAGATTTATGGCCGTTCAAGGGACGACTGTGCAGTCAGTACAGCACTGCCCCGGGGTATCTGAATGTGGTTCTGAGCTGCACTATTTCCTCGCAGTTGAGAAAATGTATGGCCATTCAAGGGGTGACTTTGCAGTCAGTATGGCATTGCCCCATGCCATTTGAATGTGGTTTTGAGCTGCACTTTTCCCTCCCTCAGCGTTTCGTCCACATGACCATGGAAATGTCTTTGGACAGTGCTGGCTCTTCGGCTTGGAAACGGAGATGAACACCGCCCCCTAGAGTCGGATTCGACTGGCTTTCGAACAAGGGAAACCTTTACCTTTCTCTTCAGTGGGGGCCCAAAGTGGTTTGCAACATTCTCCTCTCCTCCATTCTGTCCTCACAACAGCCCTGTGAGGTAGGTTAGGCTGCAAGTGTGTGGCTGGCGTGAGGTCACCCAGCAAGCTTGCTCTGTGCCCAGGACATTCACTCCTCTGAGTCTCCCAGTCTCAGCCATCCTTCCCCCCCCTTTATTTATTTATTGAATTTTCATATTATTACATGCAAAACAATGCAGTTTTTAGTATATTATGAGTCTATAGATACAACTTATTATTTATCCATGTATACATTCTCATCCACCTTCCTTGTATTATTACAGATAATCTGTCCATTTCAGCCATTTCCAACAGTTTCAAGATTTGAAGGGAGCCTATCTAGTTTCCAATTCTTTGCAAACAATATTCTAGTAGTTGTTAGGATGTAGGTTATTAAATACCGATCTTCTTTCTTACAACTGTCTGGTATAATATTTAACAGAAAAAATTCTGGTGTCAAGGGTACATCTACATTTAGTATTGCCATTAACATTTTATGTATTTTCACCCAATAACTATGAGTCACTTCGCATCTCCACCATAAATGATAAAAAGTTCCAATACTATGCTTACATTTCCAACAATTTTTAGATACATTTGGATAACATTTTGCAATCTTATTAGCTGCTTTCCAAATTTTAGACCATTCATTTAACTCTATACTATAACCCATATCCTGCATCCAGTTAATCATTGTTGTTTTTACAATTTCATCTTGTAGATATTCCTCTAACAAAAAGTTGTATAGTTTTTGGATCTTATCATTTGATGACAGCCAGATCTTATCTAAGTCATTTTTAGTTTCATAGAAGCCTATTTTTGTATCCTTGTTAAATCTATTAGTTATTAATACCATTTCCCACCATGTTAATTTTATATTTTGTATGTGAAGTTTCTCCTCTGATTTCAATTTATTATCTTTATCTAAAAGCATCTCATAATTCTCTTGTTTTCCTTTAGTAATCAACGTGAGCTTTATAAGAGCTTCTAGAGGTGAGACCCATTTAGGAGTTTTCTCACAGAAATGTTCTTTTACTTCTTTCCAAGTTTTCATCAATGCACCTCTAATTGTATGTTGCTGGAAGTTGGTATGGATTTTTTTCCTTTCCATACCAAACATATGCATGCCAGCCCATAGACAAGTTATGGCCTTCTAATTTTAATAACCTAGTGTTTTCCAATAGTAACCACTCCTTTATCCATCCCACTGCTGCCGCTTTGTAATATATATTCCAATTTGGAAGCCCAAAACCTCCTCTATCTTTCTTCTCTTGTAGCATTTTCAATTAATCTGAGCTTTTCTGTGATGCCATATAAATTGCTTACATATCTTTTCCATATCTGTAAGAACTTGTTTATTTCTTAAAATTGGAATATTTTGTGCAAGAAAAAGAAATCTAGGGAGTATATTCATCTTTATTGTTGCAATCTTTCCCATAAAGGACAAGTTTAAGTCTTTCCATTTTTGCAAATATTTTTTTCATCTCCATTAGTAGTTTTGTGTAATTATCCTCTATCAGCTTAATGCTTTTATTAGATACTATGATACCTAAATATTTGACTTTTTTAGCTATTACCATAGATGATCTGCTTTGTATTTGTTCTGTTTGTTTTTGTGTACAGTTCTTTGTTAGTATATTTGTCTTTTTATAGTTTATTCTAATTGCAAATGCCTGCAATTTAAATATCTTCTCTTTTATCTTGAGACCTCTTATCTGTTGATTTTCACGTATTAGATCATTTAACGTTTCTAAAGTAAATATAAACAGTAGTGGAGATAGTGGGCAACAGAAGTCTCCTTCTTCCTTAAATGGCCCTACCCTTTCTCCCTACCTATATAGATATATTCATTTTCTAAAACGTTTATCTCCCAATTTTGGAGCCTAGATATAACAGTAGGGTTGCCAGCCTCCAGGTGGGGCCTGGAGATCTCTCGCTTTTACAACTGGTCTCCAGCTGACAGAGATCAGCTCCCCTGGAGGAAATGGCCGCTTTGAAGGGTGGGCTCTATGACATCGTACCATGCTGAGGCCCCTCCCCTGCCCAAACCCCACCCTCTCCTGGCTCCACTCCCCCCCCAAGTCTCCAGGCATTTTGCAACCCAGACCTGGCAACCAGTGTTCCCTCTAAGCTGAGTTAGTGTGAGTTAGCTCACAGTTTTTTAGCCTCTGGCTCACACATTTTTGTCTTAGCTCAGGAAGATGGGCTCCAGAACAAACTAATTTATGCAGTAGCCAAACTACCTGCTCACAACTTTAATGCCTGTAGCTCACAAAGTAGAATTTTTGCTCACAGGACTCCATCGCTTAGAGGGAACATTGCTGGCAACCCTATATAACAGTCCAAACATTGGCAACCCTTTAGCGTACTAGAAAACCTAAACGAAAAAAGAGAGGAAGATTTCATAGACCAAGGCCAGCCAGTGTGATTCAGTGGCTACAGTATCAAGCTAGGACCTGGGAGACCCAATTTCAAGTCTCTGCTCTGCCATGGAAGCCTGCTGGGTGACTTTGGACCAGTCACACACTCTCACCCTAAGCAATTTAGGGTTGTTGTACGGGTAGAACAGAGAAGGTCAGAATGCTGTTGTAAGCCACTCTTGAGTCCCCATTGTGAAGAAAAGTGAAGTACTGTGATCCAAAGAGATATAAAAACAGCCTTGGTTTTAAATAACCTTTGTTTAAGCCGTTATGCAAGACGTGAGTCTTCCTTCTGGAAGGTGTGGGGGTCAAGGAACAAACAAACTTGGAGGATGCAAATTAATCCAGGAAGAAGAAGAAGAAGAAGAAGAAGAAGAAGAAGAAGAAGAAGAAGAAGAAGAAGAAGAAGAAGAAGAAGAAGAAGAAGAAGAAGAAGAAGAAGAAGAAGAAGAAGAAGAAGAAGAGGAGGAGGAGGAGGAGGAGGAGGAGGAGGAGGAGGAGGAGGAGGAGGAGGAGGAGGAGAGATTGGCTTTATACCCCACCCTTCACTACCCAAAGGAGTCTCAGAGTGGCTTACAAACCCCTTTCCCTTCCCCTCCCCACAACAGACACCCTGTGAGGTCGGTGGGGCTGAGAGAGCTCTGAGAGAAACAGCTCTTTTTCAAGAACAGCTATGCCAGAACTATGGCTTGCCCAAGGTCATCCAGCAGGTGCAAGTGGAGGAGTGGGGAATCAAACCCGGTTCTCCCAGATTAGAGTCCGCACACTTAACCACTACACCAAACCGGCAAGAGTCCACTGGCACCTTAAAGACTAACAAAATATGTGGTAAGGGATGAGCTTTCATGAGTCACTGCTCACTTCTTCAGATACAGCTAGAATGGGAGCCCATCTGTTCTATTTGGAAAGTGGGGTGATTTCAGATGCCAAATGACATTAGCAGGCAAATGACAACAGCAGGTGAATAGCAGACGTGATTAGATTTAGGTGAGATATGCAGAGGGGTAATAGGCGTGGAGAAATCAGCATTGGTAATGAGGCAGGAAACCTAGGTCTTGATTCAGTCCAGGTGGATGCAATGTCTTGAGCTTCATTATCAATTGCAATTCAGCACTCTCTTTTTTCTAATCTTTCTCATTCAGATAGATTAGACGCCCCTACGGCCAGTGGTGGGACTGCAGCCAATTGGGAATGGGGGCTGCCTGGGCAGCAGTCCCCTTCGGGCTGCCCCTCCCCAAATGAGGCAGTGGGACCTTGGGTACCCGCTAGACCTGAGGTGGCTGGTGTGACCTACTGGGTTGAATCCTCTGGATGGAGTGCAGGGACCCCATCCATTTCCCTCTTGACAGAGTATGCAGACCAATCCAGATAGGTTTTCGAAATTTGATCTCTTCCTTCTCCCATGGCATCGTCCCCCGCCTTTCCCTCTGAGATCACTTCCTGTCCTCCTTTGTCGGTCCCTGCTCTGGCTCCACATGCAGTGCGTTTCTTTTGTCTTCGCCGCGTTCGGCTTCAAGGGATAGGCCCGTGTCACGCTCCCCGCCGTTCCTTTCCGTCGGGCGCGCTCCATCTTCCCATTCTTCTCCACATGACAGTCACAGAGGCTGCTGTCGTTATTGTTCATCTGTCAGAAGATGTATCACCCGGGCATATTATCAAACAAAGTCACGCTAACGGCCTAACGCAGCAATACATTATCAGAGGAATGTTGCTTTTGATGATGTATTGCCGTCATACATCAGAGGGGTGCCAAGCGGAAGAAAGATTTTTCCTCCTTCGACGTGTGCATAAACGTAAACAAACTGGGGAGAGAACTTGGGGGGGGAGCAAATTGGCCCGCCTAATGGGGGGGTCGCTCCAGTTTATGGGCTCAATTGGCCCATTCCTCAAAGCGTGCTGTTTGGTACGGGAGGATCTTGCAGCTGGATCCCATAGCTTGGAAGACAAAATGCGACGTGGATTGGATTGGATATAAACACACACACACTGCTCAAACACAGTGGCGTTCAGGAACTCGACCGGTGAGATAAAAACGGCCAGTGCTCCAACCGCAGCTGTGGAAATATCACTGATGGTGGAAAGTGCCGGCAAGTCACAGGCAATTTCTAGAAGCCCTAAAGGGGCTTTCAAGTCCAGAGATGTTCAGAGGTGGTTTGTCACTGCCTCCCTCTGCACAGCGTCCCTGGAATTCCTTGGTGGTCTCCCATCCAAGTACTAACCAGGGCTGACCCTGCTTAGCTTCGTGTGGTGCCGGAAAGTGCGGTCAAGTCACAACTGGCTTATGGTGACCCTGTAGGCAGGCCTGTAGCTACAGTGGGGCATTTCGGGGCCTGGCCCCCTGACTTCCTGCCAAGGCCCCCCGACTCCCATCCAGCCCCCAGGCCCCCGGCTCTCTGGGCCACCCAAAGGAATCCCAACTCTCTGGGCCTCCTGGAGGACTCCCCACCACTGTCCCTTCCCCAAGTGTGGCTCGCTTCCCCAAGTAGGCAAGCACAGTGCAAATGCTGCAAAAGTGAGTTTTTAAAATTTTATTTTTATTTTATGACAACCAGGGCCGGCCCCAGGTGTCTGGGCACCCTAGGCAGGACAGCCTGGGGTGCCCACCCCAGCAGGGATGCCAACCTCCCGGTGGGGCCTGAAGATGGCCCAGCACCATTTTCCTGGGCGCCTCGCAGCTGCAAGGTGCCCACGAAAGCCGGGGAAGGGGCGGAGTTAGAACCCTCACCCCTTCCCTCCCAGCGCCAGCTTTTCTGGGTTCCTCGCAGCTGCGAGGCGCCCAGGAGAGCCAGGGAAGGGGCAGGGTTAGAATGCCCACCCCTTCCCTCCCAGCGGCGGCGCCGGCTTTTCTGGGTGCCTTGCAGCCGCCTAGCTCGCCTAGTGGGTGAGCTGGCCCTGATGACATCAGTGCCCCCTGACTTATTTAAAGGCCCCCTGAATTACAAAATCCTGGCTACGGGCCTGCCTGTAGGGATTTCAAGACATGAGATGTTCACTCATTATCTGCACACCTCTGCCCTGCAAGGTCTGCTAAGGCATATTGCCCAAAAGCTTAGAAAAGGAGGAGGAAGAGGAGGAGGAAGAGGAGGAGGAGATTGGATTTATACCCCGCCCTTCACTCGGAGCCTCGGAGCGGCTGACAAACTCCTTTCCCTTCCCCTCCCTACACCAGACACCCAGTGAGGTAGGTGGGGCTGAGAGAGCTCTGACAGAAACTGCTCTTTTTCAAGGACACCTCTGACAGAACTACGGCTTGCTCTGAAAGAACACCTTCTTTAGGTTTGTAACTGCTGCACAGACCAGGTGCTCACAGCCCTGGATCAGGAGTTCCTGCTTCGAAATCATGATGGTCAGGTACCTAGAACGGGGCTACGATAAGTGGACAAAACCATCACTGAAGATGGCATAATATTATAGAATCCTAGAATCACAGAGCCGGAAGGGGCCATAGAGGCCATCTAGTTCAACCCCCTGCCCAACGCAGGATCAGCCTAGAGCATCCCTGACAAGGGTTTGTCCAGCCGCTGCTTAGAGACTATCAGGGAGGGGGAGCTCCACACCTCCCGAGGCAGCTGATTCCACAGTTGCACAACTCTGACTGTCAAAAAGTTTTTCCTAAGATCCAGCTGGTACCTTCCTGCCCTTAATTTAAACCCATTATCTCGAGTCCTCTCCTCTGCTGTCAACAGGAACAGCTCCCTGCCCTCCTCGAAGTGACAGCCCTTCAAAGACTTCACGAGAGCCATCCTGTCCCCCCTCAGCCTCCTCTTCTCCAGACTGAACATTCCCAAGTCCCTCTCAGCCTTTCCTCGCAGGGCTTCTTGGTCTCCAGGCCCCCCGACCATCCTCGTCGCTCTCCTCTGCACCCGCTCCATCCTGTCCACATCCTTTTTGAAGTGAGGCCTCCAGAACTGCACACGGTACTCCAGGTGCAGCCTGACCAATGCAGTGCACAGCGGGACTATGGCATCATAAGTATAACATGAACACATGGAGCTGCCTTAGACTGGATCACACCATCCCTTCTTCAAAATCGTCACTGTCTGCTCAGACTGGCAGTGGCTCTCCAGGGTCTCAGGCTGAGATCCACATCACCTACAACTGTAATTCTCATTGCGTATGCCAGGAATTGAGCCTGGCACCTTATGCACGCCAAGCAGATGTTCAAACACGGAGCCATGGCCCCTTCCAAGAAATGCTCGGATGCCCTTTTCCTGCAATCGTGGGTACTTCCCTCCCACCCCAAGCCCCCCTGCTCATGCTGTTGCTCAGTGGAGCAACAGGAACAAAATCTGGGGAGAGGGGATCGATATCCCTGTTGTAACAATGTCAGGGCGACGTTCTAGGATCCACCCGAAACTCTATGGTAAAGACCATAGAGTTTCGGGTGAGTCCTAGAGCATCACCTGACGAGGTGACTTACTTCTGGTTTTGCACTGGACGTGATGTTGTGGTGTTGGTGCCATGCCGATCATCAGGACCCTGCCCCCTCCCCATCTCCCAGCAGTTGCCCGCGCAGGTCTAGCAACCCTGCTACTACCTCACCGCAGGGACAGAACAAAAAGTAACCCTATTTCTGACTTCTCGCCTTGCCTGAGACAGAGCTGTTTGAGGAGCTGGAAGAGGCAGTTGGACACTACAGACACATGGGGGTGGGGCAGTTTGCGGAGCTTCTGGAGGGAGGAGGAAGAGGAAGCCGTCTCTCTGAGTTGCCAGCTCTGGGTTGGGGGATACCTGGAGAATTTGGAGGTGGAGCATGAGGAGGGCAGGGTTAGGGACGGGGAGGGCATCAATGGGGCATAATGCCCTGGAGTCCACCTTCCAAAGGGGCCATTTTCTCCAGTTGTAATCCACAGAGATCTCCAGGCTCCACCAGAAGGTTCCAAAAACTAAGCAAGATGCAGAGTCTGGAAATAGCCAAAAGAAGAAGACTGCACCAAACCTGTGTTCAGAAAAGCCAGTTAAACCTTCTCAAATACGAAATATTGATGGGAGCTGGTATTTTTGGCCACTGTGTGACACAAAGTGTTGGACTGGATGGGCCACTGGCCTGATCCAACATGGGCTTCTCTTGTGTTCTTCTGTCCTTGTGTTCTTATGGAAAAGAGTTTTTATCCAATAAACATACATTTTGGAACAAGCCTTGCTGCAAACAGGGGGGAAGGAATGCACCACCATTCCACCATTTGTTTCCTTCCCTGTTTACCACCTGGAGGTTGGCAACCTTGCTCTGATGCACCTTCTCTCCCAGTTCCAGCATCATAAATGGCACTGGTCTGGCCAAGCTTAGATGGAACAGAACCCGGGCTATTCTGATTCCGCCTTGCTGAAGGGACAGGTCCAGTAGAACCTATTTTGTGCTAGTTTTGTTGTGACCGTGTTGTTTGGCCTCACACACATGCACACCCCCACCAGTGAGACCCTTGTCTTTGTGTGCACTGAGTTCCTTTGGCATTCCAGAGTTCGAGGCGTGGATGAAGTCCACCCAGTTTGACTAACGCAAGGAAACTCAATTAAGACAGAAATATCCCTAGTTGCTTTCAAGAGGAACTCTGCCTGAAAAATCCCTGAGAACGTTAATCAAGGCTGCTTTGTTTGACCCTCCAGAGTTCCTGAAACCCCTGGCCATAATAAGCAGTGTCCTACATTTGCAGGACCATAACCAGAGGTCAAAAGATTTCCTGCACAATGCCAGCTTCCCCGGTGATGCGATTATCAAGCCAGGAAGGCCCATCAGCCACCTCCTGGCCTTCGTTAATCAGGTCTGCCACTCAAGGAATTCAGCCATCCTGCCTTGATCATCCCTCTTTGCCCCATTTACCTCACCTGGTACACATCCTCCTTCTCTTCTTCCTTATGACTATTTTGGGGACGTAGACAATATTAACGGTGATGGCCCCATCTCTCCTTATATTATAAAGCTGTTTTGGTGTGAAGACTGGACACGCTCCCACAGCCTTTCGCCCCCTCAGTTGCCACTCTGATGGTCTGCCAATCCCCTGGCTGCATTGCCTTGCTGCGTTGGCTCAGCTCCGCCCACAGAGCCAGTGGCCAGCTTCTCGCCCTCACTCTGGAGGGAGCCGGCGAAGGGGGTAAACACTGCACTGACAAAGTGCCAACCCCTCCCCGGGGGAGAAGGAGGCAGACTTGGCAAGCGGCCACAGGCAGAAGAAGCACTCACCTTCGCTGCCCCTCTCAACCCTTCTCCCTCACCCACAAGGCCAGTGCTTTGTCACAACAATCACTCAGCAGCGTTCTCCCTACACCTCCCCCCCCCATCACTTATTGCCAACAGCCTGCTGAGTGCGCGCTCTCTTTCTTCCCCTCCGGGCAGGGCTCCACAGAGAGAGGGACGCCACTCACAAGAGATGGGGGCAGGCAGGTGGAGGAGACAGAGTTGCCCCCTGCATGTGGTGGGGAGGGTTTACTTTGCTGCCCTTTCCATCTGGCTAGCACTCGTATTCCTTTAAATCGGGCTTTTCTACTAGTTTAGTATAAGACAGCTTCATACGTTCATTTTCATGAGGCCTAGCCCCCCCTGAGATAATCAATGTGAGGGTGGGGTTGCCATCTCTGGGTTGGGAAATACCTGGTGATTCAGGGGGTGGAGCCTGGGGAGGGTGGGGCTTGGGGAGGGGTGGGACCTCAGCAGGGTATAATGCCATAGACGACACCCTTAAAAGCCGCCGTTTTCTCCAGGGGGACTGATCTTGTTTGTCTGGAGATTAATTGCAATAGTGGGATACCTCCAGGTGCCACCTGGAGGTTGGCAGCCATTCGTGAGGGGCTGCCCCTTGTGTTAAAAATGGTATGGAGTGCCAGTTTGGTGTAGCGGCTAGGAACGCGGACTCTGATCTGGGAGAACCAGGTTTGATTCCCCACTTCTCCACATACAGCTGCTGGTGTGACCTTGGGTCAGTTACAAGTTCTTTCAGAGCTGTTCTCTCACGAGCAGTTCTCAAAAGAGCTCTCTCAGCCCCAGTCTACCTCACAGGGTGTCTGTTGTGGGGAGAGGGAAGGGAAAGGAGATTGTGAGCCGCTCTGAGAATCCTTCAGTTAGTGAAAGGCGGGGCATAAATCCAATCTCTTCTTCTCTTCTCCACAAACAAGGTCTGAGTCCAGTGGCACATTTAAGAACAACAAGGTTTTAGTCATGGTATGAGCTCTTGTGTGCACGCACGCTTCCACAGATACAAGTGTGCACGTACACGATAGCTCATACCTTGAATAAAACTTTGTGGGTCTCAAAGTTGCCCCACCATCATGGAGAATCGGAGAAGCCTTCTTCGAGGTTGTTTGACTGGTGCATTGTAGCATTGTGAGCTTTGGTTCCAGGAAACATAATCTGCTTGAAGAAGAATGTCTCGAAACGCACAACTTTTGCCTGGGAGGCGTGTTGCTTTGATGCTTGCTGCATCTCTTTTCGGAAAGCAAAACAGCCTACGAAACTGGCATTGGTGACTGTTGCATCTCTCACCAGAAGAAGAAGAAGAAGAAGAAGAAGAAGAAGAAGAAGAAGAAGAAGAAGAAGAAGAAGAAGAAGAAGAAGAAGAAGAAGAAGAAGAAGAAGAAGAAGAAGAAGAAGAAGAAGAAGAAGAAGAAGCAGGAGGAGCAGGAGGAGCAGGAGGAGATTGGATTTATACCCCGCCCTTCACTACCCAAAGGTGTCTCAGAGCGGCTTACAAACTCCCTTCTCTTCCCCTCCCCACAACAGACACCCTGTGAGGTAGGTGGGGCTGAGAGAGCTCTTGATAGAAACTGTTCTTTTTTCAAGAACAGCTCTTATCAGAACCATGGCTTGCCCAAAGTCATCCAGCAGGTGCAAGTGGAGGAGTGGGGAATCAAACCCGGTTCTCCCAGATTAGACTCTGCGCACTTAACCACTACACCAAACTGGCTCTCAATAGCAAGGTAGTTTACAGCATTCACTTCTGTCTGCATATTCGTCTCTGTGGCTGTGGACTTTTCTACAAGATATATATTGTTCTTTAGGTTTTTGTTATCAATGTGTTATAATTAGTAAGATACACTAGGGTCTTTATTGTATATTTAAGTACATGATTTAAACGAATATATGAAGGCATAGTAGCATATCAGAATGGTGTGTTTCGTTTGAACGCGGCGTTTTTCCATGTTTACTCCACAGTCAGGCAGACGGCATATCGAGCAGCCCTGTTTCTAACACTGCAGCATATAAGGATGGTGTTCTGTATCTATCATTTCAACTGCTAAGCCAGCAGTAGGTTCCGAAGAGGGGTGGGGGGCCTGTTTCCCATGCTGTCCTGACAGTCTCCTTTCATTCATCATCCACTTTAAACATTTCAGCTCCAGCTCCTTTTGCCACTCCCAGGAGAGATCCATCATGTTTAACCGCACTCTCCCATCCCAGCAGAATGGATTACCTCTAAGACAGAGATCTAATTGCAGGTGTCCATCTTGAAGCGAGCAGCTGACCAAAACACGACTTATTTATTAGCAGGTTTGTTTTACCGGGTTACGTCTGCCTTAAAGTCAGATATTTTGGCACCCGGTGTTTTGATTCTCTCCCCCTCCCCATGTTTAGCAAGGGGAAGGGCCAATTTTCTACCAAGGAATCAAAAAAAGGTACTGTTTTTGTTTCCCTCCTGCTTGGAAAGCCGGAGGAATCAAACTGAAGGAAGCAGCTGAGCTGAACCACATGCAAAAGGCAGGGAGATTAATCAGAATTATTACCAGTTTCAAATATGTTCGTCAGTCTCCAAGTGTAGGTTCGCCAGAACTTACTTTTGTCCTGGCAGGGGGCTCCAGCCTAGTTCCTGAGGTCTTTTGTGACATCATCGCACCAGGCATGTTGTTCTGGGGACGCTCTAGCATTTGAGGAAAACATCTCTATGGTCACCATAGAGTTTTTACCCAAATGCTAGAGCATCAACCGCACAAAGTACCCGGTGTCTCTAGGTGATATCATCATGCTGGGCATATCAGGCGCAATGAGGCTCTTCAGGGGCGGGGCTCCCCCCACCAGCCAGCTGGCTGGTGATAGACTGAGGGGCCCGGAAGCAGGAAAAACCTCACCCCCATTGGGGGGATGGCAACCAGTGTTTCCTCTAAGCTGAGTTAGTGTGAGCTAGCTCACAGGTTTTTAGCCTCCGGCTCACACCTTTTTGTCTTAGCTCCGGAAGGAGGGCCTCAGAGCAAACTAATTTATGCAGCAGCAAAATGGCTCGCCCACAACTTTAACAGCCGGTAGCTCACAAAGTAGAATTTTTGCTCACAGGACTCCACAGCTTAGATGGAGCGTTGATGGCGACACTATCCAGGCGGCACCTGGAGATCTCCTGGGATTGCAACTGATTTCCAGACAGCCAAGATCAGTTTTCCTGGAGAAAATGGCTGCTTTGCAGGGTGGGCACTACGGCATTATATCCCGCTGAGGTGCCTCCGCCTCCCTGAGCCCCGCCCTCTCCAGGCTCCATCCCCCAAATCTCCAGGTAATTCCCAACCCAGAGCTGGCAGCCCTAGCTTCAAAATCTGTCAAAAGAACAGGCTTAAATCAAACTTGCTAAAGACCGGGGATTCCGAAAACATAGGGTAAGGAGGAGGAAACTTCGGGGTTTGCGCCTGGCGAGGAAAAATCTACTGCGTGAAATTCCACACCACACCCAGTTTTCAAAACGTCACCATGGGGAATTTCACTGCTGTGGAAATGGTGCCAGTGAACTTCTGTGAAAGAGTGGGGATTTCAATCCAGTGTAACAGGCCAGATTCACCCCGCCAGAGTAACTCGGGTTACACTGGCCTAGAGTAACCTGCCGGGCCAGGCCAGGTTGGAATCCAGACTAACCCCTGCCAGACAAACCTCTGCCGGGCCACGCCAGAGTTACCCCAACTGCACAACACAACAACCTGTAACCCTGGGCCAAAGTAACCCCTTGGGGGTAAAGTTGCCTATGCCAAACTATTTGAACCTGGGTCTCCCAGTCCCCAATATAGAGTGGTAAGTTAAATGTCCTTGTAACCAGCACAGTGTCAGCTTCTGAGGGTTTGAGGTCCATGAGAAACTTGGCAGCCAACCTGAGATTCCTCTGGGTAGTGAAGAACGGGGTATGAATCCAATTTCATTAGTCAACAGAGCCTGGCAGAGGTTTGTCTGGCAGGGGTTAGTCTGGATTAACCCCCGGAGGGGTTACTCTGGCCCGGCCTGGCAGGGGTTATTCTAGGCTAGGCTAGAGTAACCCGGGTTACTCTGTCCGGGGGGTGAATCCGGCCTGTTATACCGGGTCTGCCGGATCCTAGTCCACTGCTACACCACACTGGATCTTCTAATCCAGAATGGTTAGAATCATAGAACAATAGAGTTCGAAGGGACCTACAGGGTCATCTTTGCACAAAAGTATTGCAAATGTGGATTCGGGGAAGTTGGAACTATCACACACATGATCCTCAGGTGTCCCTGGTACAAGGAGGTCCACCCCAAATCTCTTGACCCTATTGCAGAACCAAGTCCTGATATGACGGAATCCGATTATATAAACTACATGCTGTCAGATGAAAATCAGTTCCTCTCTAAGGCAGTTACCAAATTCTGCACCGCTTGCCATTGTATTCAAAAAGCCCGCTTAATTGTGTCTCAGTTTTAAGCGGACCTTTTGACTTCTATTTTATGCAATTCCTATTGGTTGTTACTTTATCGTATGCATTCTTATACATTTTGTGTACTTTTTAGCCATTTTTTGTGACATGGGTGTGTTTCTGCTGATTTACTGGCTTGATGCCGTAATAAACTATCGATCTACAACACCCTGGATCTTCTAATGCAGAATGGTTAGAATCAGAGAATCACAGAGTTGGAAGGGACCTCCAAGGTCATCTAGTCCAACCCCCTGCACAAGGCAGGGAATTCACAAATACCAACCCTGCACAACCCCAGTGACCCCTGTTCCATGCCCAGAAGATGACAAAAAAGACCCTCCAGGGTCCCCGGCCCTGGAGAAAGATTGCATCTGGACTCCAAAGTGGTGATCAGCATTTTGCTGGGCATGATGGATATAACAGTGGTGGAAACTGGCAATCAAGTCTCAGACAGCTTATGGTGACTCCTCATGGGGTTTTCAAGGCAAGAGATGTTCAGAAGTGGTTTGCCACTGCCTGTCTCTGCAGAGTGACCCTGTTCTTCCTAGGTGGTCTCCTATCCAAGTACTAACCAGAGAACATACGAACATAAGAGAAGCCAACATTGGATCAGGCCAGTGGCCCATCCAGTTCAACACTCTGTCACACAGTGGCCAAAATACCAGGTGCCATCAGGAGGTCCACCAGTGGGGCCAGGACACTAGAAGCCCTCCCACTGTTGACCCTCCCCCAAGCACCAAGAATACAGAACATCACTTGCCCCAGATTGAGAGCTCCTATCTGTACCTTGTGGCAAATAGCCACTGATGGACCTCTGCTCCGTATGTTTATCTAATTCCCTCTTGAAGCCGTCCATGCTTGTAGCTGCCACCACCTCCTGTGGCAGCGAATTCCATGTGTTAATCACTCTTTGGGTGAAGAAGGACTTCCTTTTATCCATTCTAACCCAACCGCTCAGCAATTTCATGGAGTGCCCACGAGTTCTTGTATTGTGAGAAAGGGAGAAAAGTACCTCTTTCTCTACCTGCTCCGTCCCATGCACAATCTCATAAACCTCAATCATGTCAACCCTCAGCCGTCGTTTCTCCAAGCGCCTCAACCTTTCCTCATATGGAAAGTTCTCCAACCCCTTTATCATTCTAGTTGTCCTTTTCCGCACTTTTTCCAAAGCTCTAATATCTTTTTTAAGGTGTGGTGACCAGAACTGTACACAGTATTCCAAATGAGGTCACCTCATTGATTTATATAGGGGCATTATGATATTGGCTGGTTCTGTTTCACTTTCCAGGTCTGACGAGATCTGGCTAGGCTGGGCTCTCCAGGTCAGGGTAGATGATATTTTAGGCAGAAAACATTTGGGCCGTAAGAACACAAAGAACCAAACCTTTATAGGCTTGTGCATCCTCACCCAAACAAATATGCAGGAGTTATGGCATTGGGGAACGGCTGGCGAGCCGTCATCCGTCGTGACCTCTGAGCCTTTGACAACGAAGGACATTAGAAATATCACGGCGGAGCAGCCGGGGACATTAGTCAGCCTTGAGATTTGCTCGTGTTTCCCCCCTCCCCCGAAAAAATGCCATTAATGGCCCGAGTAATGCAAGCGAGGACTACATCCACCCGGGGGTGATTTATTTGTCCTTAATGTAATACCGCATTACCTGTCACAAAGGGCAGGGCCATATTTCATCTTAAATGGATCCCGTAAGAAAAAATGTTTTTACAAAATCGCGAATTGTCGATGGCTTCCTCCGCTGGGACTGACATCTGGAAGTTTAATAGAACAGTATGTTACCTATCTGGCATTTGCATAATGGGCTCCTTTGCATTCCGGGAGTCAGCTTACCATCACTTAGTCTTGCCGCATCAATTAACCTCCGTGTCCAGAGGGGGAAGGCATCCTTCGGTTGCAAAGCAGGGGGGACGCTAGTGCAAGCCATGCTGACACATGCGGGGATATATCGGCATTCCCAGACTGACTTGGCTTGTTTATTTAACTCATCTTTTGCCTACAGGGCTCTCATTAGAGTTTAGGTATGGTCGGACATACATTAATCTACCTTATACTGAATCAGACCATTGAGCCATTGGGCTCAGTATCCTCTACTCAAACTGGCAGCATATTGACCTTGATGGACAGAAGGTCCGATTCAGTATAAGGTCGTGGTCAGATGTGCCTTTTGGTGTGGAGGGGAAGCAAGCCTATCTCCCCCATTTGAGATTGACGCAGCGTTGTGAGATCACCCATACTTTTGGCGTGGTGGTTAAGTGTGCGGACTCTAATCCGGGAGAACCAGGTTTGATTCCCCACTCCTCCACTTGCACCTGGCTGGATGACCTTGGGCAAGCCATAGTTCTGACAAGAGCTGTCCTTGAAAGAGCTCTCTCAGCCCCACCTACCTCACAGGGTGTCTGTCGTGGGGAGAGGAAGAGAAAGCAGAATGTAAGCTGCTCGGAGACTCCTTTGGGTGGTGAAGGACAGGGTATAAATCCAATCCCTTCTTCTTCTCCTCTTCTTCTCCTTCTGGGACATCCCCAAATCAATGACATCACCCAGACTTCAAGCCATAGAGTTTTGCCCTCAAACCGGAGCATCGCCATACAACGTCCCCAATGTGATGACATCATTTCTAGGTGATGTCATTGTATCAGGGACATTGCTCAGCAATGTTGCTGTTTGGGGACGGGGTTTTCCCCACCAGCCAGCTGGCCAGTGGCAGACAGAAGTCCCAGAACCTGGGGGAACCCCCACCGGGACCTGGGGACTGGTAACCCTACTAAAGAGGCGTTTAAAATTTGGGGATCACAGCATTAAAGGAAAGACGCTTCTGTTCCCATAAGAATGGAGGGGGTTGTTATGTACACAGACCGCCACTAGGGGTCCTCCACCTAAGTCTGAAGCTTGGGAGAAAAAGACAATAGGACCTAGGATCCTAGTCCACCTCGAGTCCACCAATTGGACCTTGGTGGGAAATTCAAACCCACCAATGGGACTAAGGTTGTGCCAGGTGGGGTGTATAAAGTTGGCCCTTGCAGGGCCAGGCTTGCAGTGTGTGTTATGTGAAGTACAATAAATGTGCCTGAACACCAGTGTTCCCCTCTAAGTTGAGTTAGTGTGAGCTAGCTCACAGTTTTTCAGCCTCTGGCTCACACATTTTTGTCTTAGCTCAGGGAGGGTGGCTCCAGAGCAAACTAATTTATGCAGTAGCCGAATCACCTGCTCACAGCTTTAATGCCAGTGGCTTGCAAAGCAGAATTTTTGCTCACTAGTCTCCACAGCTTAGAGGGAGCATTGCTGGACACTTGTCGTAGTCCGAGTCTCCATGCGGCGAACCCAGTAGTTTACAGGGACGATTTCCACTGATTCTCCCTTCCTTCTTCAGCCACCCATGCCATACCCCCAAAGGTCCTCTCTCTGCTTTTTGGAGGAAGCAGGGAGGGGGAGGGGTGAGGGGGAGGTGCAGAAGCCAATTTTTCCATGGCGAATGAGATCTAAACTATGGAGCAGGACTGTCTAATCTTATTGACACTACGGACAGTTTGGGAAATCCAAAACATCACCGTGAAACAGCTGACATGTGGTAGAGGGGTGGAAGTAATAAGAGAATAAGGGAACCACCATTACTAGTTACCATCTTCACTAGTAACCATCACTAGTAACAACTGTAGAGCCTGGTTGCTGGTGAATTATCGGCAGCCCGTGCGCGCTGAGTAAGAGCAATGCTGGAAATGAATGCCATATGGTATGCACTTACGCAGCAACGCCATCACTATGATACTGGAATAACATCGCTAGCACTTTAATATTTAATACTGTATCGTTTTAATGAATTGTTTTAATGGCTTGGTGATCTGATTGTTTTAATCTGTATTTTATCCGGCGTAAGCCACCCTGAACCTGCTCTGGCCGGGTAGGGTGGGATAGAAATTAGAATATAAATAAATAAATAAAAGCGACAATAAGACAACAGGGCGGTGTAGCACGCTATTACAACACCTAAAGCATTTTCACAGCCATATCTTATCTTCATTTTTACAAAATTCTCCATACTTTAATAAAGACATAAAGGCTCCAAACTTTAGAATACAAAATACAGCGAAGGTAGAGGGGACGATCACAAGTTTAGAAGGTTACAAACATGTGCACTCATGTAGATTTACCCAACATTGTATTCTGATTATTTTTTTTTCCCTTATGGATTTGTTTTTTTCAGAAATTGGGTGCTTCTGGGAATTGCTCTCTCTGGGCAATTCTGCAGCCAGCATTTGCTCCACATTATCTCAATTGGAAGGTGCTGCTCAAAATCACATTCAAATACCCCAAGCCAATGTCATACTAATTGCAAAGTCACCCCTTGAATGCCCATAAAATGGTCATAAATCTATGCAGAAGGTATCATAAAATCCAATGATCAAAGGAAGTGAAAGCTGCATGGAATGTGGAGGCTACCATAAAATCCAATGATCAAAGGAAGCAAAAGCAGCATGGAATGTGGAGGCTACCATAAAATCCAATGATCAAAGGAAGCGAAAGCGGCATGGAATGTGGAGGCTACCATAAAATCCAATGATCAAAGGAAGCGAAAGCGGCATGGAATGTGAAGGCTACCATAAAATCCAATGATCAAAGGAAGCGAAAGCCGCATGGAATGTGGAGGCCACCATAAAATCCAATGATCAAAGGAAGCGAAAGCAACATGCAATGCAGAGGGGAATTTCTGTTCCAATGTGAGTTTGCTAAAACAACAGATGGAAAAGCCAATACAGAATCAGCTCTCTCTCTCTCTCTCTCTCTCTCTCTCTCTCTCTCTCTCTCTCTCTCTCTCTCTCTCTCTCTCTCTCTCTCTCTCTCTCTCCTCCTCTCCCTCCCTCCCTCCCTCCATCTCTCCCCCTCCACCCCATATATATATTAGCTGGATATTGCTCTATATCACAGAGTTAAAGTGTTTACACTGCAGCTCAGATTTCAGTAACTCTCCCTCTTCTCCCAGGTGATAACTGAGTGACAATCAGAAATAAGTCCATTGAACCTTGATTTTATAAACCTGTATTGGGTCACCTTTTATCATTTTTTTCCCCAAAACTAAAAAAAATCCCTAAATATTTCAAGAGCTGGCTGCAACTCAAAGCAACGGTGCCATTGCCTTTCTCTTTCCTACGGGGGTCCCGATGTACCTTTCATGTTTAAATTCATAAACAAATTTTGTTCCCAATCACGTCAACTTCTACTTTAATTGTTCCATAGGCCAAAAAGGCTGGAATGGCAATCCAGTTCTCTAATGGTCAGCGTGCTTTAACAGATTCAAAGTTTGGAGAATCTGTGGTTGGTTTAAATCATTATTTGGCATTTGTGGTCCATTTGTCTCGCTGAACTATGTCGAGGTACTGGCTCATTTATGGTCTCCTTGTCTCACTGAGCTGTGTATAGGAAATATATTTCATTTATATTCTGCTGGACTCACTGAGATTTGTAAAATCAAACAGGTGGGATGGAGAAGGTGCGATGCAGGCTCTGATTCCAGGGTATGATGCCAAACATATTTTAGGGTGCACAAAGGGCTACTAGGTTCTTGTGAAGCAGTTGAGGCTGAAAATGCCAGTAGGGACTTGAACCTGGGTCACTTAGGTCGAAGAGTATGAGTGCACACTTGCTGGGTGGAAGAACAGCTCTTACTACGTTTTCTGTCCTAATAGCTCTTGGTGCAGTATGAAATCTCTCTCTTTTGTGTTCTAACCCAATTTAGCCTGCATAGTACCTCTTATACCACCACGTCTTGCTAAACTTCAGAGCTGAACAGCTTGAAAAATGTGTGTTGTCTGTTACTTGTTAGAGTAGTCAATATGGTCTACGTGTAAATATCTTTGTAATAAACCTAAAACATTTTTGTACGATATACCACTTGTCTTTTCTATTTAGGAGTATGAGCATGGCAGTTGGGTACAGATACATAATGGGCTGCTCTCTACTGTGCTAAACTGCCCCCTTAACCAGGGCTCTTTTTCTAGCAGGAACTCCTTTGCATATTAGGTAACACATCCCCTACTGTAGCCAATCCTCCAAGAGCTTACAGTAGCCCCTGTAAGAAGAGCTCTGTAAGCTCTTGCAGGATTGGCTACATTAGGGGTGTGTCGCCTAATATGCAAAGGAGTTCCTGCTACAAAAAGAGCCCTGCCCTTAACAACAACAACAAAAATGTCCCTCCCTAACAAAAACATTCTGGCTCCGGGCCTCCCTGAAGGGGTAGGGGTCTCCAAACTTTTTGGATGTGTGGGCATGTTTGGAATTCTGACCCAGCGTGATGGGCACAGTTACAAAAATTATCTTTGTAGCTTAGGAGAAGATCCTTGGGTGGACATCCTTGGGCACATGGACAGAAAGGCAGAGGGTTGAGCTGAGATCTTTTCCACGGACTTTGTTACTCAGAAAGGTGTCCTTCAGTGCTGCCCTGACATCTTGCAAATGCCTAAGCCCCTCTTGGATCCTAGACATATTGGCTGTTGGTGGATAACGTTAAGCTTTAAAGCAGGGCTCTTCTTGTAGCAGGAACTCCTTTGCATATTAGGCAACACACCCCTAATGTAGCCAATCCTCCAACAGCTTACAATAGCCCCTGTAAGAAGAGCTCTGTAAGCTCTTGGAGGACTGGCTGCATTAGGGGTGTGTTGCCTAATATGCAAAGGAGTTCCTGCTACAAAAAGAGCCCTGCTTTAAAGTATCTGGGATTTCAGATTCCCTTGTTGGTAGACTAGCAGCGAGACCTGATATGGATTGCCCAGACAAGCCCGATCTCATCAGATCCCGGTATCTGAGCAGGGTTGGCCCTATTTAGTAACTGGATGGGAACCACCAAGGAAGGCCAGGGTTCCTACACAGAGGCAGGCAATGGCAAAGCACCTCCGTACGTCTCTTGCCTTGAAAACCATAAGCCAAACACTTCAACAGCTCCTGCAACTCAACATCTTGCAACACTTCAACTCACGTGAAGATCCTTGTCTTGTGGTGGCAGCTGCCGCCAAAGCAGCGTTTTTTTAAAAAAATAAAACCTGTTTAGACATTCAAATCTTCAATAGCCAATCAGAAGCCTTGCTGGACAAAAGCCCTACCCAGCCCCACCCACTTGTCGGGCAGCAGGAAAGGGGCCAGCCGGCACCCACGATCACCACGTTGGGGACCTCCGATCACATCCCGGTTAATCTCCCTCCCCACCCGGAGCACTGCTCGCAAAACGCCACAGATTTCCCGAGCCAGAATGGGCGGCCTGGATACCCCTGATTTTAACAGGCCCGAAACGGATGTTTTTAGCTACCTTTTCCAATCACGTCAGTATATCCACCTGAGTTCTTAAAAAAAAAAATCAAGATTTCTTTCTTAAATGGAAAAAAAATGGGGATTTCTGACAGGCGCTATTCATTCATCCTCGTTTGCCTGAAAGAAGATCACTTTCTCTCCTCTCCTAAGGAGAATGAAAAGCATAAACCCCTTTCGTAACACAGCACACCCTCTGGAGATGAAAGAAATCACTTTCTTTCATAATTCACACACAGACACACAGACACACACACTCATATATATATACAGGGTTGAAAAATAATCTGTTATTATCTAGAGCAAAGAAAGAGTAATTTATAGCCAGCCGTGAATGCTTAATCATGAGATCGAACGACGCTGCCCATATTAATACGGGCAAAATAAATCCATCTTCAAATCTGCTGCCAGAACTTAGCATAAAACGAGGATAAATCAGGAATGTTTGCAACTCGGAAGGATTGTACGTGTTGTGGCAGCCCAGACGTGTGTCATCCTAGCAGAGGCGTAAACCCTGGGGAAGGAGGGTTTGGGGACAGACCATGGCTCAGTGGTAGAGTCTCTGCTTGGCATGCAGAAGGTCCCAGGTTCAATCCCCGACATCTCCAGTTAAATGGCCAGGCAGTAGGAAAGACCTCTGCCTGAGACTCTGGAGAACAGCTGCCTCTCGAGGAGGCAATACTGGCCTTAATGGACTAACTGGTCTGATTCAGTATACGGCACCTTCAATATAAGATACCTTCAGGGGCACAGGTGGGTTGAGCCAGGCTGCTTCATGTAGAAAGGGAGGTTGTGGGTTCTGGTTCCGTTTCAAGGCGTGAACAGGGAGCTATGACTCCGTGACAGAGCAACTGCTTTGTTTACAGAACGTCCCAGGTTCAATCCCTGGCATTTCTAGTTTGAAAAGGAGCAGGTAGGTAGTGATGTGGGAAAACTCCACTTGAAGCCCTAGGATGACACTGCCAGACTGACCTTGAGAAATCAATGGTCTAACTTGGTTTCAGACAGCTTCATAAGAACATCAGAAGAGCCCTGCTGGATCAGACCATCTAGTCCAGCATCCTGTCTCACACAGTGGCCAACCAGTTCCTCTGGAGGGCTACAACGGGGCAGAGAGGCCGAGGCCTTCATTAGATCATCAGAAGAGCCCTGCTGGATCAGACCAATGGTCCATCTAGTCCAGTATCCTATCTCACATAGTGGCCAACCAATTCCTCTAGAGGACCAACAAGAGGGCATAGAGGCCGAGGCCTTCATTAGATCATCAGAAGAGCCCTGCTGGATCAGACCAATGGTCGATCTAGTCCAGCATCCTGTCTCACATAGTGGCCAACCAGTTCCTCTGGAGGACCAACAACAGGGTAGGGAAGCTGAGGCCTTCATTAGATCATCAGAACAGCCCTGCTTGGATCAGACCAATGATCCCTCTAGTCCAGCATCCTGTCTCACACAGCATACGACCAGTTCCTCTGGAGGGCCAACAACAGGGCATAGAGGCTGAGGCCTTCATTAGATCATCAGAAGAGCCCTGCTGGATCAGACCAATGGTCGATCTAGTCCAGCATCCTGTCTCACATAGTGGCCAACCAGTTCCTCTGGAGGACCAACAAAAGGGTAGGGAAGCTGAGGCCTTCATTAGATCATCAGAAGAGCCCTGCTGGATCAGACCAATGGTCCATCTAGTCCAGCATCCTGTCTCACACAGCATACGACCAGTTCCTCTGGAGGGCCAACAACAGGGCATAGAGGCTGAGGCCTTCATTAGATCATCAGAAGAGCCCTGCTGGATCAGACCAATGGTCTATCTAGTCCAGCATCCTGTCTCACATAGTGGCCAACCAGTTCCTCTGGAGGACCAACAACAGGGCATAGAGGCTGAGGCCTTCATTAGATCATCAGAAAAGCCCTGCTGGATCAGACCAATGGTCCATCTAGTCCAGCATCCTATCTCGCATAGTGGCCAACCAGTTCCTCTGGAGGACCAACAACAGGGCATAGAGGCCAAGGCCTTCATTCGATCATCAGAAGAGCCCTGTTGGATCAGACCAATGGTCCCTCTAGTCCAGCATCCTGTCTTACACAGTATACGACCAGTTCCTCTGAAGGGCCAACAACAGGACAGAGAAGCTGAGGCCTTCATTATATCATCAGAAGAGCCCTGCTGGATCAGACCAATGGCCCAACTAGTCCAGCATCCTGTCTCATACAGTGGCAAGCCAGTTCCTCTGGAGGGCCAAGAACAGGGCACAGAGGCCGAGGCCTTCCCCTGATGCTGCCTCCTCACACTGGGATTCAGAGGATTAGTGCCTCTGAATGTGGAGGTTCCCTTAGTCACCATGGTTAGTAGCCCCGATAGACCTATCCTCCATGACTCTGTCTAATCCCCTTTGAAAGCTGTCTGTGCAATACACCTTCCAGCAGTGAATTCCACATTTTAATAACTCATGGTGAAAAGAAGTATTTCCTTTTGTCCTTCTTGAATCTATTGCCCATCGGCTTCATTGGATGCCCTCAAGTTCTAGTGTATGGGGAGAGGGAGAAGAAATTCTCTTTGTCAGCCATCTCTACCCCTCGTATAATTTTATAAACCTGTCTCATGTCCCCACCAGTCATGTGTATCACTGAACATACACCCCTCCAGAAATAAAGGAATACTTTTTGAACAAGAGAGCTCCTGAGATTATTCCCAAACAAAGGCACCGTGGCAACATTAAGGATGGATGGGGATTTGTACATGAATTCTGGGTACACATTTGTGGGGGGGAATGATCCTGGGAAAGGCTTGCCTGGCAATCTGGAAACATTTGGCGGCAGAGTATAGGGGGGTGTCATGTGACCATCTGAAATCGACATCAGCTTTATCATAGGATTCTCTAGAAATTCACCTAGTCTCTATGGTAAAGACCATAGAGACTGGGAGGACTTCTGGACTCCAGGACCTAGATTGTCACAGATGTGGTGACCAGAAGTGATGTCACCATGTCTGCGATATCGCCTCTCCTCATTTCCGACTGCTGCGAGAACAGGCAGAGCAGGGGAGAGCCGGTAGGGGCAGGAGGTGGCGTGCTGCAGCAAGAAAATAGGGACATTAATTTCCTGTGCTTAAAAAAAAATGGTTGCTTGTGTTTTAGCATACAAATGAAATGCAAATAGATTGAGAAAAGGGAGAGCTTTTGAAGAGAAATGCAGGAAATTGGAAGTGCATGTAGTCAATGAAGGTTTAAATTGATCTGATTGACTGTTTGATATGGAAGGGGGGCAGGATTTAGTCCTCTTGCTTTTATTTCCTGAACAGCTGATCTGTGGCATTTGAAAGGATCTCGTGGGTGCCACGCAGGGCACAGTGGCAGGGCAATGAAGAAGTATAAAGCATGCCTTGCAGAAAGCGTGGACTTCCCCAGTCCCCTAACTCACCGTATCAGTGACCAGTCCCTCCCCAACCCTATGAGTCTTGAGTAAATAGTATGTTGCTTGTCCACACTTGATAGGCTGCCATTGTAAAAAATCAGACAGCCACAAAGCGTTGTCTTTAAAAAAGAGGGTAGGAGGACAGGGAAGACACCCAAATGCAATGATTTGGCAGCGACAGCATCAGGATACCCTGGAATCTGTGAATCAGCAGATCATGCCAATTTCAGAGAAAACAGTTGAAATGGAAACGCTGCGTCTCGCATTCTTGGACTACATTGATCTAGACACATCAGGTGCGAACAGCCAAAAGTGAAAAGTGCTGTTACTGATCTTTGTCTGCCCCTGTCCGTTCCCCTCTGTCTCAGTGCTATCCTTCCTATACGTGACTCAGGTATGCTCCAGCTGCACCCAGCCTCAAGCTATTAAAAGCACAGGATTTTCATCTGAAAGGTCCTCAGTTTAAACCCTGCATTTCTGGTCAAAAAACAGTGGCTGTCACCCAGGCAAATAAGGATAAATGTCCCTTTTATCTCTCAAATGAAATATATTCCACCAAGGAGGCAAAGGGGGGGGGAGTCTTTTCTTTAAGCTAAACTTCATTTTGTTAAAAGATCTCCTGATGTCTCCTGAAAAGAAGGCACAAAGCCTTCAAGATTAAAAGGATGGGTAAAGACGGAGGTCGGTAAAGAAATTCCTATGTGATTTGGGCAGCTGCAATCTTTCATGGCAACGAAATGCATTTACTAATGAGAGTTTCTTTTGAAAGCCGATTGGTAAAAGTAATAATAGATTTGTGCAGATTTCCCATTAAGGGGAGACAGTCACGTGTGTGAGACTTACAAAGGGAGGCTTAATTGAATAGATCAGTCTGCTCTGACAACTGGTACCGTTGGACGCCGTCCACCCCCGTCTGGTGGGTCGGAGCTGGCACCAAATGTGGCCGTCCAGTCTTTTCCATCGGCATGGGTCACAAGGAATTTTGGGTAGCTGCTCGGAAAGGAGGGTTGGCCACTCTCTAAGTGGGCTTAAATATCTCACTGCAATAGTGATACAGGCACAAAAGAGAAGTTTGGTGTGAGTAGATAAGAACATAAGAACATAAGAGAAGCCAATGTTGAATCAGGCCAATGGCCCATCTAGTCCAACACTCTGTCACACAGCGGCCAAAATATACCAGGTGCCATCAGGAGGTCCAGCAGTGGGGCCAGATAAACAGTATAAACAAAATTACATGGAAAACAGACCATCAAGCATCATATAGCTCTCTCTTAAACACTTTCTAACATGAATTATACCAGGGCTCTTTTTGTAGCAGGAACTCCTTTGCATATTAGGCGACACCCCCCCTAATGTAGCCAATCCTCCAAGAGCTTACAGAGCTCTTCTTACAGGGGCTACTGTAAGCTCTCGGAGGATTGGTTACATCAGGGGGGTGTGGCCTAATATGCAAAGGAGTTCCTGCTACAAAAAGAGCCCTGGATTTAAGTGTCATTGTCTTTTCCAGTGACTCTTCTGTTCTCCATAGGGGCTACTGCAAGCTCTCGGAGGACTGGCTACATCAGGGGGTGTGCCGCCTAATATGCAAAGGAGTTCCTGCTACCAAAAGAGCCCTGAATTATACAATACAATAACTTTCAATAGCACTCGCAAGAATGGGTTTAAATTAAGGGCGGGAAGGTACCGGCAGGATATTGAAAAAAAACTTTTTTACAGAAAGAGTTGTGCAATAGTGGGATCAGCCGCCTGGGGAGGTGGTGAGCTCCCCTTCACGGGCAGTCTCTAAGCAGCGGCTGGACAAACACTTGTCCGGGATGCTCTAGGCCAGGGGTGCCGAACTCATTTGTTATGAGGGCTGGATCTGACATAAATGAGACCTTGCTGGGCTGAGCCATGTGTCTCATAAAATGTAATGCCAGGTAGCGGAGATATAAACTTTATAAAGGACACAAACACAAAGGGCAGGTTTCTTACTTAAAATAAAAACATGCTTAAAACATTCGCACTCTTGCGATATTTTGTTTATTTAACAGTGTCTGACAACTGGCACCTCTTGCTCTGAATTATTGCATCAAAATGTCTGTGCTGTTGCAGTCCAGAGTATGCCGTTCAGGTGTGTATCTATAAGCGGCAAACCTACGATTACGCAGCAGCAGAAGAACTGGAAGGAGAAGCAGAAGACAGCCAGTTCCACGGCGGGCCTGACAGAAGCCCTCTGGGAGCCTGATCTGGGCCCCGGGCCGCATGTTGGACACGCCTGCTCTAGGCTGATCTTGCACTGAGCAGAGGGTTGGACTTGATGGCCTGTAGGGCCCCTTCCAGCTCTGTGATTCTCTGATTCTATATCACGTAGCAACATCCAGTGTCTAATGGACGCAAGCAATTTAGAAAGAGATCTTCTCCTCCAGAAAAAGGAAAGCCATTGCTTTAAGAATTTTGTAATGAACATTGTAAGTCTAGCCCTGTCTTGCTTGTTGCACTGAGCGGAGGAAACTTTTAGCGTAATGCAAACTCCATGACCGCGGATGTTGCTCAAGTGTGTACAGATTTATAGGAATACATCGAATGTTGCCACATGATAGCTTGATGACAGTTATTGTATTGGATTATTCTTGTTAGGAAGTGTTTAATGGAGAGCTATATGACGGTTGGTGGTCTGTTTTTGGTGTAATTTTGTTTATAGTGTTTACCCTCCAGGTGGGGCCTGGAGAACTCCTAGAATTGCATTTGGTCACCCGACTACAAAGGTCAGTTCCTCCGGAGGAAATGGCAGCGTCAAAGGGTGGACTTTGGATGTGGAAGGCTAGCCTGATCTCACGAACACATGAACACACGTGAAGCTGCCGTATGCTGAGTCAGACCCTTGGTCCACCAAAGTCAGTACTGTCTACTCCAGGGTTGGCCAAACTTGCTTAACGTAAGAGCCACATAGAATAAACGTCGGATGTCTGAGAGCTGCAAGACAAATGTCACACACATTTCTTATTAACATTAAATGGGACTGCCAAAAATAAGAACAAAAGGGGTAAGAACAGATATTGATAATTATATTTATCTGTCCAATGATATTTATTTGTTTGCTAATGATATTTATTTGTCAGAGAGAGAGAGGTGAAAAGAAAGAATGAAAGAGGTGGAAAGAGAGAAAGAGAGAGAAACAAAGAAAGCGAATAGATGGGGAAGTGAGGGAGGGGGAAGGAAGGGAAAGAGAGAGAAAGAAAGGAATGAAGAAAGAGAGAAAAAGAGAAAAGAAAGGTGGAAAGAACACTGGCTGGGGAAGGGAAGACCGATCAGGGAGGCATGCCTCCCCTTCGCTTCCCCAGCCGCCTTGCTGGGAGCCACACAATATGTGTGGAAGAACCACATGTGGCTCCCGAGCCACAGTTTGGCCACCCCGGTCTACTCAGACTGGCAGCGGCTTTCCAGGGTCTCAGGCAGAGGTCTTTCACATCACCTTCTATGTGGTCCTTTAACTGGAGGTGCCGGAGATCGAACCCGGGACCTTCCGCACACTAAGCAGATGCTCTGCCACTGAGCCACAGCCCCCAGACTTCTAAATCAAAACTTCTCATCAGATCTCGGGAGCTAAGCAGAGTCGGCCCTTCTTAGTACATGGATGGGAGACCACTAAGGAAGTCCGGATTTGCTACAGAGACTTGCAATGGCAAACCACAACTGTTTGTCTCCTGCCTCAAAAGCCCTGCAGGGTAACCATAAGCCAGACGCAACTTGATGGCACTTTCTATCGCCAGCTGTTGGCCATCATCACAATATGAGAGAGTGAGCTGTATAAATTAATCACGCACCGCATGACCAAGTGTTAGTGTTACTGTGTACAGTTCTGGTTGCCACACCTCAAAAAGGATATTATAGCATTGGGAAAAGTGCAGAGAAGGGCAACTAGGATGGTTAAAGGGTTGGAAAACCTTCCCTATGAAGAAAGGTTAAAAGGTTTCGGGCTCTTTAGCTTGGAGAAACGAAGGCTGAGGGATGACATGACTGAGGTTTATAAGATTATGCATGGGATAGAGCAGGGTGAGAAAGAAGTCCTTTTCTCCCTTTCTCACAATACAAGAACTCGTGGGAACTCCATGAAATTGCTGAGCAGTCAGGTTAGAACAGATAAAAGGAAGCACTTCTTCACCCAAAGAGTGATTAACACATGGAATTCACCGCCACAGGAGGTGGTGGCAGCTACAAGCATGGACGGCTTCAAGATGGAATTAGATAAACATATGGAGCAGAGGTCCATCAGTGGCTATTAGCCACAAGGTATAGATACAAACTCTCAGGCTGGGGCAAGTGAGGCTCTGTATTCTTGGTGCTTTGGAGGAGGGGGCAGCAGTGGGAGGGCTTCTAGTGTCCTGGCCCCACTGCTGGACCTCCTGATGGCACTTGGTATTTTTGGCCACTGTGTGACAGGGTGTTGGACTGGATGGGCCATTGGCCTGATCAAACATTGGCTTCTCTTATGCTCTCATGTAGGAAAGGGTTGTGTCTCAGTGGTAGGGCATTTGCTTGGCACACAGAAGGTCCCAGGTTCAATCCCCGGCATCTTCAGCTAAAAGGACTAGGCAGTAGGTGATGGCAAAGACCGCTGCCCGAGACCCTAGAGAGCCATTGCCAGTCTGAGTAGACAATACGGACTTTGATGGACTAAAACAAAGTATTTGTATCTGAAGAGGCACGCTTGCACACAAAAGCTTATACCGCAAATAAAACTCTGTTGGTCTTAAAGGTGCCACTGGACTCAAACTTTCTGCTGCTGCTTCAGACCAGCGTGGCTACCCACCTGAAAGAAGAAAGAGAAGGAGAAGAAGGAGAAGAGGAGGAGGAGACTGGATTTATACCTTGCCCTTCACTCAAATCAGAGTGGCTTACAAACTCCTTTCCCTTCTCCTCCCCATAACAGACACCCTGTGAGGTAGGTGGGGCTGAGAGAGCTCTTTGCAGAACTGCCCTTGAGAGAACAGCTCTGAGAGAACTATGGCTTGCCCAAGGTCATCCAGCCAGGTGCAAGGGGAGGAGTGGGGGATCAAACCCGGTTCTCCCAGATTAGAGTCCACACACTTAGCCACTACACCAATCTGCCTTTGATAGACCAAAAATCTGATTCAGTAGCAGGCCGCTTCGAGTCTTCATGTGTTCATGTGATTCTATGGCATACACAAGCACAAATCAAACTGTAAGACCAACAGTGAAACAGAGAGAACTGCTGGAGGAAAAACGTATGAACAAACACAACACTGGGAAACAGTTCAGCATCCCAAACTATCAGGCTATGGGAAAGAATAGAAGGTAGTTGGATAATCACCCGTTTGGTATTCTGAATTCTCTGGTTCCTTGTATATTTACGTAGTATCCAGGGATAACTTAAAGCTACTACATTAATGAAAAAGAATCTCTTAAGCCTACTTAAGATGATCAGGTTACAGGGGGGAGGTATTTTGTTCTTCCATCCATCTAATGAGTTGGGAGGGGGGCGGCGGAAGGAAAGGATTAGCAACTAGTCAAATCCCTGATGGATTACACTGAACCAAAACCAAAG
This sequence comes from Gekko gecko, assembly GCA_029375565.1. Taxonomy (NCBI): domain Eukaryota; kingdom Metazoa; phylum Chordata; class Lepidosauria; order Squamata; family Gekkonidae; genus Gekko; species Gekko gecko. The sequence continues at coordinate 76,742,992 of JAPDNY010000009.1, forward strand.
GTCTCTCTGGAAAGATTCAGAAAGTTCAAGAGTCACAAGGCAGCCTGAAGATGGACTAACAGAAAGAATGGAGCAGAGGCCAGGCTGATAGAATTGACAATGCCAGTTTGGTGTAGTGGTTAAGTGCATGGACTCTAATCTGGGAGGACCGGGTTTGATTCCCCACTCCTCCACTTGCACCTGCTGGATGACCTTGGGCAAGCCATAGTTCTGGCAGAGCTGTGCTTGAAAAAGAGCAGTTTATGTCAGAGCTCTCTCAGCCCCACCTACCTCACAGGGTGTCTGTTGTGGGGAGGGGAAGGGAAAGGAGTTTGTAAGCTGCTCTGAGACTCCTTTGGGTAGTGAATGGTGGGGTATAAATCCAATCTCTTCCTCTTCTCTTCTTTGGGAAATTAGAACATAAGAAGAGTCCTGCTGGATCAGAGCAATAGTCCATCCAGTCCGGCATCTCTGTCTCACACTGTGGCCAACCAGTTCCTCTGGACGGCCAACAACAGGGCAGAGAGGTCAAGGCCTTCCTCTGATGTTGCATCTTGTCTATGGGATTCAGAGGCTTAGTGTCTCTGCAGCTGGGGGTTCCCCTCAGTCACCATGGCTAGCAGTCACTGATAGACCTATCCTCCTTGAATCTATCAAATCCCCTTTTAAGGCTTTTTATCCTTGCAGCCGTCACTACGTCCGCTGGCAGCAAATGCCACATTTTGATCACTTCTCTGTGTCAAGTAGTATTTCCTCTTGTCCATCCTGAACCTACCTGGCAGCTTCACTTGATGCCCTTGAGTTCTGGTATTTTGGGAGAGGGAGAAAAAATTATCTTTGTCAACTCTCTCCATAATTTTTATACACCTCTCTGTTATTTCTATTATACCATAGAGTCTTGGGTGAACCCTAGAATGGCCTGATGTGGTCTCCAAAGAGAGGCAGGGTGAGGTCTTGTAAATAAGATCCATTGAACTGGTATTTTTGGCCACTGTGTGGCACTGGGACCTGGTATTTTTGGCCACTGTGTGACAGAGTGTTGGACTGGATGGGCCGTTGTTGGACTGGATGGGCCATTGGCCTGATCCAACATTGGCTTCTCTTACGTTCTCTTATGTTCTTATGCACTGAAACCAGACGGAAGCACTTTGGGACCACTCTAGCCCATCCTCAGCTCTGCTCTAGCACCTTCCGTGCATGCTCTAAAAATAATTTGAAATGTGTTTTACTTACAGAAATGGCATCTTTTTATAGAGGCAGGGGAAGAAGAAGAAAAAAAACCACGTGGCTTAATAATGTTGTTGATCCGTTTTCCATGTTGTTTCCTTCCCGACGGCATCTTTCCACAGTCCTTTGCATCTTTCCCCCCTTCAGCATAAATTATGGCACGGTTATGTTAATAGACGAGGGAATGTTTTTGTTGCTAGACACGATGCCAAATCATTCTGCTTAGGAAGGGGGGTTGGAAGAGAAGAAGCTTCCGGGGAAATGTTGGCATGCCGGGCCTCCGGGTTCCGCGCTGACTCCCAGCCGTCAAATCCTGATTAACTCTGATACAAAACTGATCTTTTCAATTAATGGGAATGAAGCGCTCTTTTTATGTGGTCTATTACCAGAGGCCATTTGACGATATTTTTATTCCTCCACATTTGACCTTAAAACTGTTTTGTAGTCGTCAAGGATACAATTTTTCACACAGTGGGGATGTAGGAACAGCTAATTAAAGGGTGTTTAATGACATTTGTTCCTTAAAGCGGGGCTGATTAAATGTAGCATGTAATTTTTTTTTTTTAACCAAATCAAGCAATTCAGCCAATTTTCAAATGTGCTTAATAAGCCGGGCCAAAATAATTAGACAGCATCTAATGAAACCCACCAGAGTTGGAAAGGTGGTGGTGTGGGGGAGGGGGGGAAATTGGCATGTTTTGTGTGCCCGGTGAGAAATGTTTAAAAGTTTGGCTACGGATTGTACAAAAAAGGAAATTACATCTTTGTAAAGAGTGTGGTAAACATGGCAAACACGAGGGCAACCGAGACGATGAGTGGGTTGGAGCACCCTTCCCTGTGAGGAATGACTAAAGAGTTGTCAGGCCCTGGAGTTTATCCACTCCCAGGCTAATAGGCTTTTATGAAAGCTTCATTAAAAACAGAGATTTAGATGTGCACAAGAGAGATCTCTTGTTCGGACGAAAGAACAGATCAAGGGTTAGGTACTGTATAGGCAATAGGTCAGTATCCCACAAAGCAATGGTCATGCAGTGGCCATTCACTCTCTCCCTCTCTTTCACTCGATGGGGCGCCGAGGGTCCGGAGTTTGGGAGTGCTCCTGGGTGCTTCCTTGTCAATGGAGGCCCAGGTAGCAGCCACTGCCAAAGCAGCGTTTTACCATCTTCAGCTGATCAGGCAGTTGGTCCCCTTCCTCAAACGCAATGATCTGGCATCAATGATCCAGGCGATGGTCACCTCGAGGCTGGATTACTGCAATGCTCTTTACATGGGGCTGCCCTTGGGGCAACTCCGGAAGCTGCAGCTGGTGCAGAATGCAGCGGCCAGGTTGTTGAGGGGACTTCCCACGCGGGAGCACATCCAACCTGTGCTAAAGCAGTTGCACTGGCTGCCAATAGTGTTCCGGATACGCTTCAAGGTGCTGGTTTTGACCATTAAAGCCCTAAATGGTCTGGGGCCTGTCTACCTGAGGGACTGCCTTTCCCTGCACCTTCCCCCAAGGGCACTGCGTTCAGGGACTCAAAACCATCTGGTTCCCCCCTGGCCTAAGAGATGCCAAGTTAACAACAACAAGAACCAGGGCGTTCTCTCTAGCTGCACCAAAGCTATGGAATGAGCTCCCGGCTGAAATTCGAGCACTACGGGATTTGCAACAATTCCGCAGAGCAGTAAAGACCGAGCTCTTCTGTCAAGCATTTTGATATGCTTGCCACACCGGCAGTACCACAACAGCACCAGCACTTTATACAGCACTTTATACAGAATGCCGCCATATTTTAATGTAACTCAGTATTTATTGTATTGTTTTTAGATGTAGTAATATTGTGTTTTAAATTGTAGACTGGTTTTAACTGCTTGTAAGCCGCCCTGAGCCGCCTCGGCGGGAGGGCGGGATAAAAGTCTAATAAATAAATAAATAAATAAATACTAGCCAGCACTACAAAAGTTTATTATCCAGCAACCAATGTTTCTCCAAGGATGAGAGGCTTTCGAGGGCCAGACATCTTGGGGCCTGTTCTCATGGGAAAGTTTTTACAAGCAAAGCTAACCTAACATACACACAGATATATGGTAATCACACCTAATCCTCCCGGGAATTTATGGCAGAGAGGGCTAGAAAGGGATGAGGCCAAATGGTCATAACGACCTAAAAGGGAAAGCACACTACCAAGACAGAAACAAATGGAAACATTAGTCAATCTGATAGTCAGCAGAGTCCGATTCTGACAAGAGTCTAGGACTTTTCTGTTTAGAAAAGAGACAACTAAGAAGGAACACAATATAGATTTATACAATTATGAACAAGGTAGAGAGGGTTGACAAAGAGAACTTAACCCCCCCTCTCCCAAAACACTAGAACCTGAGGGCACCCCAATGAAGCTGATGGGCAGTAGGTTCAGGATGGACAAAAGGAAATACTGCTTTACACAGAGAATGATTAAAATGTGGAATTTGCTGCCAGAGGATGTAGTGATGGGCACAAGCTTTATAAGGAGATTAGATAGATTTGTAGAGGATAGGTCTATCAGTGGCTACTAGCCATGGTGACTGAAGGGAACCTCCACATTCAGACGCACTAAACCTCTGAATCCCAGAGCCAGGAGGCAACATCAGGGGAAAGTCTCAGCCTCTATTCCCTGCTGTTGGCCCTCCAAAGGAACTGGTTGGCCACTGTTTGAGACAGGATGCTGGACTAAATGGACCTATGTTACGAGAGAGAGAGAGAGAGAGAGAGAGAGAGAGAGAGAGAGAGAGAGAGAGAGAGAGAGAGAGAGAGAGAGAGAACAATATAGATCAGCGGGAAATTTTTTAGAGGAATGCCCCCACCAAATGGAGGGATTTGATACTCCAGAAACAATCTTGTTTCATTCCTAATTAATAAGCATTTTCCCCGCACTTCATTTGGCAGCAAGCAATTTTGTCCAGACACTCTGACAATGCATAAAAATATGTTGCATAACAATAATAATTTTGGTCTTAATGACAATATCAGTATTCCTTCCCCCATTTCTATGTTTGCTCTACATTTTGACTAAGGTCCTTTCTGCATTTACCTGCCACTCTGGATTTTCTCAGTGTTCGAGTTGAGGCAATTGAAGCCCATGGCAAAACAGCATCCAAATAACCCGGGGCAACAGCAGGCTGAAACCGGGCTGGCCACTGAAGGGAAGCAATATAATGCAGAATGGGAGGGGGACCCGAAATAAAAAGAAGCTTGAACTCGATTTTAGTGCAGAATGGGGGGGGGAAACTGGATTGAAAAGAAAGTTGCATTCAATTGTAGTGCAGAATTGCTTAGAGGACACCGCGGTGAACATGGATTAAAAGGAGAATGCAGAAAGGGCCTGTGTCTTCACCCACCATCACCCATGGATGGAAAAGAAGGTAAACAATATGGGCCACTTTTAAAGTTGTCTTTGACGGTGGCTATCACTTCCATCCACCGGCAGCAAATTCCACATTTTAATTACTCACGGTGCAAAAAAGTATTTCCTCACCAGATCTTGGAAGCGAAGCAGAGTCATCCCTGGTTAGCACTCGGATGGAAGGCCAAGGTGGTTATGCAGAGGAAGGCGGTGGTAACCTTGATTGCCATAGATTGGCTGTGAATTGACGGCACTTTCCAGTATCACAGATATAGAGTGTACATAATTATCCTTCAACCTGTACTTCCTGCATTTCAGGGGTCCATTTACCTCTTTCTTTCTCCCCCACCCCCACCCCCGGTCTTCATATCCGTTCATAACATGACCTTATGGTGAGTATCCACACATTGCATCTGAAGAAGTAGGGTTCCATGCCACAGGAGGTGGTGGCAGCTACAAGCATGGACAGTTTCAAGAGGGAATTAGATAAACATATGGAGCAGAGGTCCATCAGTAGCTATTAGCCACAGGGTATAGATGGGAACTCTCAGTCTGGGGCAGGTGATGCACTCTGTTCTTGGTGCTGGAGGGGGCAGCAGTGGGAGGGCTTCTAGTGTCCTGGCCCCACTGCTGGACCTCCTGATGGCACCTGGTATTTTTGGCCGCTGTGTGACAGAGTGTTGGACTGGATGGGTCATTGGTCTGATTCAACATTGGTTTCTCTTATGTTCTTATGTCCATGCATGAAAACTTTGTTAGTCTTCAAGGGATAACTCCTAACTCCAAGACTCTTATTTACTTTTTCTGCAACAGATTAATATGATTATCCCTCTGGGATCAAGAAACGGCTTGGGACCAGACACAGGAATCTGCCTTATACTGAATAAGACCATTTGGTCTATCGAAGTCAGTATTGTCTCCTCAGATGGGCAGTTGCTCCCTGAGGTCTCAGGCTGAGGTCTTTCCCATCACCTACTGCCAGGTCCTTTTAAATGGAGGTGCCAGGGATTGAACCTGGGACCTTTGGCATGCCAGGCAGCGGCTCTGCCACTGAGCCACAGCCCCTTCCCTTGAGCTGCAGCCCATTTTCTTATTAATTTACTAGCAGTAAAGCCCATTGTGAAGGCAATACAACGAGCTCTAGAAAGATGTGATGTGTAAGGAATGCATAGGCTAGAAGCAGCTTAAGTACATATTAGGAGTATATAATAGAAAGGTACAAATCTAGAAGTAAAGTCTCACATACCTTATGTTACACAATACCTGGTGTCCAAAGTCACACAATGTGGGCCAGAAAATGCAGCACACAGGTCTCCATGAAGTCGTTTCTACAATTGAGCACCCACAATTGCTCCCTCTAAGCTGTGAAGTCTTGTGAACAAAAATTCTGCTTCTCAGCTAACTGTCAACGCACCGTTATCTGCCCCTCTGACTGCAGCTGACTTCTGCCCTCCCACCCTCCTGGAGATCAGTTGTAATTCTGAGTGATCTCCACCCCACACTTGGAGATTAGCAACAGTGATTCACCAGGAGGGAATGGCTGATTTAGAGGGTGGAATCTATGGCATTGTACCTGTCTGAGGTCCCATCCCTCCTCAAACCTCACCCTCTCCAGGCTCCACCCATCAAATTTCCAGGAATTTCCCAATCTGGAGATTTTCCTGAAGAAAAGTGAGAGACCAAATATTGAAAGCGACTAATGGAGTTACCTTGAAGATAAAAGACAAAGACATAAAAGTATTGAAGGACATTCCAATTGAGATAAAAAGGAAGAGAAGAAAATATAGAGACTTGGTCTCATTTCTACAAAGTCACAATGTTTCCTATAGATGGTTAATACCCGAAGGATTAATCTTCATATATGCAAATGGTACAGAAAGAATTTACTCTGTTGAAAAGGCCTATGAATTTCTGCGCCAACATGGTCATCCAGCAGGTGAAGGAGTAACCGATGGCTCTAAAGGGAGCGAGGAAGAAGGAGAGGCTGGATCTTCTGATGAGGACTCAGACTCCAAACTGGGGGCTGTTGGCCCCAAATCAAGCTATGATTTGAGATATAGAAAGGGAGGAAATAGATTGTCAATGTACTCTGGGGCATTTAAAATATGTTTATTTTATATCGACATTCACTCTCCCTTTTAAGAAGCTAAAACTGTCGGTGAAATACAGAAATGTTTCCCCAGATAGATGATCATTTTCAACTAAAGTTAACTTGCATTTAAGAGAGAAAGTGGTTCTGTAAAATGTTTGTACGATCACCATCTCTTGGGGTTTTAGAGGGTTTCTTTACTTTTTCCTATAGATTGGAGTTCCCCCTTCCCATTTTTTCTGTTTCTAGTTTTTAGCTTGTAGTTATTAGAAAATGCAATTTAAAAAAATCCCCTATGGGGGGCCGGGAAAAAAAAAAGGAGAACTAGGCGGGGAGTCTGACCTCGGGGTGTTTCTACCGGGGGGTGCTGGGCCAGGATCTGGATCTGTCTCTCCTTCTGTCTGCACCTCCTGTGCAGCTGCTGGGGACTCATCCTCCCCAGGTACTGTTGAGCGTTCTTCTTCCAGGCTGACTCCGGAGGAGGCTGAGTTGCTCCCTGGCTCTGAATTGCTCCCTGGCTCTTCTTCATCTGAGAAGGAGTCAGCCTCAGCCGAACCAGCACCCACAGCAGATTCTTTGCTAAGCAGTCTGGGAGAGAAGCTTCGTTTCTTTGCCAGCTTCGAATCTCATGGATACGGAGGCCAGTCGAAGCAAACAGGGGAACGGTCCTGGCAGTGGGGATTTATGTTGGCTCTGTTGAGTAAATCACTCTGAGGTGCTTCAGTTCTCAATACGTCCTCCTTTGCTCTCGAGAGGAAGGCGAGGAGTCAGCCAGGAGAGCCTTTTTCCCCTCTTTATTCATATTAATGCAGACAAAAATCCAATCAGGCAGCATCGCGTGTGAAATTCTAAAAAGAGAGAGAAGAGAAACTAAGTGGCCGCATCAGCGGTATCCTTGTCGGCGATTCAGACAGACATCCGCCGCTGTTTTGAGGAAGAGCGAATGAAATTTGCATGATGTTTTTCAATTGTTTTTTATTGAAACAAATGAGTACTTGGGGGGGAAGGATGGGGGGGAATTGGATCACTTTCTACGTTGCAGGTTTGCTCACTCATGTAATTCAGAAACAGAAACCTATGCTGGAGACAAATATGGTCCTTTTCAATCTCAACAGTTACCTAAATTCATTTCCTTCCTTCCTTCCTTCCTTCCTTCCTTCCTTCCTTCCTTCCTTCCTTCCTTCCTTCCTTCCTTCCTTCCTTCCTTCCGAACATAAGAACATAAGAGAAGCCAATGTTGAGTCAGGCCAATGGCCCATCCAGTCCAACACTGCTGTCACACAGCGGCCAAAATATACCAGGTGCCATCAGGAGGTCCAGCAGTGGGGCCAGGACACTAGAAGCCCTCCCACTGCCGCCCCCTCCAGCACCAAGAATAGAGTGCATCACCTGCCCCAGACTGAGAGTTCCCATCTATACCCTGTGGCTAATAGCCACTGATGGACTTCTGCTCCATATGTTTATCTAATTCCCTCTTGAAACTGTCCATGCTTGTAGCTGCCACCACCTCCTGTGGCAGTGAATTCCATGTGTTAATCACTTCCTTTCTTCCTTCCTTCCTTCCCTCCCTCCCTCCCTCTCTATAGAGGAAATGGATTAGAATTCTGTATGAGTTTGATGTCTCCTTAGAAGCTAAAATGAGTAATCTGAGACCATCATACTTGGGCACATTATGAGAAGACAAGAGTCCCTGGAAAAAATACAATAATGCTGGGGAAGGTTGAAGGTAGCAGGGAAACAGGAAGGCCCAACATGAGATGGGTGGACTCAATCAGTTTGCAAGCCCTGAGCAAGGCGGTTAACAACAGGACGTTTTGGAGTACATTAATTCAGAGAGTCGCCAGCAGTTGCAAGCAACTTGAAAGCACTTACAAACTCACACCCATGAGTTTGGTGGAGGAAGAGCCAGTTTGGTGTAGTGGTTAAGTGCATGGACTCTAATCTGGGAGAACCAGGTTTGGTTCCCCTCTCCTCCACTTGCACCTGCTGGCATGACCTTGGGTCAGTCACAAGCTCTAGCACAGCTGTTCTTGAAAAAGAGCAGTTTCTGTCAGAGCTCTCTCGGCCCCACCTACCTCACAGGTTGTCTGTTGTGGGGAGGGGAAGGGAAAGGAGTTGGTAAGCCACTCTGAGACTCCGAGTGAAGGGTGTGGTATAAATCCAATCTCTTCTTCTTCTTCTTCTTCTTCTTCTTCTTCTTCTTCTTCTTCTTCTTCTTCTTCTTCTTCTTCTTCTTCTTCTTCTTCTTCTACCGTGGTGCAATGGTTAAAGTGTTGGACTACTTCTGAGAAGATGCTGGTTCATGAAGCCCACTGGGTGACCTTGAGCCTGTCACTGTCTCTCAGCCTAACCCATCTAGGGATGTTGTGCATTTTGTCACAATTGCGTTCGACGGCCAACCTCACCATATTCAAAGGTGTCAGGCAGATGCAAGTTGATCACCTGATCTGTTTGGTCCATGCCAAATGTCCCTGAATGCCTGACAGACTAGCTTGCGTTGGGTTTTTGCAAAATTGCATCTGTGCAAAGATGCGGCTAGTTCACATGAAGCTGTCTTATACTATACCAAATTATGGGGCCATAAGGGTCAGTGTTGTTTTCTACTCAGACTGGCAGTGGATCTCATGGGTCTCAGGCTGAGGTCTATCACATCACCCACCACCTGATCCTCTTAGTTGTAGATGCCAGGGATCGAGCCTGGGACCTTCTGCATGCCAAACAGAGGCTCTACCACTGAGCCATGACCCCTCAAACCTATCAATAGCCATTACGTCCATACAGGACTCTTTAGATGAATGTCAAAAAAGGATTCTTAGGAGTTTATTGAAACCCAGCCTGTCTTTATGACTGATTTATAAGAAGTAAGTGATCAAATTGTCTGCTGAAATAATCGTCCGCTGAATATAGCAGTTCTGCAGGAAGGATGGAACACACATGCATGAAAAGCTGATGGAACTGTACTCCATGGTTAGGAAGGCCTATCATGAATGAATACAGTGAAGCCACCTGCCGAACACCAACAGATCGACAAATTATTGAACCAATTGTTGAAAAATCCGGTTCCTGTTCGCAGCTGGCGAACAGGATGCACATCAAACCAGTAGGTGTTCGGGCATCCCTGATACTACAAACGGATAACAAAAGAAGACGGGGAACCAGCGTACATGAAATGGTACAAAGCTCGAAAAACCACTGGCTGAAATCACTTAAGGTGAATGAAAGAGGTATACAATGCATATTCAATACCACTTGCAGGGACGGCAGACTATAAATCTAATGAAATAAATAAATAAAATAAGACAATAACCATATAACTAGATAGAGCCAAGGTGTTCTTACAAGAAATAACAGTAGTGCAGAGAAGCGAAGTCCCAAAAGTATTCAATGTGTCCCACTCCTGTTGTACTGTAATTCCATAGTCCAACTTGACATACGTTCATCATCGAGTGGACTCATATAGTTCCCGGGAAATCCATATAGTCTTGAAGTCCATAAGCCATAGAGACACGTAGTCCAGATGCAAGTTGCCACGTTTTGAATAATTCTCTTTCAAAACCAATAGGCTACAGTGGGACTAAATACAAATTCAGGGCACACACAAATGAGGATAAACAATCAGACAATGTGCATAAATTGAATAGATGCACAATACAAAAACACGGAAAAACTCACCCCAGTCTCTGTAGTAGCACATACAGAAGTCAGTTTATTCAATCACAAAGGATCATGGGTCCTTATCCCACCATGTGTTACACCTTAATTTCTATCTAAGTGTCAGGCTGCAGCAACACAGGTCAAGTAATTAGAGATCTTACTGCTCTATTTCAATTTTTAAAAAGGAGAGAAATCAGGCTGCAAATACACTGGTCAAGCAGTTTGAACCTTGCTGCTTTAGTAAATAAACTTAGGGAAGGGTATCAGGTTGCACAGGTCCAGTAATTTGAAAGCTTACTGCTAACTAATATAGGATGTAAAATCCATACTTTGGTTTCATACCAAAAGGACGATATGTTTTTAATTCATAAATGAATCTAGTTTCCTTTTGCAATAGGATCTGTTCAGTGTTTTGCATTTGAAAGGGCTTATTTTGATGGCAGTATAGAATGATAAACGTCATCTCATTCACATTGTGACCTGCCTGCATATAACGCCCAACCATTGGTGAATTCTCAGCAGCATTATTGGGGTGAGTTTTTCCGTGTTTTTGCATTATGTGTCTATTCAATTTATGCATATTGTCTGATTGTTTGTCCTCATTTGTGTATGCCTTGAATTTGTATTTAGTCCCACTGTAGCCTGTTGGTTTTGAAATTATTCCAAACGCAGCAGCTTGCATCTGGACTACGCGTCTCTATGGCTTATGGATTTCAAAACTATATGGATTTTCCTGGAATTATATCAGTCCACTCTATGATGAATGTATGTTAAGTTGGACTATGGAATTACAATACAACAGGAGTGAGATACATTGGCTCCGATCACATGCAGAATTTACTGCGGGATACTCACAAATGCCGGGCGGATTTTATAGGCGCGATCAAACAGACACATCTGGCCAGCATCCCTCACCTGTCGGCAACCCGGATTGTCCAACCGAAGATCCAGAGTTAAAAAGTACCAGCAAAAGCCCACTATCAAACAGTTGCAACGGGCTGCAGATGGACTTTCTCCATCTGATCCCTCCAGCGCGCTCCTCTTGCCTTGTTGAAGCACGCCGGAAACATGTGCCTCTGGAAAAAAACCCTGCTCCCCACCATCACATCTGATCGCATAGTGGTGGCTCAAATAGCGACAGTGCAAATAGCCACGCCTCCCCCACACGTTATCTTGCCCGTGTGACCAGGGCCATTGAATACTTTGGGGACTTTACTTCTCTGCACTATTGTTGTTTCTTGTAAGAACACCTGGGCTTTATCTAGTTATATGGGTACTGTGTTATTGAATTCGGTATTAAAATGTTATTTTTATTCATCTTTCATTCACCTTTCGGTGATTTCAGCCAGCGGTCTTTTGTGCTCTGTACCGTCCAGGCCTGTAGCCAGGATTTTGTAATTCAGGGGGCCTTTAAATAAGTCAGGGGGCGCTGACATCATTAAATAAAAAATAAAATAAAAATAAAAATTTTAAAACTCACTTTTGCAGCGTTCACACTCTGCTTGCCTACATGGGGAAGCCAGCCACGCTTGGGGAAGGAGTGGTGGTGGGGAGTCCTCCAGGCAGCCCAGAGAGTTGGGAGGCCTGGAGGCTGGATGGGAGAGGGGGCCTTGGCAGGAAGTCAGGGGGCCAGGCCCCGAAATGCCCCACTGTAGCTACAGGCCTGGTCCCGTCCCTGATACTACCTCAGAGAATCATTGTGAGGATAAAATGGATGAAAGGCAAACTACGTAAGCCAAGACGAGCTGCTTGAACATTTTTTTAAAAATGTGATAGACATGTTTGCAGATGGAGCTTTAAAACCAGGAATGGAAGTTCAAGAGCTTCCTCATAATCGATAGTCAGTTCTTGAACCTGTGAGATTGGAGTCCAGTAGCGCCTTAGAGATCAATGATCTTTTGAGAGTCAATGCTCCCTTGGAAACTTTGACTCTCAAAAGTTTATACCCCCCCAAATCTTTTTGGTCTCTACGGTGCTACTGGATTCAAATTTAGCTGTTCTACTGAAAACCAAAATGGCTACCCTCTGAAATGATCTTCTCAAACCTGGTTGGCAAGCCTGTGGGTCTATTCCAGTGTCCATTCCTAGTCACTGGCAGCATAAGACAATTATGGGAGTGATTTTTCCCCTCCTCCTTTTACTCTGGTAGCCACCTGTTATATGTGAGGAGGCCAGGCCATAGATCCCATGAGGCTGAAGACCTGTGCAACAGCTACACTGAAGAAGGGACGTCAGCAAAATCAAACCTTTCTGCCAGTTTCGTCTGCAGTGCTTACATTGGCCTAGGGACTGAACTGATGGAGGAGACCTTGAGGAAGGAGTAAACATATAAAGCAGAGGTCCATGAATGGCTATTAGCCACAAGGTAATCAAGTGGTTAAGACGCTAAACTGCAGGCTGTGGAAGGTCAGTAGTTCAGCAGTTCGAGACCCGAGAGTGCCGCATGACAGGGTGAGCTCCCGTCTCTAGTTCCAGCTCCTGCCAACCTAGCAGTTCGAAAGCAAGAAATTGCAAGTAGATAAATAGGTACCACTTTGGTGGGAAGGTAACAGCGTTCCATGCGCATTGGTGTTTAGTCATGCCGGCCACATGACCACGGAAACATCTTCGGACAGCGCTGGCTCTTCAGCTTTGAAACGGAGATGAGCACCGCAAACCCAGAGTCGGATTCGACTGGCTTTCAAGCAAGGAAACCTTTACCTTTTATAGATGGAACACTCTGTCTGAGGCAGTGATGCTCTGTATTCTTGGTGCTTGGGGAGGGTAACAGTGGGAGGGCTTCCGGAGCTCTGGCCCCACTGGTGGACCTCCTGATGGCACCTGGTATTCTGGCCACTGTTTGACACAGAGTGTTGGACTGGATGGGCCACTAGCCTGATCCAACATGGCTTCTCTTATGTTCTCTTGCTTTTCACCTTAGCACAGTTCATATATGTGGGTTCCTTTGCACTCAGCAGTGTCTTTTTGATGATAATGAGTGGCTAATGGGGAGACATGGGGTAGATGTACCTGGCCTTCTTCCAGCACTGCACAGGATCCAATGCTATGAGCTGTTTGTTGAACAAGAAACATCAAACACTGAACAATCTTGGTCTACAAGAACAAGATCAAGGTAATTGATACTATGGTATTCCCTATTACTATTACTATCACTATTACGATCACTATTACCTGGATAGCCCAGGATAGCCCTGGCTAGTATTTGGATGGGAGACCTCCAAGGAAGCAATTTTTTCTCCAGGCCAATTTGGCTGGAAGATTCTGGAGGCTTTTTGTCATCTTCTGGCATGGAACAGGAGGTCACTGGGGGTGTGGGGGAGAGTTATTTGTGAATTTCCTGCATTGTGCAGGGGGTTGGAATAGATGACCCTGGAGGTCCCTTCCAACTCTATGATTCTATGAATACCAGGGTTGTGACATGGAGCCAGGTAATGGCAAATCACCTCTGAATGTCTCTTGCCTTGAAAATCCCACCAGGGGTCACGATGAGCAGGGCCGGCTCGAGGTGGCTCTGCGCCCTAGGCGGGTGCAGATGCCAACCTCCCGGTGGAAGACCTAGAGACACCCACCATGCCACCCCCGCCTCCTCCCCCCCAGGGGGGGAGGGCGGGCAAGCCACAAGCCAGGGAAGGGGCAGGGGTTTTAACCCCCGCTCCTTCCCTCCCAGCGCCAGCTTGCCTGGGCGCTCCGCAGCTGTGGGGCACCCAGGCAAACCAGGGAAGAGACGGGGGTCTTCCCTCCCAGCGCCGGCTTCCCGAGGGGGAGGGGAGGGCAGGCAAGCTCCACCACTGCCTCCTGCACCCCGCCAGGGCACTCTTCACTGGCGACGGTGGGGAGGTAGTGGTGATGGGGGCTTTTCGCAGGGGGGGGCACAGTTTGGCACCCCTGCAGCCAGCGTGCTCTAGGTGAGTGCCTAGCTTGCCTAGCAGGCAAGCCAGCCCTGACCATGAGTCAGCTGTGACTTGACAGTGTTTTCCACCCCCATTACCATGTATGGATGCGACAGCTGAACAGTAAAGAAAGCTGACGCGGAGAAAATTTAAAATGTGGTATCGGAGGAGAATTTTACAGATATTGTGGACTGCTAAGAAAACAAATAAAAAGGTTGTAGATCAAACCAAGCCTGAATTCTCCCTAGAAGCTAAAGTGACTGAACTGAAACTCTAAGACTTCGATCACATCATGGGAGGACTTGCTAGAAAAGTGTGTATACTAGGAAAGGTTGAAAGCAGCAGGAAAAGAGGAAGACCCAACAGGAGATGGATCGAGTCTATCAAAGAAGCCACAAAGGGCCTCCGTTTGCAAGACCTGAACAAGACTGTTAATGATAAGACATTTTGGAGGTCATTAATTCATAGGGTGACCATAAGAGGAGGAGGAGGAGGAGGAGATTGGATTTATACCCCGCCCTTCACTCGGAGTCTCAGAGCAGCTTACAAACTCCTTTCCCTTTTCCTCCCCACAGCAGACACCCTGTGAGGTAGGCGGGGCTGAGAGAGCTCTTTCCAGAACTGCTCCTGAGAGAACAGCTCTGAGAGAACTTGTGACTGGCGCAAGGTCACACTAGCAGCTGCATGTGGGGGAGTGGGGAATCAAACCTGGTTCTCCCAGATTACAGTCTGTGCTTCTAGCCACCACACTAAATACACCAAAGGGGGAAAGCGACTCGATGGCACTTAACACACACAGTTCTGCAGGGTCCCCATAAGTCAGAAGCAATTTGAGAACACAAAACATACTTAAATACATAAGAACTTCTTGATACCGTTTGCTTTTTCCCAAGCATCTCGCCATGTGTGCGGCCTCAATACCATCCTTCTGGACCACCTGGGGGAATAGCCGCTTTTCAACAAGCCATAGTCCCCAGCTGAATAACAGCAGGCCTAAAAGGGACTGGCAACATTGCGCAAGTCACTGTTCCTTTTTGTCATTCGGTGTACCCAGGCGGCAATCACAGGATGAGAATCCAGAACAGCCAAAAGGCCATTTCAAGTCGGAGTCTTCACTTACAGCATAAGAGCTGGATACCATCGTCAGAGAGAGCAGCAGACTGCTTGGTTCTGTTCCAAGGTCTCCGCCAACCTGGAGGGCTCTCGATTTCAGCCTCAGTGATCGGAACACATGTCAGGTGTAACATTTCCTGAGGACTGTCACCTGCCCACTGCTATTTCTGTCATCGGTCGCCTTTCAGGTGACTGCCTCTTGTAGGGGGGAAATGCCCGATAAATGAGAGTCGCTATGGTGAAGGGGTGGAGCCCCAGTCCCCAGAGAGGACTCTGAAGAGGTGATATAAAAATGTCCTTCGTAAATAGAGACTAAGCTTCAGATTCCTTCTCAGCTACAGAGCTTGTTGAATGCTCAAAGGCCAAGAAGAACATAAGGAGAGAGGATCAGGCCAGTGGTTCGTACAGTCCAGCATCCTGTGGCCGGAAATTTACATTTATCTCTCTTTAGGTAGGGAGAATCAAATGCATAACTATTGGATGGGGAGACTAGTCTTGTACAAGGGTGAGCACGAACCACAAAAATTCAGTCCATGGGCACATATGAACCGAACTAGGTTCATGAGGTTTGTGCTTGAAACAGCTGAGCCGTGGGGGCAGCCTGCTGCCACAACCAGTGTTCCCTCTAAGCTGAGTTAGCGTGAGCTTGTTGTTGTTGTTCAGTCGCACAGTCGAGTCCGACTCTTTGCGACCCCATGGACCAGTTTACGCCAGGCCCTCCTGTCTTCCGCTGTCCGCTGAAGTTTGCTCAATTTCATGTTCGTTGCATCGATGACACTGTCTAACTATCTCATCCTTTGCCGTCCCCTTCTTCTTTGACCTTCAATCTTTCCCAGCATCAGGGTCTTCTCCAGTGAGTGCTCCCTTCTCATTTGGTGGCCAAAGTATTTGAGCTTCAGCTTCAGGATCTGGCCTTCCAGAGAGCAATCCGGGTTGATTTCTTTTAGGATTGACTGATTTGATCTCCTGGCAGTCCAAGTGTGAGCTAGCTCACAGTTTTTTAGCCTCTGGCTCACACATGTTTGTCTTAGCTCAGGAAGGATGGCTTCAGAGTCAACTAATTTATGCAGTAGCCAAATTGTTCTCTCACAACTTTAATGCCAGTAGCTCACAAAGTAGAATTTTTGCTCACAGGACTCCACAGCTTAGAGGGAACATTGCCCACGACTCAATAGTTTCAGGGTCTAAACAGCTGAGCTGTGGTATCATGCTGCCACTCTGCCCCAGCTGTTTCCGATCTAAATGAGCTGTTTCTGATCTTTTGGCAGTGCGGGCTGTTTTGGCAGCTTTCAAAGGGAGGAGAAAGCAGGGTTTTAAGCCCCTGCTTTTTGCTCCCCACGAACCTCCATGAACCGTCTTAAAAATCCATGGAAGATTGTGGCCAGACTGCAGTTCATTAAACTTCATTTCACAAACCAGTTCGCAATTATTGGATGGGGAGACTAGTCTTGTAATAGGGATGAGCACGAACCGCAAAAATTCAGTCCGGTTCATGGGCACAGACGAACCAAACTGGGTTCGTGAGGTTTGTGCCTGAAACAGCTGAGCTGCAGGGGAACCCTGCTCCCACAGCACAATTGTTTCAGATCCTAAACAGCTGAGCCGTGGTAACAGCTTGTTCCTGTTCCCAATCTAAATGACTGAGCCATGGGATCTTTGGGCAGCAGAGATGTTTTGGCGGCTTTGATTTGGTTTGGTTTATTTGATTCCTATCTCACCCTCCCTGCAAGTGGGCTCAGGGCGGGTTACCACGTATAAGGAAACAATACCAACTTTAAAATATTAAAACATCATACAAAATCCATAAAGCACAGTGTTCTTAGAAAATTTCATAATATCCTGGCTCTGCACAATGGGAAAATATATATAAAGCCTGAACTATGGGTTCCCATGTTGTAAGCACAGATCAGTCCAGCATATGAGCAGCTTAATCCAACAATATTATTCTTACAGTTCAGACACACTCTTCTATTGTGAACCACTAGAAACTGATTCTGAGTGTTATTGAAGAAACTCTGGTTTTCTCCAAACAGCTGCTAGAATAAGAGTAGCCTTTCATTACACAGCAGGATAACTGTTGCCTTGAATAAACTGGTATAAAAGGACATGGGCATTGGAATCTGCCCAACAAGTTGGACCTCTTCTCCATCAAGTCTAATTTTTACTCTGACAATAGCTCTCCAGGGTCTCAGGTGGACGAAAGCTTCCTGGATCTGCAGGGACCAAACGTGGGACCTTCTGAATGCAGGAAATTCACAAAGCCACAGACCCTCTCCATGTGGATGGTGGCATTCCCAGTTGTGGGGAGGTGAAAGCAGGAGTTTAAGGCCCTGCTTTTTCTACCCATGAATCTCCACAAACTGCCTTCAAAATTCATGGAGGTTCGTGGCAGGGCTATAGTTCATAAACCTCAGTTCGCAAACCACGAACCAGCCAAAATTCATTACGAACAGAGGTTTGTGAGCCAGTTCGTGCCCATCCCTTTTCTTGTAGTGGCACATGCAGAAAGGATTTGGGGTTCTTATAGACAGTACCCTGAATATGAGTTACCAGTGTGATGTGGTAGCTAAAAAGGCAACAGAGATTTTAGGCTACATCAACAGAAGTATACTGTCCAGATCACATGAAGTTATAATATTGCTTTACTCTGCTCTGGCCAGTCCTCACTTGGAGTACTGTGTTCAGTTTGGGGCCTGCGGTTTAAGAAGGATGTTGACCAGCTGGAACACATCCAGAGAAAGAGAATGAAGATGGTGAGGGGTCTGGAGACCAAGCCCTATGAGGGAAGGTTGAAGGTATGTGTAGCCTGGAAAGGAGACAACAGAGAGGAGAAGAAGAAGGAGGAGGAGGAGAAGTAGATTGGATTTATACCCTGCCCTTCACTGCCCAAAGGCGTCTCAGAGCAGCTTACAAACTCCTTTCCCTTCCCCTCCCCACAACAGACACTCGGTGAGGTAGGTGGGGCTGAGAGAACATCTGACAGAAACTGTCCTTGAGAGAACAGCTGTGCCAGACCTTGTGACTGACCCAAGGTCACATCAGCAGCTGCAAGTGGAGGAGTGGGGAATCAAACCCGGTTCTCCCAGGTAAGAGTCCACGCACTTAACCACTACACCAAACTGGCCATCTCAAAGTATTTGAAGGGATGTCACATAGAGGATGGTGCGGAGTTGGTTTCTGTTGCCTCATGAGGTCAGACCACAACCAACTGATTGAAGGATCAAAGGAATTTTTGGCTAAACATTAGGAAGAACTTCCTGACGTTTAGGGTGGTTCCTCGATGGAACAGGCTTCCTCGGGAGGAGGTGAGCTCTCCTTCTTTGGAGCTTTTTAAGCAGTGGTTAGATGGCCATCTGAGAGCAATGCTCATTCTGTGAACTTTGGCAGATCATGAGAGGGAGGGCAGGAAGAGGTGAGCCAGTGCTCAGCTCCTGTGGCCCTTTCTCATATGACCAGGTTAACGCCAATCACCACTTTGGGATCAGGGAGGAATTTTCCTCCAGGCCAGATTGGCCCAGGGGTCCTGGAAGAATTTTTGTCTTTCTTTCTTTTTCTTTTTTGCCTTTCTCTGGGCATAGAGCAGGGATCACTGGGGTGGTGGTGAGAGGGAGGTAGTTGTGAATTTCCTGCATTGTGCAGGGGGTTGGACTAGATGGCCTTTGACCCCCCTTCCAACCCTGTGTTTCTATGCTGATGTAAAAATGGCAATGAAATACCAAATCACATTGGACAGCTTGATGCTTCACGAAAGAGAGGTCTGTTAGCAACGCTGAAGGCATGATTAATTGGATCTCTCTCAATGAGAACTGGTCTCTCCTTGGTTGGAGTACTACCAGTCTATAGGGCAGAGGCCTCTAGAGAGTATATGCATCCATAAAGATGATACACAGGTAATTCATAGCTGGAGCATAGTCCCAAATGGGCGAAAAAGATTATGCAAAAGGATTATGTGTGCCATTCCGCTCTGCAGTATAGTAAAAGGTAAAGGTAAAGGTTCCCTTGCTCGAAAGCCAGTCAAATCTGACTCTAGGGTTGCGGTGCTCATCTCCATTTCAAAGCCGAAGAGCCAGCGCTGTCCGAAGACGTTACTGTGGTCATGTGGCTGGCATGACTAAACACCAAGGTGCACGGAACGCTGTTACCTTCCCACTGAAGTGGTACCTATTTATCAACTTGCAATTTCTTTCTTTCGAACTGCTAGGTTGGCAGGAGCTGAAACTAGAGATGGAAGCTCACTTCGGCATGTGGTGCCCAGGTCTTGAACTGCTGAACTACTGACCTTCCACAGCCTGCAGTTCAGCATCTTAACCACTTGAGCCACCGCAGCAGTATGGACAGCTCCAATTGGATTGGCATATTCTGGGGAGAATTCTTACCAGGTAGGAACTGAAAAGGTTCCTAATTGGCATCAGGGAACTCTGTGTCTGGCAATTTAAGCATCTGTCTGTTAAC
Source organism: Gekko gecko (assembly GCA_029375565.1). Taxonomy (NCBI): domain Eukaryota; kingdom Metazoa; phylum Chordata; class Lepidosauria; order Squamata; family Gekkonidae; genus Gekko; species Gekko gecko. The sequence goes on from JAPDNY010000009.1 coordinate 76,762,761, forward strand.
CTTCTAAAAACCTACGTGGCTAAAGGAGGCATTATCAGCCCTTCTTAAAAAAGAAGAAATTATTAATCCTCTGAATTAAACCCATTGATCAATCACTTAATTGATTTAATGTTTAAATAGAGCTGCATATTAGCAACATATTTTTAAGGTGTTGAAGGAAGTAGAGATGACTTGCAAGTTATTACACATTGTTAGAAGGAAAATGCCATCCTCACTATCTCCTTCCCATACAGAAAGATCCCAAAAGAAACATATCCCCCAAACTAGTCCTACAGAGCAGAATTTCCCCACGCCAATTAAAATCGGCTCCCGCAAATTCATCAGCTAAAGGACAATTTATTGTCAAGCAAGTCTTATAACTGTGCTAAAATTATAACTTTATGTGATGATCATATAACTCCACTGAAAACCCTCTGTTGAAGAGTCAGCAATAGAACGTTAACAGACACATCACCTCTGCAAGTAAACATATGCAAGCGTGCCAAAAGCAGGTGCTTGGTGAAAGGGGCTTATAGAGAAATTATCTGGAGATGACTCAAGTTGGGTTGGATCCATAATCCAAATCCTTTTTTTCATTGTGTTTATTGAATGTCCCATCTTGTTGATTGCATTGACTTACTCTAGGTAATCTGCATTGAATCTCAGTGAGAAAGGCAGAATATAAATAACGTTAATAACTAAAGCGGAACCCTTTCAAATCAAGACTAAAGAATCAGCAGAACTTAACCGTTTTAAGGTGCATCAACGGTGGCCGCAATGATGGGAAGAAATGCAGCACACAGAAAGCTATCAGTGGCTGTGTTCAGACTGGCAATTTGCCCCACTATAGCCACATTTCAGCCGCGTTTCCCAAGCAGATTAAAGGGGGTGTTCGCACAGGCACATCTGCCTGGCGTTCCCCACCTGTAGGCAACCCATGCTGTTCCGCTTTGTGCCCACGTTAAAAAGATACCTGACAAAACTGGTAGCAAATCCCAGAGAGTGCCTTTATCCTGCGTTATTCTGCTTCCCGGAAGTGTGAACGCGAAGCCAAAAAGCCGGGAGCAACCCACTTCTACAGCGTGCGCCGGGTGTTTCCATGCAAAAGGTAGCAGCAATTGGATTGGCTGTGCTCCGCTCTACTGCCCAATGTGGTGCCAGCACAATGGGGTCCACTCCAAATCGGCCGGATGTGCCCATACACACATAGAGGAAAAAGCCGTTTATAGCCACGCCTCTGGGCAAGCAGTCTGAATGCTCCCACGCACCTCCTCCTGGTATGCTCCCACATCCGTCGGCCCTGTGTGACTGGGAAAACCTGGAACAGTTAATTCTGGGGCTTTTTTGCCATGACTGGCTCCCACTGCAAACTGCCAGTCTGAACTCAGCCAGTGGAATCCTGTCTGGTGGCAACATCAGTATACTCTATAGGTTGGTTAAAGTGCCTGTCATTGACATTATCGGCTGACACTCTCTCCTTACTCTCCTCCCTCCCTCATGCCCCCGTTGTTCTTATTTAACTGGAGCACCATAAGTTAGCATGAGAACGCTATAGATTTCTTATTTTTACAGTGTTTATTTCCCAAAGTTGTTATTTTTATATATATATATATATATAGATAGATAGATTTGGTAAAATAACTACATTAAACAATGGGGTTTGGGTTGGGTTTAGTTACCCTCCAACTGCACATCCCTCGCTGACAGTAGCTACAGCAAAACTCTGTGCTCTTTACAAGAAAAAGAATTACAGGGAAGCAAGACAGCTTGCCTTTTTCTTTCCAGGAAAAAGAAACTGGAATGGCAAAGCATCTTTATGGGTTGGCTTCCCCTTTCCTTCCTTCCCCTTTCTGCTTAGCATCATTTGTTTGGGTACACGTTTAAAGGAAAAGCTCTTCCAGCTGTGGTGGAGTCAACAGGATGCCATAATTGATGACTTCACAAAGAAGGCCCTGGATCATTATTCTCCTTGAACTTCAAAGCTTTCCCCCCAGGGTTAGCTAAAGGAAGAGGTGGGGGGAGGTTGCCTCTGAACCGGCAAGAGACTGTCTCATGTCACGGTCTCGAGCTCCCACATACATTAATATCACATCATCCAGTAAATCCTGTCCTAAATAATACACTGTAAGGCCCTAACCTGAGTAGCCCTGGCTAGCTCAATCTTGTCAGATCTCAGAAGCTAAACAGGGTCAGTCCTGGCTAGTATTTGGATGGGAGAGCACCAAGGAATACCGGGGTTGTGATGCGAAGGTAGGCAATGGCAAACTGCCTCTGAACGTCTCTTGCCTTGAAAACGCCATGGGGCTGTGTCATGATCTGGGCTGTGCAAGTAAAGGCCTAGCAGGCCCAGGGAGCCTGAGTAACAGTGGGAGGAGGCCAGGCCTAGAACTCCCAGAAGCCCCTGAGAGGTTTTGGTGCCAATTTTAGCCAATCACAGACAAGGGGGACTTATAAAAAAGGAGCTGGTACAGGAGAAGAGCTGTTCTTTTTTCCAAGAGAGCAGGGCCAGAGGGAAAGCTGTTTACTGGGAGAGACCTTCAACCTGAGAGGAAGGGTGAGTAGACTCAGGCCCAATTGAGGCAGTGAGCTAGGGACTGTGAGTCCAGTTGTGTCAGGGCATTTGGTTTCTTTTCTCTTCACCCACTTATCGTTATTGTTCTTGCACCTTGTTTGTTTCCCATATTTGACCGACCTCCTGTAAAATAAATCTTTTGTTGTTTACTCTGCCTGGTCCTCACACCTATTAATTGGCCAAATAAGGGAGGTCTGAAGGTCTTGGGAAGGTGTTCTGGGCCTTCTCAAGAGATCCTAAAACCAGAGTGGTGGCAGCGTCAGGTTGACGCCCCATAAGCCAACTGTGACCTGATGGCACTTTCCACCACCACCAAAGCACTGCCAGTGGAGAAGTGTCTGAAGTCTACTTTAAAGTGGGGTGAGAAGGGGCACAAGGAACAATGAATGCAGTCTCTTGCAATATTCAACATGACATAGTGGTTAGAGTGATGGAAGAGAAAGATGAGGAAGGAGGAGAAGGATTTATACCCCACCCTTCACTCAGGTTGCGGCCAGAAAAAACGGGAGCGAGGCGTTTTCTTCTGGAGGAATTTGACCTGCAGTTGCATGATTACACCTCCCTTTGAAGCTGCGGGCACAGTCCGTCAGTGTGTGATCAGACGCAACTGTGGGTAAGTCAGGGGTTTTTTGTGCCATTTTTTCCCCATGCGCTTAAACAAGGGACCGATTTTATTTATTTATTTATTTATTTATTTATTTATTTGTCTCATTTATACCCCGCCCTCCCCGCAAAGCAGGCTCAGGATGGCTTCCACTCAACATAAATACAGTTAAAACATCACACAATCATCTAAAAAACCCAACAGTTAAAACAGATACAGATTCACAAAGTGCTGATAGCAATTAATTAATTATCCAAGATGGCTCGCTTTCAGAATAGATGTCAACTTCCCAGATGTTGTTCTCGTGATTTCCTGTGGTGCCGGCTCAATGTCAAGACCAAGGGCCAGGACTCTATAGCAGTGGTGGCTCCCTAACTAAACGCCTGGCGGAAGAGCTCCATCTTGCAGGCCCTGAGAAACTGTAAGAGATCCCACAGGGCCCTGATCTCCTCCAGAAGCTCGTTCCACCAGGATGGGGCCACCACTGAAAAGACCCTGGCCCTGGTGGTAGCCAGCCGGGCCTCCTTGGGGCCAGGGAGGGTCAGTTGATTTTGAGACCCTGACCATAGTGCCCTCTGGGGTATATGTGGGGAAAAGCGGTTCCATAGATATCAATGAATCGGACATCCGCACTGAGTGCTACAATGATGCGCATAGAGCGAAGGGGTAAAAAAACAATGGCATGGAGTCAGGATCGCCTGATCAGACCAGAAGATCCAGTTTCATGAAGATCCAGAACAGTTTACATGTCTTCTCCTGTCCTCCATCTAATCTTCACAAGAATCCTGCGAGGTAGACCCAAGATCACCCAGCAAGCCTCCATGGGAGAGTGAGGATTGGAACTTGAGTCTCCCAGATCACGGTCTGGTACTCTAGCCACTAACCGACACAGTGGCACACCTATAACTGCCATTTTGGGATGGTCTTCTCCTTCTGCCCTTTGTGACTCGAAAATGCCGGTTTTGATCTCCCGTCCTTCTTGCTTGAATCAAACCTGCAAGGGTGTTGTTGTGGTTGTCGCTGTTGCAGTGCTTTCTTTACTCGTACTAATTCTTACCGCTGAACTATGGTTCCCAACTGTCATGGTTCCCCATGACACCAGCCTCCAGGTGGCGGCTGGAGATCTCCTGGGATTACAACCAATCTCCAGATGACAGAGATCAGTTCACCTGGAGAAAACATATACAGATAAACATATGGAGCAGAAGTCCATCAGTGGCTATTAGCCACAGGGTATAGATGGGAACTCTCAGTCTGGGGCAGGTGATGCACTCTATTCTTGGTGCTGGAGGGGGCAGGAGTGGGAGGGCTGCTAGTGTCCTGGCCCCACTGCTGGACCTCCTGATGGCAACTGGTATATTTTGGCCGCTGTGTGATAGAGTGTTGGACTAGATGGGCCATTGGCCTGATTCAACATTGGCTTCTCTTCTGTTCTTCTGTTCTAAATGGCTGCTTTGGAAGGCATACTCCATGGTATTGTACCCCATTGAAGTTTCCCCCCTCCCCAAATCCTACTGTCCTCAAGCTCCACCCCTAAAAATCTCCAGGTATTTCCCAACCATGAGCTGGCCACCCTATGCTGAGCACATGCAACTCAGTATAACTCAGATCGTCGTCCAAAACTCTAGCCGCGATGCCACTCTGACTCGTACACTGCTGTGCATGTTAAGTGCCGTTGAGTCACTTCCGACTTACAGTGGTGCTATGAATTAACGCCCTCCAAAACATCCTGTCGTAAACATCCATGCTCGGGTCTTGCAAACTGAAGGCCATGGCTTCCTTGAGTGAGTCAATCCATCCCACATTGGGTCTTTCTCATTTCCTGCCGCCTTCAACTTTACCTAGTGTTGTTGTCTTCTCTCGATCAACATTTTATTAATAATTAGCAAAGAACAAGTAACAATGCAGGTAAAGTGTGTTAAAAGACAGCAAATATTCAAGTATATTTAATCATATAGGGGGGAAATAGGACTGTCTAGAGGGCCTAAGCATGTTATCCAGATTATCTGTGAGTTTCGCCGTGATGTATAGTTTCCATAATTTTTCATGCCACTTGTGAGATTGTAGGAGATTGTGATGATTTCCAGGTTAGTGCAATAGTGTTTCTTGCTGCGTAAAGTCATAAAGACATCCTTTCTCTAAGTGAGTATGAGCATGTCAAAGATTCCCAGTCACCCAAGAGTAAATGCTCTGGCCTAAGAGTATGACCTAGATTTGTAATAGATTTAAGCAGGGCTCTTTTTGCAGCGGGAACTCCTTTGCATATTAGGTGACACACCTCTAATGTAGCCAATCCTCCAAGAGCTGACAGAGCTCTTCTCACAGGGACTACTGTAAGCTCTTGGAGGATTGGCTACATTAGGGGTGTGTCGCCTAATATGCAAAGGAGTTCCTGCTACAAAAAGAGCCCTGGATTTAAGTGTTATTACCTTTTCCAGTGACTCTTCTGTTCTCCATATGTGACCAAAGTAAAATAAACTCATTTTAGCTTCTAGGGAGAGTTCAGGCTTGATTTGATCTAGAACCCACTGAACTGGTCTTTTTGGTAGTCCACAGTATCCATACAACTCTCCTCCAGCATCATATTTCAAATAAATCTGTTTTCTTCCCATTAGTTTTCTTCGTTGTCCAGCTTTCACACCCATACATAGTAACGGGGAATACTGGGGCATGGATTTACTTGACCTTGGTCACCGGCAACCCATCCTTTCACTTAAGGATCTGTTCCAGCTCCACCGTGGTTGCCCATCCCTGTCTCAGTCTCCTGATTTCTTGGTTGCCGTCTCCCTGTTTGGTTGATGACGGAGCCAAGGAACAGAAAATCTTGAACAGTTTTGGTTTCTTCATTGTCCACCTCAAAGTTGTGCAATTGCACTGCTACTACTGCATATATGGAGAGCCAGTTTGGTGTAGTGGTTATGGTGCATGGACTCTAATCTCCTCCACTTGCACCTGCTGGATGACCTTGGGCAAGCCACAGTTCTGTCAGAGCTGTTTTCTCAAGGACAGTTCTGTAAAGAGCTCTCTCAGCTCAATCTACTTCACAGGGTGTCTGTTGTGGGGAGGGAAAGGGGAAGGAGTTTGTAAGCCGCTTGGAGGCTCCGAGTGAAGGGAGGGGTATAAATCCAATCCTATCCAATCTCCTCCTCCTCCTCCTCCTCCTCTTCTTCTTCGGACAGAAGATTACAAGAGAGGAGGGTTCCCCAAAAAAATGTGTTCTCTCCCTCCCCATGGCATGAGAGCCAGTTTGGTGTAGTGGTTAGGAACGTGGACTCTAATCTGGGAGAATTGGCTTTGTTTCCCCACTCCTCCACATGCAGCCGCTGGTGTGACCTTGGGTCAATTAAAAGTTGTTTCAGAGCTGTTCTCTCAGGAGCAGTTCTCTCAGAGCTCTCTCAGCCCCAGCTACCTCACAGGGTGTCTGTTGCGGGTAGAGGAAGGGAAAGGAGATTGTGAGCCGCTCTGAGACACTTTCGGGTAGTGAAGGGCAGGGTATAAATCCAATCTCTTCTTCATCATCCTTTGAAGAGAAAATGGACCATTAGCTCAGACAGACATGGCTAGTCTGTTGTTTGAAAGCTCGGCTTCCCCGGCCAATTCCCCCCCCCCCCGGCCAAATTCCGGAGACCATTTTGAAGAGTTTTCAACAGATTGGGCTGAAGAAACCACCTCTAAAATACTTGACGGGCGAAAATGCACCGGGAATAGACCAGAATGATTTACTGTCCTGGTTTTATTTAATCAGTCCACTGGGGCGGCCGTCGACTGGCTACGCAATAAAATGAGCCAGGAATGCATTATTTTATGACCGTTTTAAATGATGTAAAAATATTACAGCTAATGCCGTTTTGATGGGTTCTGTGTGAAGAATTCCCTTCCTGGCCATAAATCAATGATCAAATTATTATCTGTGAAACTTGCTGGGTCTGTGGAGGTTGGGCTTGGAATTTTTGCTGAAGCCTGTGGAGAAGTTACCCAGTTTGACCTAGATGGTTGGGACCAGCTATATAATTTGACCTAGATGGCTGGGATCAACGATATAATTTACATTAGAAGAAGAAGAAGAGATTGGATTTATACCTCGCCCTTCACTACCCAAAGGAGTCTCAGAGCCGCTTACAATCTCCTTTCCCTTCCCCTCCCTACAACAGACACCCTGTGAGTAGTGTTCCCTCTAAGCTGAGTTAGTGTGAGCTAGCTCACAGTTTTTTAGCCTCTGGCTCGCACATTTTCGTCTGAGCTCAGGAAGGATGGCTCCAGAGCAAACTAATTTATGCAGTAGCCAAATCGCTCGCTCACAACTTTAATGCTAGTAGCTCACAAAGTAGAATTTTTGCTCACAGGATTCCACAGCGTAGAGGGAGCATTGCCTGTGAGGTAGGTGGGGCTGAGAGAGCTCTTTCGAGGACTGCTCCTTGAAAGAACAGCTCGGAAGGAACTTCTGACTGACCCAAGGTCATGTGCGAACCAAGAAGGTCAAGCTAACACTATATAATAGAAAAATACAAATGTAATATATGCAGGCTATATGTACACGCCTATCCTGTTGTTAATCTTGTTGTTAATGTATAAAATGAATAAAACCATTTTGGGAAAGGTGTACTATGATTAAAAGAAAGAGTCTAAATTTCAGACTTTTGAAAGCTTTTCTAATGCAAATACACTTGACGGGTAAACACTTTTTAACTTAGGACCAAACGCATTTCGGCCCCTTCGGGCCTTCCTCAGTGGTCCCTATATTTCCTTATAAATATTTATCTTTTGGTTTCACAAGATTCCATGCGCTCCCATTGGCTGAAAAATGCCCTCCCTCAGCCATTGGCCCATCAGCTGCCACTCAAGAGTACTACGTGCCATTGGCCGGGTGCTGGGTCTGCTCCTTCCCCCCCACCCCCTGGCAAACAGCTCTGTCTCCTGAGGAAGACAGTTATCTTGACTCCTGTGAGGGACTGTCCCCTCAGTGGCTGTTGGTAGGCAGCCAAGCTTGGTTCTGTGAGTAAAAAGACAAAGGACTTTCAGCATAACCCCTCCCCCACACTAACCCCTCCCCAATGGCCACTTTCCTGTCAGAATAAATGGAAAAAGGCTCTTTCTCCTGCTTAGCTTCAGCATGGCTGGCTGGCTAACGAGTAGGCCAGTGACCATCAGACCATTTCTTCAACTCCCCGCTGTGCGATGACTTTCCCTAGGGCTGCCAATCTCCAGGTGGGACCTGGAGATCTCCACTGTTACAATTGACCTCCAGATGACAGAGATCAGTTCCCTGGGAGAAAATGGTTGCTTTGGAGGGTAGACTCATGGCATTATACCCTGCTGAGTCCGTCCACACACCCCAAATGCTGCCCTCCACAGGATCCACCCCCAAATCTCCAGGTATTTCCCTAATCAGAGTTGGCACCTGTACTTTCTCCTCTGTCAGTAAAAGGCCCTTTCCACACCTATGTTGGCCTTTGGGAGAAAACTCATTGGGCCCAGTCCTGATCAGGTTGCCAACTCCAGGTGGGCAATTCCTGGAGATTTGAGGGATGGAGCCTGGAGAGGGTGAGGTTTGAGGAGGGGTGGCACCTCAGACAGGCATGATGCCATAGACTCCACCCTCCAATCCAGCCATTCCCTGATGGTGAACCATTGTTGCCAATCTCCAGGTGGGGGCTGGAGATCACTCAAAATTACAACTGCTCTCTAGGAGGGAGGGGGAGGAGATGGAAAACTAAAGGTAGGTTGATGGTTGGCTGGGAGGGAGATAGGGTTGTCAACTCCAGGTTGGGAAATTCCTGGAAATTTGAGGGGTCAAACCTGGAGAAGGTGAGTGTTGAGGAGGGGTGGGACCTCAGACAGGTACAATGCCATAGACTCCACCCTCCAAACCAGCCACTCTCTCCTGGGGAACCACTGTTACCAATCTTGGGGGTGGGCTGGAGATCACTCAAAATTACTACTGCTCTTCAGGTAGCAAAGATCAGTTCCTCTGGAGAAAATGGTGGACTCTGTCATTATACCCTGCTGAGATTGCCACAGCAAATTGTCACTGAGTGCCCAAAGCCGGGGCACTCTCCCAGAGCCTCTTTCTGGAGCCCGTTGTATTTATTTCCACAACGGGCCTTATTCCTAGTTCTCTATATTACACTGACACACATCCAAATGCATGTAAAAAAAGGTTTTTTGTACACACATATATAACCAGATATGCTTATAGTTATGCTACTGGCTTAAGTGTTGGGCCATGCCAATTCTTCAAATTATTCTGGTATCAGAGATTTCATTGGTCTGGATGTGTGTCACCGCCATCAAAGGTAATGATCATACCAGCAGCTTCATGTGGAGTCGTGGGGAGTCAAACCAGTTCTCCATGATGAGATATTCCTAGCAAAAGAGAGCAGAAACGCAGGGGGACCTATCTGAATCTGGGCCATGTGGGCAAAGGATCTAACCCCCTTGACACAATTGCATTTTGTAAATGAAAACTGGGGTCCCTGCACTGTTACCATCTGTTCTGTTGTTACCCTGCTCTTCCTCTTGAGTAGTTCTTCCCTCCTAGGGATGCCAGGGTCCAAGTGGGAGCTGGGGAACTACCCAAATCGTGTTGTTTGTTTGTTTCCCCTGGGGGAATGTGCCAGAATGGAGTTCCAGAACGTCTTCGGCAAAATTATTTTTGAAATGTTTAAAAGTTTGTGAATTTTCGGTATAGAGTTTGAAAACTTCATTTCCATCTTGGGAGTTCCGGCACCAAAAGTTCATGAATTTCCAGTACACAGATTGAAAACTTCATTTCCCTCTTGGGAGTTCCAGTACTTGATTCTGTATTCCACTAGTAATTAACTAATTAGTAAGAACAAAATTTAGATGTATATAAACAATTAAGACAATATTAAAGTTTTTTATGATAATTCAATTTCAGCATAGAAGCTCAGTCAGTTGTTAAAGATGTAATTTCTTTTTATCATTAATAGATTACTGCTAACCTTAGGAAAGTTCTTGCTCATTCTTTAAAGAGAGAACCTATCCCAAAATTCCATAATACTGATGTTTTAATGTCTGCTTCTATATTTGAAATATGTAATATATTTGGGCTGCGTTCACATGAGTGAGATAATGCAGGGGGAAGCGAGGCTATTTGCTTTGTAGCAATTTGACCCATATTTGCATGATCACACAATCCCGATTCCCTAGCAAGTTTTCCGACACCGGGAAAATCAAGTGCTTTCCAGGTATTTGTGCTCTGAATCGATGATTTTGCCTATCTGGACAGCCATCTCTCACAATTATTGCGATCAGGTCACCTGGATGTCCTTCTTCTGGTAGGTTTGTTTTTGTGACTTTCACCATCGTGTGCATGCACGCGCATGCGCATATGTGCACATATGAGCATATGCACATGTGTAAAGATTTTTTTTTAAAAAAAATTGTGCCACTTGGGCAGTGTGGCTGTCTGTGATCACACAGGGGAAACTCTGTCTATGGCCCGTAGCAACCTGGTTGATAGTGAACTTTCTCCAGTGTCTTTTAACTCCATTCTTGCAGCAGAGCAAAATGGGTTGCTGACAGGTGCAGGGCACTGGCCAGATGTTCACGTCTGATCGTGCCCGTTAAATCCGCCTGGCATTCATGCCTATGGCATGGCTAATTGTGCGTGTGATCAGGACCTTAGTAATACATCTGATCTTACTTGTTGTACGCAACAATTCCTAATATTTGACAAACCTGATGAATTATATTTTCCCCTACCCCTTTCTCCCTTTTGTAACCCACCTTTTTCCCCCCCCTGGAAAAGTAATTTTAAAATGTTATGTATTGAGCCTAAGCCATTCCTCATGCTGTTCCTAGAACAGGCTGAGCTTGCTTCTCTAGAACAATAGCTCGCCTGGATCCAGAAACTAACCAATAGATAAGCAGTATACTGTAAATAGCCTATCACTGGGAGTGGGTGGGTGTTGGGTGTGGTGTTTTGCATGCTTTATAAGCAGGGCTTAAGCCTTGCTGGCTAGTCTTGTAGTTTGCTGAAATCAGTTAATAAACCAGAGCTGATCACTGCAATGCATCTCGAACCCAGTATTTAACATTGGCGACGAAGGTGGGATCTTGTTGAGCCAGCCCAGTGCCCAGCCCAGTGCCCACCAGCACTGCACCGCAACCAAAATAAAAATAAAAAGAGAGAGTTCCAACACCTCTACCCCCCCCAAGCCCTGCCCTAAATTAACAGCTCGTCTCCAGACCACAGAGATCAGTTCCCCTGGAGAAAATGGATGCTTCAGAGGGTGGACTCTATGGCATTGTACCCCACTGAGGTCCCCACACTCCCCAGGCTCCATCCCCAAACCTCTAGGAGTTTCCCAACTTGGATCTGGGTATCCGACCCCACGTCCACCACTGGTGGCCATGGGAGACCTGGCAGCCCTAGTTATAAACCATGTGCTGATTAAACCCTGGCTTATTATGAAGGCCACTGCGGTGAATTAATTGAAGTGTTGGAGCGGGGTGCATGAGATCCAGGTTCAAATCCACACTTGCGATGAAGATTGAAGGCTGAGCATGGGCCAGTCCCTCGTCTTCAGCCTGACCAGCCTCACGAGGTTGTTATGAGGAAGGAGAACCATGTATGTTGTCTCAAGTGTTGAGGAGGAAAAGTTGAATAAAAATATATAGAGCTAGACTGACACTGGAGATTTGCTGCTGGGGGAATTCTCAACCATAGTTCTTCCAATGAGGAACAGGCTTCCTCGGGAGGTGGTGGGCTCTCCTTCTTTGGAGGTTTTCAAACAGATGCTGGATGGCCATCTGACAGTGGTGCTGATCCTATGAATTTAGGAAGATCATGAGAGGGAGGGCAGGAAGGGTTGCATCCATGCTTAGTCCTTTCTTACATACCCAGGGATGCTGATCACCACTTTGGGGTCAGGAACCAATTTTTCTCCAGGCCAGTTTGGCCAGGGATCCTGGAGATCTTCTAGACATGGAAAGGGATCACTGGATGTGTGGGGAGGAGATATTTGTGAACAGAGGGTTGGACAAGATGATTGTGGAAGTCCCTTCCAACTCTATGATTCTATGGATATTGTAGTTCTGCAGGAGGATCTGGGAGGGAAAGGATTAAGATAATTCTCTCTAGCTCATGTACACTTGGCAGTTGGTCCCACCTTCTCAGAAGAGAAGAAGAAGAGGAGATTGGATTTATACCCCGCCCTTCACTACCCTAAGGTGTCTCAGAGTGGCTTACAAATTCCTTTCCCTTCCCCTCCCCACAACAGACACCCTGTGAGGTAGGTGGGGCTGAGAGAGCTCTTATCAGAACTATGGCTTGCCCAAGGTCATCCAGCCAGGTGCGAGTGGAGGAGTGGGGAATCAAACCCGGTTCTCCCAGATTAGAGTCCGCACACTTAACCACTACACCAAACTGAGCCTCTCTGGCTATTGATTGCCTTCTGTTTCATCTTATATGGGGCCTCTCTTCTCTCTCTTACCTGGGCTTGGAGCTGTACCCAGTCAACCTGTTTATGACGTTAATGTGCTCACAATGAGTTAGATGTACCTATGTGAGTATGTCATGTGAGAAGTGCTTCTATTTCTGTAAGTAAAATTTCTTTCTCTTGCTACCATTGGCATCAGATCATCGTTGTAATTTGTTTGAATAGCATTTCCCCCTTAACTGGGAAAGACAGAGAATCGGAGATACTGCGTAAACACTTCTGTGCTTCCAAGGCAAATGTTTTTGTTGTTGGGTGTTGTTGGGGTTTTTTTTACATTTAACCCAATCAGTTAATAGTGCATTGTACCTATGGAGCTGCGGTGGCTCAAGTGGTTAAGATGCTGAACTGCAGGCTGTGTGGAAGGTCAGTAGTTCAGCAGTTCAAGACCCGGGTGCCGCAAGACAGAGTGAGCTCCTGTCTCTAGTTCCAGCTCCTGCCAACCTAGCAGTTCGAAAGCAAGAAATTGCAAGTAGATAAATAGGTACCACTTTGGTGGGAAGGTAACAGCGCTCCGTGCACCTTGGTGTTTAGTCATGCCGGCCACATGACCACGGAGAAGTCTTCAGACAATGCTGGCTCTTCGGCTTTGAAACGGAAATGAGCACCGCAACCCTAGAGTCGGATTCGACTGGCTTTCGAGCAAGGGAAACCTTTACCTTTACCTTACCTATGGGATTTATTCCATCTATATACTAATAGCCAAGAGGCCCCCTCTTTGTGAATATCTAAATCTGCACATCAAGGGCAGAGAGATTTTCCTGCACACTCAGGGCAATCCCCAGGTGTGCAGAAAAATCTGAAAAGTTACAAAAATCATACAGGATACTTAAATCCCCCCAAAACTAAGAGCATTCCCTGCGCATGCACAGAGAACATCCTGGGAACTGTCCCGCCACCACCATCAGTGATGGGGGGGAGGGAGAAAGCTTGGTGGGCCGGCAGCTGTGAGCCACTCAGGCCTCACCGCTGGTGCCATGGGAGGGGGAGGGAGAAGGCTTGGTGGCTCAGGCCTTGCTGTTGCTGCTGGGGTGGGGGTGGGGGAGAAGGTTTGGCAGGCCCGGTAGCTGGGAGCCGCACGGGCCTTGTCATCGGGGCTGAGGTGCAAGAGAGGTTTGGTTGGCCCGGCAGCGGGGAGCTGCATGGGCCTCACCATCAGGGAAGCGGGCTGTCCTGCAGTGGCCTCCTCCTCTACGTGGAGCTCTTCCCCCCCATGAGTACCATGAATTCCCGCTTCTTATAGTCTATAATGTCAGAAATAAAGCAATCCTTGGAGATAAGTCTTCCCCCCACTTTTTGTGCCGTTGCACCTTTTAAAAAGTTGTTTTGAAGGACTTTTCTTTATCTTCAGGATAGGGTTGCCAGCTCTCCAGGTGGGGCCTGGAGAGCTTCCAGAATTATGACTGTTCTCCAGATGACAGAGATCAATTCCCCTGCAGAAAAGGACTGCTTTGGAGAGTGGACACGGTGGTTGATTAGGTCTCTCCCCTCCCTAGGTTCTGCCCCCAAATATGCAGGACTCTCCCAACCCAAATCTGATGAGCCTACAGGGTGTCTGTTGTGGGGAGAGGAAGGGAAGGAGATTGTAAGGCTTTGTCTTTCATGTGAAAAAATTAAGCAAAAAAAATCAGTTTGGTGTAATGGTTAGGAGCGTGGACTCTGGTCTGGGAGAACCGGGCTTGATTCCCCACTCCTCCACTTGCACCTGCTGATGTGACCTTGGGTCAGTCACAAGTTCTCTCAGAGCTGTTCTCTCATGAGCAGTTCTCAAAAGGGCTCTCTCAGCCCCACTTACCTCACAGGGTGCCTATTGTGGGGAGGGGAAGGAAAGGAGATTGTAAGCTGCTCTGAGACTCCTTTGGGTAATGAAGGGTGGGGTATAAATCCAATCTCCTCCTCCTCCTCCTCCTCCTCCTCCTCCTCCTCCTCCTCTTCTCCACTGCTTGTGCATTCTAAATTGCCTCCCTCCCAACTGGACTATCTAAGAAAGAAAAGAAAAGAAAGAAAAAGATAGACAGAGAAAGAGAGAGAGAGAGAGAGAGAGAGAGAGAGAGAGAGAGAGAGAGAGAGAGAGAGAGAGAGAGAGAGAGAGAGAGAGAGAGAGAGAGAGAGAGAGAAAGAAAGAAAGAAAGAAAGAAAGAAAGAAAGAAAGAAAGAAAGAAAGAAAGAAAGAAAGAAAGAAAGAAAGAAAGAAAGAAAGAAAGAAAGAAAGAAAGAAAGAAAGAAAGAAAGAAAAGTAATTGGGGTTTCATTACACATATTTACTTGTAACATTTGGTAACATTTAGTTATGCCCCTTGAGTGTTTAAACTTTATAGGTTTTTCCAATTAGGAAACCGGAAAAGCCATATATTCTCTTGGGCGTCATGCTCTGAATGAGTAAAAAAGTACTAAAGGAAGGCAGATGAATGCATTTTCCATTTTCTAAATTGTCATTTTGTCTCAAGAGCTCTTGAAGACACTGCAAAATCTGGGCAACAGCGAAACATTTCAAAGGTCAGGGATAATAAAAACGTAAGGTTTTTAACATGTATTTATTTCTGGGTTCTCACAACAGTGTCAAAATCCAGTCTCTTTCTTCCCACTTCCCGGGTCATAGGTCTTTAAAATTCTGATCACAGTGATAATGATGCTTTCGTTTAATGTGCATATAATATTTAGCACTTCTTTTTTTCCAACTGAAATAAGCACGATGGGGAAATGATGAACTATTTCCACAATGAGTTTTAGCTTCACCCACTCAAGCCATGCAGAAGAGGCAATTTGAACGCAGCTCTGGCATTCAATGAATATGCAAAACCACCGGTCCGTGGACAAGGCCTTGATGTGTAATGGAAGGTCAGCAGGAATCCAGTCTGAAGATGTTGCAAGCTGCATGATAAATATTCAGCACAGAAAGGAGGAGGAGGAGGAGGAGGAGGAAGCAGAAGGAGCAGGAAGGAAGAAGGAATTATAGAATCACAGAATGTTAAGAGTTGGAAGGGACCTTTGCAGGTCATCTAGTCCAACCCCCTGCACTCTGCAGGATCACAGCCGAAAGATAGCCCTACATACCTACAAGATACCCAAAAGATGGTAGTCCAGCCTCCACTTGAAAACGTCCACCGAAGGAGCATCCACCACCTCCCGAGGCAGACTGTTCCACTGCTCAACCACTCTTACAGTTAGGAAGTTTCTCCTGATATCTAGCAGGACCCAAAGACATAGCCAACAGAGGTGTGCACCAGCACCAAAAACTGGATTTGGAATCTAGAGTCAGAATCCACAGAGCTTTCATCCTTCAGATACAGAGCTCTGAATTCTACACATTCTGAATTTCCAAAGATTCAAAACTCCTTAAAAGGCAATGAGCACCTGTCATTTCCCACTATGAACAAGATAAAAAGCTTTACCTAGGAATGACAGCCTCCGGGTGGGACCTGGGGACCCCCCCTGAATTACAGTTCCTCTCCAGACTACAGAGATCAGTTCCTCTGGAGAAAACGGATGCTTGGGAGGGTGGACTCCGTGGCACTGTACCCCAGTGAAGTCATAGAATCATACAACTGGAAGGGACCTCCAGGGTCATCTAGTCCAACCCCCTGCACAATGCAGGAAATTCACAAATACCTCCCCCCCCACACTGCCAGTGACCCCTGTTCCACGCCCAGAAGATGACAAAAAAACAACCAAACCAACAACCCTCCAGGTTCCCTGGAGAAACCGGCCTGGATAAAAATTGGTTCCTGACCCCAAAGTGGTGATCAGCATTTTCCTGGGTGTGTAAGAAAGAGCCACAAGAACTAAACACTGAAGCAAACCTTCCTGCCCTCCCTACCTAAGTTCACATAATCAGCATGGCTGTCAGACGGCCATCTAGCCTCTGTTTGAAAACCTCCAATGAAGGGGAACCCATCACCTCCCGAGGAAGCCGGAGTTCCACTGAGGAATGGCTCTAACTGTCTGGAAGTTCAACCTAATATTTAACTGAAAAGACTTTTGATTTAATTTCAGTGTGTTAGTTGTGGTCCGACCTTCTGGGGAAACAGAAAACAACTCCGCACCATCCTCTCTGACAGCCCTTCAAGGACCTGAAGATGGTTATCATATCACCTCTCAGTTGTCTCCTCTCCAGGCTAAACATACCCAGCTCCTTCAGCCTTTGCTCATAGGGCTTGGTCTCCAGACCCCTCACCATCTTCATTGCCCTCCTCTGGACATGTTCCAGCTTGTTTATATCCTTCTTAAATTGTGGCGCCCAAAACTGAACACAATACTCTAGGTGAGGCCTAACCAGAGCAGAATAAAGCGATACTATCACTTCACGTGATCTGGACACTACTGCTGATACATATACCTCCCTCTCTTCCCTAGGCTCCATCCTCACATCTCCAGGAGTTTCTCAGCCTGAATCTGGCAACCCTACAATCTCCTTCCCTTCCCCTCCCCACAACAGACACCCTGTGAGGTCAGTGGGGCGGAGAGAGCTCCTTCAAGAATTGCTGGTGAGAGAACAGCTCTGAAAGAACTTGTGACTGACCCAAGGTCACACCAGCAGTTGCATGTGGAGGAGTGGGGAATCAAACCCGGTTCTCCTGAATTAGAGTCCGTGCTCTCAATCACCACAGCAAACTGGCTACACCAAAAGAGGAACAAAGTGAAGCAAATCCCTCTGCTTACAATTCAGAGGGCTAGGGAGGACACAGGGCTCGTGGCAAGATGATGGTAAAGGTAAAGGTAAAGGTTCCCTTGCTCGAAAGCCAGTCGAATCCGACTCTAGGGTTGCGGTGCTCATCTCCGTTTCAAAGCTGAAGAGCCAGCGCTGTCCGAAGACGTTTCCGTGGTCATGTGGCCGGCATGACTAAACACCAAGGCGCACGGAACGCTGTTACCTTCCCACTGAAGTGGTACCTGTTTATCTACTTGCAATTTCTTGCTTTCGAACTGCTAGGTTGGCAGGAGCTGGAACTAGAGAGGGGAGCTCACCCCATCATGCGGCAGTCTTGGGTCTCGAACTGCTGAACTACTGACCTTCCACAGCCTGCAGTTCAGCGTCTTAACCACTTGAGCCACTGCAGCTCAAGATGGTGGAGAGGTGGCCAAATGGAGTTGCCAGCCCTGGGTTGGGAAATATCTGGAGATTTGGGGGCGGAGCCTGTGTAGGGGAGGGTTTGGGGAGGGGAGAGACTTAGTCAAGGTACAATACCATAGAGCCCACCTTCCAAAGCCGCCATTTTCTCCAGGGGAACTGGTCTCTGCCGCCTGGAGATCAATTGTAATAGTGGAAGATCTTCAGGTGCCACCTGGAGATTGGCAACCCTACGGCCAGGCAAGATTGGGCTGCAGGAGCGCCCCTGGGATGAAACTCATCTTTCACAATCCACTTTTTAAAAAATACTAATCTAAGAGAGTAGCGAAATACCACCGGTGACGGTGAAAAACCATTATCTGTATCATTCTGTATTTCAACCACATTAAGAAGGGAAGTATTCTTCCTTTCTCCACCCCTCTCCCAGCAGAGAAGAGGACCCCCACGCGCACGTGTGTCACATTCTCCCGGGAAAATGTCAGAAATGTCATTATTAGCAAGGATTAGCAATTAATTTATTCACGTAACATTTTGAAAATCGCTCATCAGCTCATCGGGGGGGGGGCAGCAAGGGATCCCCACCGTGCCAGCTCCCTGGGAAGTTTCGTTCCATTTACATACGGTGCCAACGCATCGAGGGAAGATTTGTATCGCACACAATGCTGCAGAGAGGAAATGCGGGCTGGTTGCTTCTGTTTCGTTCCACGTGGTCCGGAGGGAAGCGTGATCTGGAATACACTCTTGGAGCTCCCGTACGTAGCGAAAGGGAATCCTTTCAGGTGGAGAAACTCCAGAGAGTGTGTACTACTGGAGAGGAGCATGAACTCCCTGTGCGCAGGCCCATAGCTACAGTGGGGCATCTCGGGGCTAGGCCCCCCGACTTGCTGGCAAGCCCCCCCGACTTCCCATCCAGCCCAGGGCGTCACGGCCTTCTCCTCTGGATTAATTTGATCAGCCAGTGCCCCCTAAGAAATCTAAATGCCCCCTGACTTAAAAATCCTGGCTACAGGCCTGCCTGTGCGTGTCTGATACCAGGTTAGGGCTGCCGTGCTTTCCCAGTATAACAGCAAAAACAACCACTGTGAAATACAGTGCTATTACAATAAAGGGAGGAGGAGGATTTACACCCCACCCTTCACTACCCGAAGGAGTCTCAGAGCGGCTTACAATCCTTTTCCCTTCCCCTCCCCACAACAGGCACCCTGTGAGGCAGGTGGGGCTGAGAGAGCTCTCATGAGAACTGCCCTTGAGAGAACAGCTCTGAAAGAAATTATGACTGACCCAAGGTCACACCAGCAGCTGCATGTGGAGGAGTGGGGAGTCAAACCCGGTTCTCCCGGATTAGAGTCCATGCTCTTAACCACTACAGCAAACCACTACACCAAATATATATTCAAAGTGTTATTGTAATGTATTAGTTATTTCCGGTATTCCATAATGATAACATTCAATAATAATAATAGATAGTTGTACTCCATCAGGATCAATAATTGGCTTACAGAAAACCCTCACAAGGGCTCAGCAAGCTACAGCAAATGAATTACATCAAAATCTGTGCAGTGTCCAAAGTGGCAGTGTAATGTATTAGCTATTATTCAGTGTTCTGGAGGAGGCATGCAGTGCAGAGGGCTTCTGGTGTCCTGGCCCCACTGCTGGACCTCCTGATGGCACCTGGTATTTTTGGCCGCTGTGTGACAGAGTGTTGGACTGGATGGGCCATTGGCCTGATTCAACATTGGCTTCTCTTATGTTCTTATGTTCAAATGAGGCAGGGCTTCCAGTTGACTCCCACGTTTCGGCAATCCGGTCCCTTCTTCAGTAGAGGAAACTGTCAGAGCCTCTACAAAGAATCATAGGCTATCTAGTAACACCATTAATTACTTAAATTGCAATGCTTAGATATCATTTGTCAGCAGAAAAACCCTCATCCAACAAACAATCAAGGTCAAGTATTTTCTCCCGTCTAAAACGTATAATTCTCTGTGTCGACATGTGCTCACAATCACTCTTGTTGGTGAGGAAATAGATGCTACTAACAAATGTTTATCAGGGGCAAAAGACAAATGGAAAACAGCTGCTTAACACTCCTACATTGTCTCTTAAAGGAACCTCAGTCTATTAGTATTACATTACATTTAGGCTCTCAAAAAAAGATATATAGAAAGAGAGGAACCATTAAATGAATAGTTGCAAAATCCCATAAAAAACCATTAAATAGATAGTTGTGACCAGGGCTCTTTTTGTAGCAGGAACTCCTTTGCATATTAGGCAAATCCTCCAAGAGTTTACAGAGCTCTCCTTACGGGGGCTACTGTAAGCTCTTGGAGAATTGGCTACATTAGGGGTGTGTCGCCTAATATGCAAAGGAGTTTCTGCTACAAAGAGCCCTGGTTGTGACATTCCAGTATGGCAGGAAACCCAGAAAACATGGCATGCTGCTCTCCTCCCATACTACCCACTTGGGGCAGCAAAATAAACAGTGGTGGAATTTTTTAAAAAAATCCAGCATCCTCTGTGCCATGACATCACGTTCTGGGAAAAACCTGGAAGAGACATCAGGTAGCTCTAGGAAATTGCTTGCAATTCCTAGAGCTACCTGCGACCAATTCCTAGTTTTCCCTGGAAGTGACATCATGGTGCAGATGTTCCCATTCCTGAAGCTCAGTCTTGATTTCACCCTGGATCTTCCTGATAAATTTCATAAAACGAATAGTTCCAGAGGGACATCACAGATTTCATCAGCTGTTTCCACAAGCAAGAGTGGCCACCTGCCTCAGTTTTTCCTAACACAGGACCAGCACCAGGAAGATCCGTTTGCACCTGAAGCTGCTTTCTACTGAATCATATCTTTGGTTCATCAAAGTCAGTATTGTCTACTCAGACTGCCTGCAGCTCTCCGGAGTCTCAGGCAGAGGTCTTTCCCATCACCTACTGCCTGGTCCTTTTAACTGGAAAAGCTGGGGATTGAACCTGGGACCTTCTGCATACCAAGCAGAGACTCTACCACAGAGCCACGGCCCTTCCCTAGAACCACAGCCCTTCCCTATTCAACCCCATTGGGTTATCAGAGGAACTAACCAGCTGATCTCTTCCAACAGGAGTCTGGATCAGTGTTCCCTCTAACCTGAGTTAGTGTGAGTTAGTTCACAGTATTTTTTAGCCTTCGGCTCACACATTTTTGTCTTAGCTCAGGAAGGGAGTGGCCCCAGAGCAAACCAATTTATGCAGTACATAAGAACATAAGAGAAGCCAATGTTGAATCAGGCCAATGGCCCATCTAGTCCAACACTCTGTCACACAGCGGCCAAAATATACCAGGTGCCATCAGGAGGTCCAGCAGTGGGGCCAGGACACTAGAAGCCCTCCCACTGCTGCCCCTCCAGCACCAAGGATAGAGTGCATCACCTGCCCCAGACTGAGAGTTCCTATCTATACCCTGTGGCTAATAGCCACTGATGGACTTCTGCTCCATATGTTTATCCAATTCCCTCTTGAAACTGTCCATGCTTGTAGCTGCCACCACCTCCTGTGGCAGTGAATTCCATATGTTAATCACTCTTTGGGTGAAGAAGTATTTCCTTTTATCTGTTCTAACCCGACTGCTCAGCAATTTCATGGAGTGCCCACGAGTTCTTGTATTGTGAGAAAGGGAGCAAAGGACTTCTTTCTCAACCTGCTCAATCCCATTCATAATCTTATAAACCTCGATCATGTCACCCCTCAGCCATCGTTTCTCCAAGCTAAAGAGCCCCAAGCATTTTAACCTTTCTTCACAGGGAAGGTGTTCCAACCCTTTTATCATTCTAGTTGCCCTTCTCTGCACTTTTTCCAGTGCTATAATATCCTTTTTGAGATGTGGTGACCAGAACTGTCGCACCAATGATTTATACAGGGGCATGATGATACTGGCTGATTTGTTTTCAGTTCCCTTGCTAATAATCCCCAGCATAGCGTTGGCCTTCTTTATTGCAGCTACACACTGTCTAGACATTTTCATCGAGTTATCCACTACGACTCCAAGATCTCTCTCTTGGTCCGTCTCTGCCAGTTCTGCCAGTAGACAAATCGCTCGCTCACAACTTTAATGCCAGTCGCTCACCAAGTAGAATTTTTGCTCACAAGACTCCATACCTTAGAGGGAGCACGGGTCTGGATTTGTGTTCTCTTGGGAGTGGCGAGACAAGCAGAGTTTGAGGAAACCCTTGGCAGATTAGGGGTGTTGTGGACTGGTGGATTCCCATTGGATATAGGGACAGGTTTGCTCGAAAGGCAGTCCAGAAGCGAGGTCCTGCTTGCCTGGCTCTTTTGAAATTGTGTTTGGAACATGAAGATGTCTGAGTCAATATAGCTTCCCTGCAGCAGATGCCAAGCATGAATTATTAAGCACTGTGGATACTGATCACATCCACTAAAAGATGACAGGGTCCCAAGAGCAAGGCAACAACGAGGTCTTTCAGGCACTCTCCTTCCCCGTGCGGAATACTCGACGAGCGTTCCGTCCAGTGTGGTATTAAATAAACCAAGAATTTTTTGCTTGGGAAGTCGTTTCGTAGCCGAAGAATGGGAAGCACCAGGAAATTTTCCGTCTGTTCATCTGAATGCTATCGTATTGGCGACCACATACAAATTCCGCCGCAACAACAGCTCCAGAGCATATAGAGTTGCACTGTGCCTCTCACAAAGGCATGAATATTGAACACAATGACTTTGAGCTTTAAACAAAGTTTGAGTCCAGTGGCACCTTTAAGATCAATAAAGTTTTATTCAAGGTATAAGCGATTGTCTGCGTGCACACTTCTTTAGAGACAATGAAATGGAAATTGCCAGTCCATACATATAAGTAGAGGGTGAGCAGTAAATTAGCATCGTTTGTATGTGCGTTTGTGTGTGTAAAAGGCAAGCTGTGCCGGCGATGACCCAGCTACTCTCCCATTGGCTGGTGGGGAAGCCGCCTTGGTGTCCTATTGGCCCATCCGACTGGCGCCTCCATTCTTACACCCCCATTTTTGACACGTTGCACTTTGGGAGTTGTAGTTCTCAGCTGGCCTTACTGCAACCGTAGCAAAGGGAATTAGAACTACAACCCCAGGTTGGAAGTCCCAAGAGGCTGTGGGGCATTAGCAGGGAGTCAGTTAAACAGTTAATCAGTTACAGTGTTAGATGGGAAGCAGCTTTGGAACTGAAAGAGATTGGGGGGAAAGGGAAGGCCCGGACATCTCTCTGAATTACAATTGATCTCCGGACTACAGAGATCAGTCCTCATGGAGAAAATGGCATTATACCTCACTGAAGTCCTTCAACAAACCTGGCCCTCCCCTTAGTATTGCCAACCTCCAGGTGGCACCTGGAGATCTCCAAGATCAATTATCCTGTAGAAAATGCCTGCTTTGGGCAGTGGACTATGGCGTTATACCCTGCTGAGGTCTCTCCACACCCCAAACCCTGCCCTCCCCAGGCTCTACCCCTCACATCTACAGGTTTTTCCCAACCCAGAGCTGGCAACCCTGTAACTGGCTAAGGAACCGCTTTCCAGACCCTTGAGACCCAGAAAACATGGCATAAGGGGAGGTGGTTTTCTACCTTGGCTGCCACTGCATAGCCCCAAATCAACATAAGTCAGGGGTGGAGGGAACCATACCTGTTACCATACGGCTCTCCTCCCATACTTCCCACTTGGGGCAGCAAAATGACCTGAGTCAGCCCTGCCTTATAGCTAAGCAGAGGGAAATACACATGGCTGGCCTCCCTCTGTTTTTCCCTTCCCTCCGCCGCCCCACGAGCCACAGCTCACCTGGAGCCTCTTTCTAGAGCTCATTGTATCTCTTCCCACTCTTGGTACAACATAATGAAGATGTTTAACAGATTCAAGGAGCAAACTGGAATAACAAGCTTAGTTTATATGGTTGCCATTTGTTTGGGTTTAATTCTGGGGTGGGGGGAACACATAGTGAAGGGAATAAATATGTCAGAATTGAAGATTGATGGGCACATGTATCCTTAATTGTGGAACACTAATTGACTGCTCTCACCCTCTACTTATGTGATGTATAGACTGATAATTTCTGTTTTATTGTATCTGAAGACGTGTGCGTGTGCACATGAAGACTTATACTGTGAATAAAACTTTGTTGGTCTCAAAGGTGCCCCTAGCCTCAGCCTTTGCTTTGAGTTTTGAAGTGTCACATGGGCCCCGGTCACATCGAGAATTTGCCACGCGAGAGGCACGACTGCCGGGCAGATTAAAAAGGCACAATCATACGGCAACATCTGGCAAGCGTTGCGCGCCTGTCTCCAACCCGTATCGCCCGGCTGAAGAAGCGGAGTTAAAAGATACCGGGGAAAGTGCACTATTTTCTGGGAAACGCGCAGCACGGGTGGGCGTCTGATCGCGGAAGTGCTAGTCTCCCGTCGCATCCGGCGCCCGTCCACATCCCAGCGGATGTTTCTTTGTAAGCCTCCGTGGTATGTGCGCAAACCCCGAACTGCACATCTGCAGAAACG
Source organism: Gekko gecko (assembly GCA_029375565.1). NCBI lineage: Eukaryota > Metazoa > Chordata > Lepidosauria > Squamata > Gekkonidae > Gekko > Gekko gecko. The sequence goes on from JAPDNY010000009.1 coordinate 76,786,946, forward strand.
CGTGCTGTTGAACCACCTCGCCCTCCTTTGCAATGCTTTCCCCACTAACATGTGATTGTGGCTGATGGCATGTGTGCGGAGCCTCGGGGGACATGCCTGATCAAGATAATGTGCTTCATTTTGCTCCGGAGCAAAAAGCCTCACTTCCCCCGTGGATTATCTCGCTCGTGTGACCGGGACTATGGTCTACCTGCAGTGGGCATATGCTCAACCCTTGGCAGTGCTAGGGGATCTCCCACCCCCAGGTCTCATTGCTCTTCACCATTTGGAGTAGTGACAGGAGAATTTTTTTTTAATGCAGCCTCATGTAATTACAGGAAGTGACAAAGGGTAGCTCTAGGAATCGCCACAGCTCTAGGAACTGCATTTCCAAATGATCCACTTTACGCTACACCAGCTTTCCCCAACTTCTTGGAGCCTGTGGGCACCTTTGGAATTCTGACACAGAGTGGTGGGTCAGCCACAAAATGGCTGCCTTGAGAAGAAGAGTGAGCCACAAAATGGCTGCCTCAGGGAAGGGGAGCCAGCCACAAAATGCCTGCCTCGGGAAAGGGAGCCAGCCACAAAATGCCTGCCACAGCTTACCTTCAGTTATGCAGTTAAGTTCCTTGTGAAGTAGTAGCAGCTGCTGCCAAAGCAACATTTTTTTTAAAAAAAAACCCTGCACAATCAAATCTACAGTGGCCAATCAGAAGCCCTGCTGGCAAAAGCCCTACCTGGCCCCACCCACTTTCTATAGACACTTGGCGGGAACCAGAACTAGTATAAGTGGACACCATGGCAACCACAGGCACCAAATGGGGGACTCCTGGCTTACACCCTGTGGGCGGTTACTTCAAGGGTGTCTCATGATTGGGAAGTTCGCCTTTTGGACCAATCAGAAAGCAGGGTGCCAGTTTAAAAATCCTTCTAACCCATAACTGTTTCCTTGAAGATCTTGTGCTTTTTGAACAATTGGTGAAGTGTAGTGTAGTGGTTTGGTGTAGTGGTTAAGAGCAGCGGACTCCCCTCTCCTCCACATGAAGCCTGCGGGGTGACCTTGGTTCCCTCATAAGTTCTCTCAGAGCTGTTCTCTCAAGAGCAGTTCTCTCAGAGCTCTCTCAGCCCCACCTACCTCACAGGATGTCCGTTGTGGGGAGAGGAAGGGATGGTGATTATAAGCTGCTCTGAGACCAAATGAAGGGCAGGGTATAAATCCAGCTCCTCCTCCTCCTCCTCCTTCTTCTTCTTCTTCTTCTTCTTCTTCTTCTTTGTGAAGGAAGGAAAAGTATTAAACTAAGAAAATAAGGCCACGGATCGACTTCACGGAGGTGACAGGACGGTCAAAATGTGACATCTCGATCTTGGTTTCTGTCTCCCTCCCACTCAGTGTTGTTGCATATCTGATGTCTGCGTCTCGCAAAATGGAGTCTGGTGCCTCTGTCCTAAGCGCGTACGGATCTGCCCACCACATCTCCTTTCCATCCCAAGCTGAGTGCAACCAAGATAACTAAGCAAAACATCTCTGTTGGGTGGATTTGACAGATGGCAGAGAGGGACGGCCGCGGGCAAGGCAGGTGAGGAGGTGGGAGTGCAAATATAATATCAAATTGTTTCTGAGCGCTGGATTAAAAAAAAACACATCCACTTTCCCACCCACCCCCAACCGTTCTTCGAGATTTGCCATCAGTCCGCAGTCCGAGCAGAGGAGTGATCGTACGTAACTATTGGTGATGTTTGTTCACAAATGTGCATGTTGCATGGAGAGGGCAAGAAAGCATTTGCGCAAACAGCACTAGTCTTTGAAATGTCATCCATTCCCCCCCCCAAGCATACAGCTGATTCGTGGACTTCCACACATCTGCAAAGAAAACCTCAGTCATAAGAGAACATAAGAGAAGCCAATGTTGAATCAGGCCAATGGCCCATCTAGTCCAACACTCTGTCACACAGCAGCCAAAATATACCAGGTGCCATCAGGAGGATCCAGCAGTGGGGCCAGGACACTAGAAGCCCTCCCACTGCTGCCCCCTCCAGCACCAAGAATAGAGCGCATCACCTGCCCCAGACTGAGAGTTCCCATCTATACCTTGTGGCTAATAGCCACTGATGGACTTCTGCTCCATATGTTTATCTAATTCCCTCTTGAAACTGTCCATGCTTGTAGCTGCCACCACCTCCTGTGGCAGTGAATTCCATATGTTAATCACTCTTTGGGTGAAGAAGTATTTCCTTTTATCTGTCCTAACCCGACTGCTCAGCAATTTCATGGGTGCCCACGAGTTCTTGTATTGTGAGAAAGGGAGAAAAGTACTTCTTTCTCAACCTGCCCAATCCCATTCATAATCTTATAAACCTCGATCATGTCACCCCTCAGCCGTCGTTTCTTCAAGCTAAAGAGCCCCAATCGTCTTCTGACTTCTTTGCTGTACTCAAGTTGTTAGTGGTGGAGAGTGCCGTCAAGTCGCAGCTGACTTACGGCGACCCTGTAGGGGGTTTCTAAGCAAGGGACGTTCAGAGGTGGTCGGCCATTGCCTTCCCCTGCACACCAACCCTAGACTTTCTTGGTGGCCTCCCATCCAAATACTAACCAGGGCTGACCCTGCTTAGCTTCCCAAGATCTGATAAGATCAGGCTAGCCTGGACTATTCAGGTCAGGGCAGTATTCCTGAGCCAGTTTGGTCTCGTGGTTAAATGCGCGGACTCTAATCCGGGAGAACCGGGTTTGATTCCCCACTCCTCCACTTGCACTGGCTGGATGACCTTGGGCAAGCCATAGTTCTGTCAGAGCTGTCCTTGAAAAAGAACAGTTTCTGTCAGAGCTCTCTCAGCCCCACCTACCTCACAGGGTGTCTGTTGTAGGGAGGGGAAGGGAAAGGGATTTGTAAACCGCTCTGAGACTCCTTCGGGTAGTGAAGGACATAGTATAAATCCAATCTCTTCTTCTTCCGGTCATCAAAGTGTTTTTGCTGGGCCCTTTTCCAAGTAGTTTGAGGTATGTTGTAGCCAATGCTACTAGGAAGGAGGAGGAGGAGAAGGAGATTGGATTTATACCCCACCCTTCACTACCTGAAGGAGTCTCAGAGCGGCTTACAATCTCCTTTCCCTTCCCCTCCCCACAACAGACACCCGGTGACGTAGACAGGGCTGAGAGAGCTCTTTCGAGAACTGCTGCTGAGAGAACAGCTCTGAAAGACCTCGTAACTGACCCGTCGTCACGCCAGCAGCTGCATGCGGAGGAGTAGGGGAATCAAACCCAGTTCTCCCAGATTAGAGTCTGCACTGCTAACCACTACAACCAAACTGGCTCTCAAGCTAATAAGCAAGCAATGGAAAGCTTCGAAACGTAGTCTTCGCCTCTTCTTCACCTGACAAAACTTATATATTCCAACACAATCGTGAATGGAGACATTAATACCTAGGTACTGGCATCTTCGGCTTCAAAAAGTGCAAACTCTTATACTCCGTAGGCAAGTCTGGCACTCAACAGAGACAATCGAGGCGTGATCTTTTAAGGTGGTATCCAAACCATGAAAGCGTATGGGACGAGACGAGTGCCATTGGTCTCATCCTGATCCATTTCCTCATCGTTTCAATGCATGTAGACGCTCATTCCTTTGGCTCCTTTCTTCAGAATTTCTTTTTTTTAAAAAAAAATGTTCTGACCGAAAATGTTTATTCGAAGAGCATCGTATGCATTATATATATCTGAATGTGTGTTTTACTCTGTTAGAATCGTGTGGTTGGCTGAATAAACGCACTCTCGTTCTCGGGGGTCATGTATACAGGAGGCATTCGACATTCATCTTGGAAATCAGCCATGGATCCCTAGGCTCGGAGCACAACCCACCGGCCTCCCTCACAGCCAGAGAGCCAAAGCTTGTAAACACATACCTGAACTAAATACGTGAAGATATAAGATTTATTTCGTAGGCAGCCGAAAACAACAACAATGTACGGAACGAAAAGGTCCACTGGGGTCCATTTCCGCGTGTCCTGCGAGCGAGTGTACAGACCGAATCCGGTGGTGAAATTCGGCGGTGGAGAATTTCCTACAGACTTCACGAGGCCTTAATGGATCTAAAGCAGACACGAGTGAACGTCGTCGCGTTGGTTTCATTCCCTTTTGCTTCCGTTTTTGCTTTCCAAAAGTTGTGCCCAGAGAGAAAGGTATAAAATACCGGTTGCGGCAAGTGAGACGTGTTATTCTTAATTTGTTCACATTTTTTTTTTTTTTGGTTCTTGCGCTTGATGAAATATTTATATGCTCTTCCTCTGCCTGGATTCTGTCCATTCCCCCTCCTTTGGAATGTCCAAAATGTTTACGACTGTAGTTAAAAGGATGGGGCTGAGGAAGGGAGGGGGGAAAGAGTGCCGGGAACGTCCGGAGCTGGATTTGTGTGCGCTTCATTCAGCTCTGACAACCAGGAATCGTCAGACTGCTTCAGAGAGAGCAGTGTGGCTCTTGGGGGGCGGGGAGAGACTGAAGTATTGACAGCAAGAGAATGAAATGATGCAATTTTCTTTTTAAAAAAATCTTGAAATTAACTTATGGAGAACAACAAGGAACACTTTGCAGTTTGGTGTAGTGGTTAAGCGCGCGGACTCTAATCTGGGAGAACCGGGTTTGATTCCCCACTCCTCCACTTACACCTGCTGATGTGACCTTGGGTCAGTCACAAGCTCTGGCACAGCTGTTCTTGAAAGAGCAGTTTGTGTTAGAGCTCTCTCAGCCCCACCTACCTCACAGGGTGTCTGTTGTGGGGAGGGGAAGGGAAAGGAGTTCGTAAGCCGCTCGGAGACTCCGAGTGAAGGGCGGGGTATAAATCCAATCTCTTCTTCTTCTTCTTCTTCTTCTTCTTCTTCAAGGCCCAGGGTAGGTCTATGACTTATTCAGCTAAAATGCTTTCAAGTCAAAGAGCCATATGTTGCTATGGTCGACAACTGGAAGTAGACAATGGTCAACAACTGGAAGTACCTGGCGTGGGGGAGCTCACCCGCAATATAATGGCGGCAAGACACTAATACCATTCTCCGTGCACCCGGAAATTACATCACGCTCCCTCTAAGCTGTGGAGTCCTGTGAGCAAAAATTCTACTTTGTGAGCTACTGGCATTAAAGTTGTGAGTGAGTGATTTGGCTACTGCATAAATCAGTTTGTTCTCGAGTCATCCTTCCTGAGGTAGGACAAAAATGTGTGAGCTGGAGTTTTAAAAACTGTGAGCTAGCCTACACTAACTCAGCTTAGAGGGAACACTGGATCACTGAGTTGCCAGGGACACTCTAGCATTTGGGCAAAACTCTACGGTTTAACCAGGGACACTCTAGCATTTGGGCAAAACTCTACGGTTTAACCAGGGACACTCTAGCATTTGGGCAAAACTCTATGGTTTAGCTGGAGATGCTGTAGCATTTGGGCAAAACTCTATGGTTTAGCCAGGGGCACTCTAGCAATTGGGCAAAACTCTATGGTTTAGCTGGGGATGCTGTAGCATTTGGGCAAAACTCTATGGTTTAACCATAAAGTTTTGCCCAAATGCTACAGCATCCCTGGTGACATGCTGACATCATTTCTAAGCATACAGGGAGTGAAATCAGCACACTGGGTGCTCTTGATTTCTCCATCCACTTTTCTCCCATCCCCCAGGTAAGCAAAGTTGGGAAGCACCTGCTGGCAGAGCAGAATCCCCCACCACTGGTGAGAACATGGCAACCCTGCATGTTGGTGTTGTGCCCACACTGGAGTACGCATGTGAAGATGGGTAGCAGGAGCAGTTCGCTTGATCCTAGAAGTGTGCCAGGGTACCCTGCTCAGTCTTGTGCCACATCTTCATGCCATGCCTTGCACATCTGTACAGAACTATTGTAAAAGAGGACCAGTAACATGCTCAAATATTCCGAGTTTCTGACATTTTTTTATAACAAACCTTCCATTCATTCCCTAGATTGAAATTTTGTGATTGCAGGATTTGTGCAGATCTTATTGCCTATCCACAGAGACATGGCTGATGCAGACCTATTCAGACAAAGATCCCAAAATGCAGCGATAAGAACCAGCAAAAATCCTGCAATCACAAATCTGAACAACAACCCTGCAAGATAGGTTAGCCCATGAGAGTGTTTGGCCCAAGTTGTCCAGCAAGCTTCCATGGCAGAGTAGGGATCTGAAATGGCGTCTCCCAGGTCCCAGGTCCCATTCTAATGGGGTCTCCCAGGTCCTAGTCTGACATTCTAATCACACCTACCATAGAATCATAGAATGTTAGAGTTGGAAGGGACCTTGAAGGTCATCCAGTCCAACCCCCTGCACTCTGCAGGAACGTAGCCGAAAGATAGCCCTGCAACATCCCCGAAAGACAGTCGTCCAGCCTCCACTTGAAAACGTCCAGTGAAGGAGCATCCAGCACCTCCCGAGGCAGTCTGTTCCACTGCTCAACCACTCTTACAGTTAGGCAGTTTCTCCTGATATTTAGCCGGTATCGACTCCCTTGTAACTTCCACCCATTAGATCTCGTCTTGCAATCTGGAGCAAGAGAGAATAGATCCGCTCCATCTTCTACATGACAGCCCTTCAGATCTTTGAAGGCTGCAATCATGTCCCCTCTAAGTCTTCTCTTTCCCAGGCTAAACCTACCCAACTCTTCTGATGAGATCTGGCCAAGCCCTGAGACAAAGTGAAGCATACGGGGGGGTGCTCAAGAACAGAAAGTTTATATATACATAGTTTCGTGTGAAAGCCAGTTTGGTGTAGTGGTTAAGTGCACGGACTCTGATCTGGGAGAACCGGGTTTGATTCCCCACTCCTCCACTTGCACCTGGCTGGACGACCTTGGGCAAGCCATAGTTCTGACAAGAGCTGTCCTTGAAACGGCAGTTCTCGAAAGAGCTCTCTCAGCCCTGCCTTCCTCACAGGGTGTCTGTTGTGGGGAGGGGAAGGGAAAGGAGTCTGTAAGCCGCTCTGAGATGCCGAGTGGAGGGTGGGGTATAAATCCGATCTCTTCTTCTCTAGATATATATATATATCTATATCTTGACATGTACAATTTGGATTTTACAAGTTAAGCCTACAGTGTCTCGGGTTGGACCTCGTCCTGACAGAAATTGCCACCTTACTGAAGGCCAGGGGTGGCAGGCGATATCTAAAAGAGTTCCTTGAATCACCCCTTACTTAGTCATAGATTTTTTGTTTCCTCCCCTTAAGTTCGTGACTTGTGATGCTCGTGAGTGAAAGAGCCGGGAACGCTTTCGTTTCCAACCTTCCCCCTATCACAAGACACCCCCCTCCCCCCACATGCGTGCATACGTGCACACCCGATGTATCGTTCCCCAGTTCCTTTTGATTCCAAGCGGCGGACGTCATGCAAATGTGTCAGCCTGAATCATCCACAGGGCCCCGACGACAACCGACTGCATTTCCCTAGTGAAGCAGTCGCAGTTTGCAAGAATGGATGAAATAATGCCTGCTGGGTTATTTAGGAGTGACTGTCTGTCAAGGGGGGGGGGGTTAATTTTATCTCCGGGGCTCATGGCAGGCTGGAGAACCGTGAAAGGTTGTGCCGCAACGGCACTCATTGTTGCTGGAATTGGGACTGTGGGCACCAAGCGTTAGGAACCAAAACCCTTATTTAAAAGCCAAGCACAGTGCTATAGGGAGGGGAATTTCTTCTTCCAGATTTTTTTACTTTTTTAGACACAGGCATTAATCCCTCTTATTCTCCCCCCACCCCCCGTTTAAATAGAGATTTCTCTTTTCATAGAATTGTAGAATCACAGAGCTGGAAGGGGGGACATACAGGCCATCTAGTCCAACTCCCCTGCATCAATGCACAATCAGCCTAGAGGTTTTGACCTTCAAGGCCCTTAGTGGTCAGGGACCTACGTAACTTCGGGACTGCCTCTCCCAGTATGCCCCTGGAAGAGCATCGCATTCAGGAAACAAGAACGTGCTGGTGGTCCCCGGCTCAAGAGAGGTCCAGCTGTCCTCAACCAGCGCCAGGGCTTTTTTAGCCCTGGCTGTCCCTTGCCTGGTCCATGTTACCTTTCCGCAGGGCATGTAAGGCAGAGATGTTCCGCCAGGCCTTCGGTTGAGGACAACGATGGGACTTCTTCTGGCACTGGCATGCGGCTCCTCATTCCTCATAGCCCATCCCCTCAGGGAGACTGGGGAGTCAGGATTTTCCGCCACCTGAAGTCCTGTATATACACTGTTTATACTTATTGTTATTTATTTAATTTATAATTTTTTTAATGTAGTCGCATGTGAATGTATAACACGGTTGTAAGCCACCCTGAGCCCTGCTTGTAGGGAAGGGTGGACTAGTCAATCCAATGTAATAAATAATAAATAGTAATAAATAAATAGAGTATCCCTGACAAGGGGTTTGTCCAGCCGCTCCTGAAAGACTGCCAGGGAGGGGGAGCTCACCACCCCCCTAGGCAGCTGATCCCACTGTTGAACAACTCTGACTGTCAAAAAGTTTTTCCTAAGATACAGCTAGTACTTTCCCACCCTTAATTTAAACCCATTCTTGCGAGTCCTCTCCCACAGGAACAGCTCCCTGCCCTCCTCTAAGGGACAGCCCTCCAAAGGCTTCAAGAGAGCAATCACGTCCTCCCTCAACCTCCTCTTCTCCAGACTGGACATTCCCAAGTCCCTCGGCCTTTCCTCGCAGGGCTTGGTCTCCAGGCCCCCGATCATCCCCGTCGCTCTCCTCTGCACCTGCTCCATTCTGCCCACATCCTTTTGGAAATGAGGCCTGTGGAACTGCACAAAATACTTCAGGTGCGGCCTGACCAATGCAGTATACAACGGGACTATGACATCTTGCAATTTGGATGTCATTCCTCTGTTTTTTTCTCTTTGAAGAGAAATCAGTGCACCCTTTTCTACCTTCAGCTGTTGTTGCATGGTACATACCACAGGATGGTGCCCTAGCAGGAGGGTGAGAAGGTTTGGGGAGATGTGGCCTGTCTCTGAGCATGTACAGAGTGAAATTCTGACATTCCATAGAACCGCCCTTCTCTTTGAATGTCTCCTATTGATCAAAATGGGAGTGATTCGAAACAGACTCCGAAGTTGGGATGCCAGCCCTCAGGTTGTACCTTGGTATCCCCCAGAACTACAGCTCATTTCCAGACTGCAGAGATCAGTTTCCCTGCAGATAATGGATGCTTTGGAGGCTGGACTCTATGGCATTGTACCCCACTGAGGCCCTTCTCCTCTCTAGGGTCCATCCCCAGATTTCCAGGAGTTTCCCAACCTGCATCTGGCAACCCCCCCAAAGTTAGAATCATATAATCATAGAGTTGGAAGGGACCTCTAGGGTCATCTAGTCCAACCCCCTGCACAATGCAGGAAATTCACAAATACCTCCCCCTCCACACCTGCAGTGACTGCTGTTCCATGACAAAAAAGCCCTTCAGGATTGCTTCCTGACCCCAAAGTGGTGTTCAACATTTCCCTGGGCATGTAAAAAGGGGCCAGAAGAACTAAGCATTGAGGCAACCTGTCCTGCCCCCATCTCATGATCTGCCTAAATTCACAGAATCCCCATTGCTGTCAGATGGCCATCTAGCCTCTCCAAAGAAGGAGAGCCCACCACTTCCCAAGGAAGCCTGTTCCACTGAGGAACCACTCTGTCAGGAAATTCTTCCTAAATTTTAGCTGAAAATTCTTCTGATTTAATTTCAACCTGTTGGTTCTGTTCCGATCTTCTGGGGCAACAGAACACAACTCTGCACCATCCTCTATATGACAGCCCTTCAAGTTGGGTATCATATCACCTCTCAGTCATCTCCTCTCCAGGCTAAACATACACAGCTCCTTCAACCTTTCCTCATAGGACTTGGTCCTCAGACCCCTCACCATCTTCATTGCTCTCCTCTGGACACATTCCAGCTTGTCTATATCCTTAAATTGTGGTGCCCAAAACTGAACACAGTACTCTTGGTGAGGTCTAACCAGAGCAGAGTAAACTGGTACCATCACATCTTGTGATGTTGGCTGGAGTGACCTGGAAACCCTACTCCAGAGTCCTAATTAGAGGGAAGGAAGTGGGTTGTTGGATTTCAGGGGCACATTGGGCAAAGAGGAAGAGTTACCAGCCAAGCAATGATTTATTTGGGAGTGGGGCTCAACAATTGTGAAATAATCGAGCAAAGCCAAATGGAGTGTGATGCCACAAAGCCAGGAGAACTATCTCATAGGTCACTCTTGTTCAACTAATTCAATGTCATTTATTGAATATGTTTTAAAGGTGGGCAGGCACACAAAGGTATGGACTATGGGCCTTGTTTTCCAGCACGAAAGCCCATTTGCAGTGAAAAAATAGAAACAAAACCACAGGCTTTCTGGCTGAACAGAAAGCCTTTCCCTCTTCAGTATGCCTGTACCTCCGAGGGCCAGTTAGCATCTGTAGGTAGGATATTCCACAGCTATTATTCAGTCCCCTCCAAAACAAAAAGTGCGGAGAGATGCCCAAGTCAATGAGCATATTTAATAAACACAGCCAGAGCAGGAATGGCATGGCTGAATCATTGGCAGCTGGTTGTCCTTACGGGGCCTATTCCCTCCAATTTGTTCCCCTTAAAAACTCATCTCCTTTTATTTCATTTAAACACTTGCCCTTCCTGACCATTTCACAACCTCTTAGATGGAAACAACAAGGGAAAAACAGCAAGCATGTAATCAGATGGGGGAGAAGACAAACGTTTCGGAAAGAGACAGGCGACCAAATGCCACTACGAGGAAGACTCTAGGCCCGAGACCTCTATTTTCCAGACTGGGCCACACGTTTTAAGGAACTCCAGAGGGAAAAAATGACCAATAACTGTATTCCTGATTGTTTTGGTCAGGGTTAATATAGTATATATGTGTAGAGGGGGCTTGTAAATTACGAAGAGACCAATGGCTTTTTAAACAGGCTGTACTATTCGAACAGGTTGCCTGGCAACTGGCATAAGGGTTGGGGATGGGCATATGGGGGGGGGGGAGCGTGATGTCACCTGCATCACTACATCACTTCTGGGGGAATCCTGGAAGTAACAGAGGGTGGCTCTAGGAATCAGTGGAAACTCTATGGTTTTCCCTGAAAGTGACATAGAAATGCAGCTGACATTGACATTAATGTTTCCCCCCCCCTCTTCTCCCACCACTTGGAGCAATGGTGGGCAACCAGGGCTTTGGTTGGAGGTCTCCCGCCATAGCATATCCTAAGTATGTATACCCAGAGGTAAATCTCACTGGGGCCAATGAGAGTTACTCCCTAGTAAGCAAGCTTCTAATTATAGCCAGAGACACCCCAAATCAAGTCAGAATGGCCTGGCTATGCAGTGTCAGGGACGAAGGTCTTCTTTGTCTATGCAAAACAGAACCGATAAGGAGGGCTTTTTAATAAAGTGAACCTGGCTTTATGATAATGGAATGGTTCAGGGTGATGCTTTAATAAAGGGGAAGGGACTGTGGATTATACTACTGCTAGGGTTGCCAACCTCCAGGTGGGACCTGGGGACTTCCAACTTTTACAATTGATTTCCAGACTACAGAGATAATTTCCCCTGGAGACAATGGCTGCTTTGGAGGGTGGGTTGTATGGCATTGTACCTTGCAGAGGCCCCTCCCCTCCACAAACCCCACCCTCCCCAGGCCCCACCCCCAAAATCTCCAAGTATTTCCCAACCAAGAGCTAGTGACCTGAACTACTCTATATGTACTATCTGTTGCTGTATGCATTATCCTATTATGTAATTTTTGCATCATTTCATGTGCCCTGTTAATACTTCCACTTTGTTTCAGCTGTTGTGCTGGTTCTGGCTGTTCACCGCGGATATACTTCACTGAAGCTAGAGGCACAGTCCGAAAGCAAGCCGAGAAACAGTGCCAAAGATCAGAATGCCAGGAAATTGGTCAGAGTCCTCAGGAGCAAAGACCAGAGGCCGGCAGCTGGGGCAAGGTCTGAGATTGCACAATTGTATCCCCACCAAGGCAGGTGAGCGTGGTTACTTATTCTCCAATCCTCCCTTCCCTGGGAGGCAACCTGCAAAGACTCATGGCCCCTCATGCTGCCTTTGCAACTGCTGAAGTCTGGCACTCCTCCCTCTTTCCCATACCTCCAGATGCTGGCGTGCCCTGCATCTGGGACATTCAGATGAGCTGGGTGGGGACTCTGGCCTCGAGGTGTCTCCAACTGGGGGTGCTGGGCCAGGCTCTTCCTCAGGCTCTTTGCCTTGCTGCCCCTCCTGTGCAGATGCTGGAACCTCTCCTTCCTCAGGCGCTGGCAAAGGTTCCTCTTTGGGGCTGATCTACTTGGCATGCAGAAGCCCCAATTCAATCCCCGGCATCTCTAGTTAGAGGATCTGGCAGTGGATGATGGGAAAGACCTCAGCCTGAGACCTGGAGAGCTGCTGCCAGTCAGAGTAGACAATTCTGACCTTGATGGATTCAGTAGAAGGCAGCTTCATGTGTTAGGCTGGGAGTCATGTGACTGGCTCAAGGTCATGCATCTCCAACACGGTCCCATGGCAAACTCACAGTTTGAACTGGGATCTCCTAGACTCCGAGTCTAACTACTATCCCATCGGACCTTGAGAGAAGTATCGGTATAGAGGGCACGGATTAAATAAAGGAGCCTTCGGTCAATGGATGTCGTCTCACGCTTTTCCCACTGGAGGAAGAGATTGGATTCTCCCTGGAGATGGAATCAAAAGCTATTTTCAGATCTAGAAAGGCGGCATATAACGATATCAAACTCTTTGCAATATATTTTTAAATTAAATGCTACATAATGAACCAGTGGTCCAACATTGCTCTTCCCACCCTGAAACCTGCCTGCTCTTCTGCAATAATGTCTTCCTGTTCCAACCAGTTCTTAAATTCCTGCAAGATGGAGCTCTTCCACCAGGCTTTCAATTAAGAAGCCGCCCCCACTACTACCATCAACAACTGTGGTTACAGATCCTGGCCCTTGAGTTTGACATCTGGCCTGTGCCGCCGCGTGACTTAGGAAGATCACTGAGATGAAAAGCTGTTGTTCGTATGCACTCTTTAAGTGCATCTTAAGAACATCTTAAGAAGTTAACGAAATACTGCCAGCACTTTATGATTTTATGACTTTATGATTGTATGATCTTATTTGAAATGGAACTGTGTGAATGATTTTATGGGATTTTAATGTTGTCTGTGTACCAACCAGAGCTCTTTTTGTAGCAGGAACTCATTTGCATATTAGGTGACACACCCCTAATGTAGCCAGTCCTCCAAGAGCTTACAGTAGCCCCTCTCAGAAGAGTTTTGTAAGCTCTTGGAGGATTGGCTACATTAGGGGTTTGTCGCCTAATATGCAAAGGAGTTCCTGCTACAAAAGAGCCCTGGTACCAACCAATCAATGTAAGCTGACCTGAGCCTGCTTGTGGGGAGGGCGGGGTACAAATGGAATGGATGGATGGATGGATGGATGGATGGATGGATGGATGGATGGATGGATGGATGACTTTCTCCAACAGGTGGTTACAGGCCTGTAGCTACAGTGGGGCATTTGGGGGCCTGGCCCCCTGACTTCCTGCTGAGGCCCCCTGTCTTCCATACAGCCCCCAGGCCCCCCAAGCTCTCTGGGCCACCTGAAGGACTCCCCACTGCCACCCCGTACACAAGCGCAGCTGGCTTCCCACGTAGGCAAGCAGATTGAGAACACTGCAAAAATGAGTTTTTTAAATTTTTATTTTATTTTATTTTTTTTATTTTGTGATGTCAGTGCCCTCCGACTTATTTAAAGGCCCCCTGAATTACAAAATCCTAGCTACAGCTGACGGCACTGAGCAGGCTGATCGGCCTATAGTTTCCAGGGTCGTCCCTCTTCCCTTTCTTGAAGAAAGGTACTATGATTTCCTGTCTCCAGTCATCCGGTTACAGCACAGTGATCTAAGGGTTATTATTTCCTTGTTTTCCTCTTCCCTTTCTGTCTCTTCTTCTTGTGTCGGGGATGTAGCTCTAAAAAAAAAAATACTAATTGCAAAAGAAAAACACCCAACATTTATTTTGTTTATGTGTCTGGGTTATTTCCTTCTTCGTTGTTTAACTGAAATCATTCACTGATGTGCAATTGACTTTTGCGTATTGTTTTGTACTTTGTGCTGTCAAAGATCAAAAACAATATACCTAATGAAGTAATAATTTAAAAGAATGAGTAAACTCATTCCGATAAACACCCCCCCAAGCCACAGTATTGGGGGGGGGAATCAATCACTAGTCAATAATAACTGGAATTATACTTTCCTGAATGCTTTCTTTGGGGCAATATATTTTCATGGTGATATTTGATTCCTACTGCCTATGATGGGGAGGGGCTGTGGCTTGGGAAGAAGAAGAAGAAGAAGAAGAAGAAGAAGGAGGAGGAGGAGGAGGAGGAGGAGGAGGAAGAAGAGATTGGATTTATACCCCACCCTTCACTCAGAATCTCAGAGCAGCTTACAAACCCTTCCCCTCCCCACAACATACACCCTGTGAGGTAGGTGGGGCTGAGAGAGCTCTGAGAGAAGTGCTCTTTCAAGGACAGCTCTGACAGAAATATGACTTGCCCAAGGTCATCCAGCAGCTGCAAGTGGAGGAGCTGGGGAATCAAACCCGGTTCTCCCAGATTAGAGTCCATGCACTTAACCACTACACCAGATAGGCTCTCACTACACCAAACTGGTCCCAGGTTCGATCCATGACATCTCCAGCCAAAAGGACGATGTGAAAGACCCCTGCCTAAGAATCTGGAGAGCCACTGCCAGACTTACAGTAACCTAGTGTAAGGCAACTCCATATATTAATGGGAGAGGCTGTAGCTCAGTGGTAGAGCATCTGCTTGGCATGCAGAAGGTCCCAGGTTCAATTCCCAACATTTCCAGTTAGAAGGGATAAGGTAGAATGTGATGTGGAAGAGCTCTACCTAAGATGCTGGAGAGACGCTGCCAGTATGAGTTAGGGTTGCCAGATCCCCTCGACCACTGGCAGGGAATGGCGGGAAGCAGGGGTCTTTTGTGGCCGGAGCACTGCTCTGGCAGCCAGGCGCTGGCACAAATGGCGGTGGCGACAAGCCCCGCCCCCAGCTCCTCGCACCAAATCACTGCGGCCCGGGGGCGGCCTGAAGAGGCCTGTCACCAGCCTCCTGGGGCCCCCTTTTGCTTCCCCTTCTGACATCACTTCCGGTGATGTCAGGGGGTGTGGCATATGCTAATGAGCTATTATGCTAATATCCTAGTAGCTCATTAGCATGCCTTATGCTAGTGAGCTCCTGCAGCTCTTTTTCTGTGAAATGACCCCTGGGAGGAAGGGTTGCCATATCCAGGTTGGGAAACTCCTGGAGTTTTGGGGGTGGAGCCTGGGGAGGACAAAGACCTCAGTGGAGTACAGTCTCATACAGTGGAGTACAGTCTCATACACTCTCCAACGCATCTGTTTTCTCCAGAGGAACTGATCTCTGTAGTCTGGAGAACAGCTGTAATTCCAGTGGATTCCCAGGTCTCACCTGGAGGCTGGCATCTCTCCTTGGGAGGCTTCCAGTGCATCTGGCTGTCTACCGTGGAGAACCAGTTGCTAAACTGGGCAGGCCCTTGGTCTGATCCATCAGACCTCTTCTTATGTTCTTGGGGCACATTTTTATGCTTTCTGGTGGGCCAGAGCGATAGACACTCCCTCACCACTGAGGGAAAAGCTGCAGGAACACACAGCTGGGTGTGGGGGGGGGTGGAATGTTCTTTCTTAAATTTCCCTTTGTGTTCCTGAAAACAATGAAGTCCCTGATTCTGTCCACAAAAAGGCAGGTTAAGCCTCAGTCCTCCCTCAGAAACGCAAAACCAAATGCACCTTTGAAAAGATGACCTACATACGTGAATGCAAAGAGGGGGAGAAAAGGAGGGAAACCTAGAAGAACGCCTCAGATGAAGGCATTCGAGTGGCTGTTTTCGCAGCGGTACTTGTGCCAAAGTAATAGCTTTGATAAGTAGCGGGTTTTTTTTTTTCATCTCTACCTTTCCCTTTCTTCCTCTCTCTCCGTCCTGTTTTAAAAGTCAAAAGAATAAAAGGCAGAAAGAAAAATCTCAGGTCTGACTTATTAAAAGCTCTTAGATTTATTTTTTTTTTCTCTCTCTCTCCCTGCCAAACGATTCAGGAAAACTCATTCTGAGATAAAAGTCTATCATCAGAGAAAGAGAATTAAAGCAGACTTAATCGATTCCGATATAATCAGATTTCTTCGTCGTCTTCTTTTTTTAACCATCAAACCACGGCCACCCATTATTTCCCCCCCCTTTAATCTCACCTGGCTTCTATTAAAATCCTTTTCAGGGCCAGCAGCTTGAGCGGTATTGTTCTGAATGAGAATCTTTTATCTCCTAACCTTCCTTTTGTCTACGAACTTGAGGTCACCAGCCAGGGTTGACAAAATTGTTCCCCGGTGAGCAGAAATTTCACCTCCCCTTCTCCAAATTTGCAAATATGGGATCTGTGAATGTTAAAAAATATATATATATGTAGGATACGAGGTGTGGAGGGGGGAATTCTTAGTGCTGTTTGCCGACGCTGATATAGCCACGCGTAAGTGGAAAAATAAATGGTTTTCCTGGCATAACAGACAGTCTGACAGTTTGATATTAGATGGCGAGATGAAGCAGGCTGTGCCGATATCCAGCCGGAAGACCCCCAAGCTCTGTATCACTTTACAGCAGGCGAGTGTTTAGGCACCGCAAATACACACACGCACGCAATCATTATCTCAAATAGCAAATAACACGTTCCGTTTGTTGAGACAGATGTTGACTTGATTTCGTCTTACCTCCCTCAGTGGTGCCCGCGGTTGCAAGAGAGAACGTTTTCCATTCGCAGCGATGGGCGGCCCCTCTTTGAGGCTAGGGTTCCCATCCTCCAGGTGCCGCCTGGAGATATCTTGCTATGGCAACGGATGCCCAGGTGACAGAGGCCAGTTCCCATGGAGAAAATGGCTGCACTGGAGGGTGGGCTTTATGGCATTATATATACCAACAGAACAAAGTTGGAGCACAATGGCACCTTGAAGACCAAAAAAGAAAGTTTGATTCTGGGTTTAAGTTTTCGTGTGCGTACTTGAAAGCTTACCCCCAGAATTAAACTTGGTCTTAAAGGTTCCACTGGACTCAAACTTTGTTCTGTTGATTTAGACCAACATGGATACCAGGGCCGGCTCGCCCACTAGGTGAGCTAGGCGCTCGCCTAGAGCGTGCCAGCCACATGGAGCACCCAAGTGTGCCCTGCCCCGCCTCCCCCATGCGAAAAGCCCCCCGCCGCCACCAGGGAAGAGCGCCCCCGCGGGGATTAGAAGGCAGCAGAGGAGCTTGCCCACCCAGCCCCTCCCCCTCGGGGAGGGAGAGAGGAGGCGGGGGTGGCGGTGGCCACCGCCAGCAAAGAACTCGAGGCCTTCCCCAAGAGCTGCACCGAGGACCTCTTGGCGGAGCCAGGGAGGCAGGCAGGGAGGCCGTCGGCTGGCTGGCTGGGCTGGGCTCTTGCTCCCTCTTCCCTCTCCGTGCAAGCCTGGACAGGCAGAGGGATGGGGGCACATGGGCCAAGGGGGGTGCACGAACATGGGCGGGCAGGCGCGCACGGCTCGACTTGTTTACACCTGTGGATCCGGGCCCCCCAGCCAGCAAGGGGGTGGAGGAGGAGGGCTTTGCGAGTGGAGGAGGGAAGTGAGTGGGGGGCAGACGGGGACCGGGTCGCTGGAGGGCGCTGCGCGGAGAAGGCCCTGCTGCACTTGGCTCCCACAGAACCGAGGGGTGGGGGCTGCCGGAGGGAATTCCCGGCGGAAGGAGCCACCGCGCTCTGGGGGGAGAGGGGCGCACCCTGCGCAGGCCCCCTCCGTGCCTTCTCCCTCTCTCCTGGGGCCTTCCAGGGCTCAGGCAGCTCACCAGGCGGGGCAGGCGCAGGGGCGGGGGGTGGCGGAGAGAGCCGAGCAGCCTCCTCTCCCTGCCCCAGCTGCGGTCTCGCCAGTCGCTCTCTCCAGCTCCGGCCAAGAGGGGAGGGGCTGTGGGCTTGCTGGCTGAAGCCGGCCCTGGTCCGAGGAGGGGGAGACAGGACCGCCCGCCTGCTCCCCCTGCGGGCCCCGCCACCCCTGGGAAGCCCACGCAACCGGCACCACCTAGGCAGCAGGCAGCCGCTGCCCCGCTAGGCCCCAGACCCGGGGGGGGATATGCTGAGGATGGAGGCTGCCCAGAGGGACCCTCAACGACGGACCGGTCTCTCCCAACTCCTGAGCCTTCCTCTCCCTGGCCTGGACTCGGGGGTGGGACCCGGAGGCCTCCAGTCCACTGCAGCCCGCAGATGCAGGGGGGCAATGGAAGCCCAGGAGACCCAGTGGGGAAGTGAAGCTTCAGCTTGGGCTCCCGCTTGGGCTCCAGGGAGCGTCTAGTGTATGTGTGGGGGGGCACAGGCCCTGCCCCTCGCCAATCCAGCCCACTGGCTGCCCCGTCCCTCTTGTCCTTCGCCAGCCCGGGGGGGGGGACACTGATGCGGAAGGGTGAAAGGCAGAAGGCGGGGGTGGGGGTCCCAGAAGCTAGCCCCGCCTAAGGGGCAAAAAACCCTCGGGCCGGCCCTGATGGCTACCCACTTGAATCTATTATGTAGAAGAGGAGGAGGAGGAGGAGGAGGAGATTGGATTTATACCCCACCCTTCACTACCCAAAGGAGTCTCAGAGCAGCTTATACGCTCTGTTCCCTTCCCACAACGGACACCCTGTGAGCAGTGTTCCCTCTAAGCTGAGTGAGTGCAAGCTAGCTCACAGTTTTTTCGCCTCCAGCTCACACATTTCTGTCTTCGCTCAGGAAGGATGGCTCCAGGACAAACTAATTTATGCAGTAGCCAAATTGCCCGCTCACAACTTTAATGCCAGGAGCTCACAAAGTAGAATTTTGGCTCACAAGACTCCGCAGCTTAGAGGGAGCATTGCCTGTCAGGTAGCTGGGGCTGAGAGAGCTCTTTTGAAAACTGCTCCTGAGAGAACAGCTCTGAAGTAACTTGTGACTGACCCAAGGTCACACCAGCAGCTGCACATAGAGGAGTGGGGACTCAAACCTGGTTCTCCCAGATTAGAGCCCACCGAGGCTTTTTTTTTTTTCTGGAAAAAGAGGTGCCGGAACTCCCAAGAGGGAACTGAAGTTTTCAATCTGTATGCTGAAAACTCATGAGCTTTTAAACATCTTTAAAAGAATTTTATCAAAGAGGTTCTGCAACTCCATTCCGGCCCATTCCTCCAGAAAAAAAGCCCGGGAGTTTGCACTCCTAACCACTCTCAATCAAACCACCGCCGATGTGATTCTTCCCCTCCGCAAACTGTGCCACCCCCCCAAGGGCCCAGGCTCCACCGCCAAATCCACACACCCCTGATGTAGCCAATCCTCCAAGAGCTTACAGTAGCCCCTGTAAAAAGAACTCTGTAAACTCTTGGAGGATTGGCTACATTGCGAGGAGGGGGTGGCCTAATATGCAAAGGAGTTCCTGCTGCAAAAAGAGCCCTGGGTAACCCTATTTGAGTCTCTGCCCAACAGGAAGTGATGCAAAGGAAACAGGACTTCTCTGATCCTCCAGAACGGCTGCATAGGGTAGCAATGGCCTTTCAGTCCAGAATTATCATTCTTTAAGAGAGGGGATAAAACACCAGAAACTGAGTCGCTGGTTCCAAGGACACTCATGTTATTATAAACAATTTTTATTGTGAATAATCAGAAGTCAAACTTAAATTTAGCATTTTTATTGGTGGCTGTGGACTCGTGGGACTCTTTGTTTTATTTATTTATTTATTTATTTTTATTTTATTAGGTTTCTGTCCCGCCCTCCCCACATGGCAGGCCCAGGGCAGGTTCCAAATATACAGATCTGCAAATAATACAGATATACAAGTAAAACATATTCATCAGTACACCAACCATTAAACTCACTAAAATCACTAAAACATACCATGTGCTTCAACAGATGAGGTTAATTCTGGCGATGTAGTTCCAGTCGGCTTCTAGGATCTGCGGTCACTGGAGGGGGAGGTAGATTGAAGTGGATGCTCACTGCCTCAACTAAAAGGAAGGTTCTGCAAAGGAAGGCAATGACCATCCACCTCTGCTTCTCACTTGCCTTGAAAGCCTTTTGCTGGGGTTGCCATAAGTCTTGGATGAGAGACCACCAAGGAAGTCTCTGCAGAGGAAGGCAATGGCCAACCACCTCTGCTTTTCACTTGCCTTGAAAGCCCCTTGCTGGGGTCACCATAAGTCTTGGATGGGAGACCACCAAGGAAGTCTCTGCAGAGGAAGGCAATGGCAAACCACCTCTGCTTCTCCCTTGCCTTGAAAGCCCCTTGCTGGGGTCACCATAAGTCTTGGATGGGAGACCACCAAGGAAGTCTCTGCAGAGGAAGGCAATGGCCAACCACCTCTGCTTCTCACTTGCCTTGAAAGCCCCTTGCTGGGGTCACCATAAGTCTTGGATGGGAGACCACCAAGGAAGTCTCTGCAGAGGAAGGCAATGGCCAACCCCCTCTGCTTCTCCCTTGCCTTGAAAGCCCCTTGCTGGGGTCACCATAAGTCTTGGATGGGAGACCACCAAGGAAGTCTCTGCAGAGGAAGGCAATGGCCAACCACCTCTGCTTCTCACTTGCCTTGAAAGCCCCTTGCTGGGGTCACCATAAGTCTTGGATGGGAGACCACCAAGGAAGTCTCTGCAGAGGAAGGCAATGGCCAACCACCTCTGCTTCTCACTTGCCTTGAAAGCCCCTTGCTGGGGTCACCATAAGTCTTGGATGGGAGACCACCAAGGAAGTCTCTGCAGAGGAAGGCAATGGCCAACCACCTCTGCTTCTCACTTGCCTTGAAAGCCCCTTGCTGGGGTCACCATAAGTCTTGGATGGGAGACCACCAAGGAAGGCTGTGCAGAGGAAGGCAATGGCCAACCACCTCTGCTTCTCACTTGCCTTGAAAGCCCCTTGCTGGGGTCACCATAAGTCTTGGATAGCAGACCACCAAGGAAGGTTCTACAGTGGAAGGCAATGGCCAACCACTTCTGCTTCTTACTTGCCTTGAAAGCTTCTTGCTGGGCTCACACTAAGTCTTGCATGGGAAACCACCAAGGAAGACTCTGCAGAGTAAGACAATGGCTGGGCTCCTCTGCTTCTCACTTGCCTTGAAATCTCCTTGCAAAGCTTCTCACTTGTCTCGAAAGCCCCTTGCTGGGGTCACCATGAGTCACCTGCAATTTGATGGCAGTTACATACTTACGTACCTACTAGTGTTCCCTCT
The DNA here is from genome assembly GCA_029375565.1 of Gekko gecko. Lineage (NCBI taxonomy): Eukaryota > Metazoa > Chordata > Lepidosauria > Squamata > Gekkonidae > Gekko > Gekko gecko. Next base: position 76,808,212 of record JAPDNY010000009.1, read on the forward strand.
AAGCTGAGTTAGTGTGAGCTAGCTCACAGTTTTTTAGCCTCCAGCTCATACCTTTTTGTCTTAGCTCAGGAAGGATGGCTCCAGAACAAAATAATTTATGCAGCAGCCAAACTGTTTGCTCACAACTTTAATGCCAGTAGCTCACAAAGTAGAATTTTTGCTCACAAGACTCCACAGCTTAGAGGGAGCATTGGACACCCTACGCTGTAATCAAAAGCAGTGGGAGGTCTGCTGGCTTTCAGCAAAATGTCAAGGCCAATTTGGAGGTTCCTGCTGGGGTGGGACATCCAGAGAATTCCTGGGAAAGCAAAATGAGTTTTTAGAAGATGAACATAATTTCTCAAGGGGGTTCCGCACATCCCTGCTTAGAACAACGAAGTATATTGAACTGAATGGGAACACTAAGCTCCTTATTATTAAGCAGAGAAAGTAAGAGGGAAGATCCCGCGGTCTTCCAAGGTTGTTGGATCTTCGGGGACTTTTCTGCAGACCACAATTTATTTACGACCCTGGTGGCTGAGTGATTTGCAGTGGACTGGAAATTAATTTTTTAATTATTATTTTTTTTAAAAAAGCCAGCAAAGACAAATGTATTGAAATCCAGCTGTATTTATATGGCTGCATTTTGTACTTAATTTAATTTTTATGAAATAAATGAGCGTGTATACGAAAACCTGCCCCCCCTCCACTTCCACTCCGCACTGCTGACCCAAGCAAAAAATATTAATTGTTCCAGCAATTTACGGCAATCAATGCTTAATGGAAATAGTCCTCCTCGGTGCATCTGTTAATTTATAAGTTTGCCGCGTCGCGTGCCAGAAGCGAAGCTCCCTCCTTCCCAAATGGTCTAAATGGCTGGAGCCGTGCACTATTCCTTTGCCCAAATGCACCGCCCTTACTTTGAAGAGCTCAGAGAGTCATACCGGGTTTCTTTTCTCCTTTGTGAGGTAGGTGAGGGCTGAGAGAGAGTGAGCACCCCACAGGTCACCCTGATCGCGTGGCAGATTTGAGATTCGAACCCGGGTGTCTCAGCTTGGCTCAGCTCCTTAACCACGACACCACCTGAGTTATTGTGACGTTCCCGGAAAGTGTGATCAAAAGTAAGGTGCATCAGCAAACGTGACGAGTTGGTGTGATCTCCAGTCAAACAGCACATTAGGCTACAACAGTAGAGAGCAAACCGCCTTCAATTAGATCAATGGCTTTTGATGTTCTGCCTTGCGGGAACCCTTTCCTCATTGATGCAGGCGGGTCACTATGTTGGTCTGAAACAGCAGAACAAAGTTTGGGTCCAGTGGCACCTTTAAGACCAACAACGTTTTATTCAAGGTAGGAGCATTCATGTGCGCGCACACTTCCTCAGATACATTGGAATGGAAGTTACCAGTCCATACATACAGGTAGGGAGCGAGCAGCAAATCAGCATACGGCATATTAAAGTTGTTCGACAGATGCTAGAATAGCAAGCAAAGTTTATATGGCCCCCATTTGTTTGTGTTTAATTCCAGGGGGGAAACATAGTGAAGGAAATAAATGTATCGAAATAGGAGACTGATGGGCAGATGTACCCTTCTGAACTGTGGGGTGCTCAGAGTAATTAACTGAGACCCTGCTATCACGCCCTGTCCGTCTCCTCTCAAGCGTGGAGGTGACTGTTAACTTCCATTTCAATGTATCTGAAGAAGTATGGATGCGTATGAAAGCTTATACCTTGAATAAAACTTTGTTGAATATGTTGTCAGAAGCTTTCACGGCTGGCGTTCATTAGTTGCTGTAGATTTTCTGGGTTGTGTGGCCGTGGTCTTGGCACTGTAGGACCTGACGTTTCACCGGTAGCTGTGACTGGCATCCTCAGAGGTATAACACAGAAAGATGGAATACTCTCTGTGTCAAGATGAGCAGAAAAATGATAGGCAAGTAATTTATTTCTACCCTGGAAGGTGGGGTAGGGCTGAGTCAATTATCTTGTGTAGTTCTCCAGGCTATGAACATGCTAATGGAGGAGCTTTCCTGAGGAGGTTCTTTGGATTCAGGAAACAATCCAAAGAACCTCCTCAGGAAAGCTCCTCCATTACTTGCCTATCATTTTTCTGCTCACCTTGACATAGAGAGTACTCCATCTTTCTGTGTTATACCTCTGAGGATGCCAGTCACAGCTACTGGCAAAACTTCAGGTCCTACAATGCCAAGACCACGGCCACACGACCCGGAAAATCTACAGCAACTAAAAAACATTGTTGATCTTCAAGATGCCACTGGACTCAAACTTTGTTTTCCTTTCCTCATTGACTTGCTGGCAGAGGAATCCCTGCATGTCTGTCACGGAAGTAGATTTGCCAACCACCAGCTGGGGGGTGTGAACGTCTCCCAGAATTACACGTGATTCCCAGACAATAGAGAAGAAGAAGAGGAGGAGGAGGAGGACGAGGAGGAGTAGATTGGATTTATACCCTGCCTTTCACTACCCAAAGGAGTCTCAGAGTGGCTTACAAACTCCTTTTCCCTTCCCCTCCCCACAACAGACACCCTGTGAGGTAGGTGGGGCTGAGAGAGCTCTGACAGAAACTGCTCTTTTTCAAGAACAGCTGTGCCAGAACTATGGCTTGCCCAAGGTCATCCAGCAGGTGCAAGTGGAGGAGTGGGGAATCAAACCCGGTTCTGAGTCCACGCACTTAACCACTACAGCAAAGAAGACGATGACAGCAATGAAGAAGGAGACAAAGAGGAGGAGGAGGAAGAAGGAGACAAAGAGGAGAAGGAGAAGGAGGAGGAGAGGACTGGATTTATACCCCGCCCTTCACTACCCAAATGAGTCTCAGAGCAGCTTACAGCCCCTTTCCCTTCCCTTCCCTACAACAGACACCCTGTGAGGTAGATAAGGCTGAGAGAGCTCCGACGGAGAACTGCTCTTGAGAGAATAGCTCTGAGAGAACTGTGGCTTGCCCAAAGTCACCCAGCAGCTGCATGTGGAGAAGTGGGGAATCAAACCTGGTTCTCCCAGATTACAGTCCACTCTCTTAACCCATCAAGGCCCCTCCCCTTCTCTCCTCAAACCCCACACTCCCCAGGTTCCACCCCCAAATCTCCAGGAATCTTCCAGCCTTGAGCTGGCACCCTCGTGCAGTCGCCCTGCGCATTGGGTATAGTCTAGGAAACATGGTCAGCCTTTTGAGTGATTCCCTTGCGAACTGAGGGAGACCACCTCAGAAAACAGACAGCACCCCTCCACGGTGAAATGTTGCAGGGAAAATTAACAACCATGTCTGTTTTCAAGGGATATTTGTCTTCCCTGACAAAATGGAGGAAGGCAGAGTCCTGCCACGCTGCTCAGGGTGGTGTGCACAGATCTTTCTACCCCTCTCGCTGTGGAAGGATAAGGATTTCAAACTACAACTAAAGCAGCCTGCATTCAAATATTTACTCACCCATAAAGCTCACTAAGTGACCTTGGAATAGCTACCCTCCCTCTCCCAGCCTTAGTTCACAGGGAGAAATAGTAATTTGACCTATATAAAGTTTCTTCCCATTTTACAGGGGAGAAGCTAAATTTCCAAGTAACACATACAAGAGGTCTATGGCAGGCTCAGAGCTTTTGTTTACCTGTTGGTGGTTCCTCTAAAGGTCCAGAAGTTAACAGGGCTCCCAGTCGCTATGTCTCCTCCAGCATCACATTTCCAAGGAACCAACCTTTTTCCTGTCAGCTTTCTCCATTGCCCAAATTTCATAGCCATACATAGTAACTATGGCATGACTTAACTTGATCTTGGTCACCAGTGACACGTCCTTGCAACAAAGACTTGGAGAAACGACGACTGAGGGGTGACACGATCGAGGTTTACAAGATTATGAATGGGATAGAGCAGGTAGAGAAAGAAGCACTTTTCTCCCTTTCTCACAATACAAGAACTCGTGGACACTCAATGAAATTGCCGAGCAGTCGGGTTAGAACGGATAAAAGGAAGTCCTTCTTCACCCAAAGAGTGATCAACACATGGAATTCACTGCCACAGGAGGTGGTGGCAGCTACAAGCATGGACAGCTTCAAGAGGGAACTGGAGAAACATATAGAGCAGATGTCCATCAGTGGCTATGAGCCACAAGGTATAGATAGGGACTCTCAGTCTGGGGCAAGTGATGCTCTGTATTCTTGGTGCTTGGGGGGTGGGGGTCAAAAGTGGGAGGCCTTCTAGTGTCCTGGCCCCACCACTGGACCTCCTGGTGGCATCTAGTATATGTGTGACAGAGTGTTGGACTGGATGGGCCACTGGCCTGATCCAACATGGGCTTCTCTTATATTCTTATGTTCTTAACATTAAAACCCTAAGATAAGTACATAAACGCTAATCCAGCAATCTAAAAAGATCAAGTGGTGAAATTACAATTTCTTCCTAATTCTGGACTGTGGCCACCTTGTGGATATGGGGAGGAGGAATAAGACAATCTGATTTAGGCTTGCCAATAGTGATCTGGCAAATTCTGCAAGGTTTTGAGCATGGTGCACAGAGAGGATGGAGTTTGGGGAGGGTGTGACATCACTTCCGAGAGAGGCTGTTGGAACTTCCCCTCATCTCTTTGGTAATGACAATAGAAACATAGGGCAATTCCTAGAGCATCACTATGGAGGCCATTTTCTAGCCATTTCTCCCCCCCCCCACTCCTCAATTTCTTGAGTGCAGGAGATTGGGATAGAGCTTTACCCATCATTAGTAGGCAAACTAACCCAGGTAGACAAGCGTTCTGACACAATGTAAGGTGACTTTCCATGTTCTTATCTTGCAAGAGTTTCAGAGCTTCCTTACCCGGGAAAACTCCTTCCATCCAAAAGTCTATGCTCTGTTTCACATCACACTGCAAGTCTAAAGCATTTGGAAGTTAACAAAAATGATATATAGGATTGTCACAATTATTTTGTTTCTGTTTCACACACTAGAACAAAACATATTGAAGACCAATCTGATGAGGAAAAAAAGGGGTGGGGAGTTCTCAGACTCTCTGGAGCTGGCTCATTTCCCTCGTCTTTTAACTAAAAACCCATCATGACAAGGTGCCACTCCGACAAAAATACGAGCATATGTGCGAAACTGATTTAGTATGTGCTGAAGGGACATTAATCCAGCTCCCAAATTTTCATTGCTGAGACATAACCCAATAAATTTGGAACAACTCCACAACGCCAGGGTTGATGTCACACGATATATAGCTCCCTTGTCTGCAAGGTTTACTTTCTTCCAGGGGGGAAATAGTAACTGTTCACGAACCTTCAATGTCTCTCAGAGTTTTTTGGCTCGCAAACTATCGTTTATATATGAAAATGGCTTCCCCTCTTTTGTCATACTCTGTGGTGACCAAAAAACAGAATCACAATTGTGGCTTTGTGGAGAGGATGGGAGCAGGCACGATTCTCAATTACTGGAATGATTAGAAACAGAGAAAGAGGTTTCTTTCTTTCTTTAATTCATTTAGACCCCACCTTTCTCCTCAGCAGGGTCCTGAAAGGGCTTACACCATTCTCTTCCCCCTCCATTTAATATTCACAATGGCCTAGCACTCCTCCCCCCACCGTTCTCTTCCCCCTCCATCTTCTCCTCACCGCAGCCTAGTGCCCCTCCCCCACCGTTCTCTTCCCCCTCCATCTTCTCCTCACCGCAGCCTAGCGCCCCTCCCCCACCATGCTCCTCCCCCTCCATCTTCTCCTCACCGCAGCCTAGCGCCCCTCCCCCACCATTCTCCTCCCCCTCCATCTTCTCCTCACCACAGCCTAGCGCCCCTCCCCCACCATTCTCTTCCCCCTCCATCTTCTCCTCACCACAGCCTAGCGCCCCTCCCCCACCATTCTCCTCCCCCTCCATCTTCTCCTCACCACAGCCTAGCGCCCCTCCCCCACCATTCTCTTCCCCCTCCATCTTCTCCTCACCACAGCCTAGCGCCCCTCCCCCACCATTCTCCTCCCCCTCCATCTTCTCCTCACCGCAGCCTAGCGCCCCTCCCCCACCATGCTCCTCCCCCTCCATCTTCTCCTCACCGCAGCCTAGCGCCCCTCCCCCACCATTCTCCTCCCCCTCCATCTTCTCCTCACCACAGCCTAGCGCCCCTCCCCCACCATTCTCTTCCCCCTCCATCTTCTCCTCACCGCAGCCTAGCGCCCCTCCCCCACCGTTCTCTTTCCCCTCCATCTTCTCCTCACCGCAGCCTAGCACCCCTCCCCCACCATTCTCCTCCCCCTCCATCTTCTCCTCACCGCAGCCTAGCGCCCCTCCCCCACCATGCTCCTCCCCCTCCATCTTCTCCTCACCGCAGCCTAGCGCCCCTCCCCCACCATTCTCCTCCCCCTCCATCTTCTCCTCACCGCAGCCTAGTGCCCCTCCCCCACCATTCTCCTCCCCCTCCATCTTCTCCTCACCGCAGCCTAGCGCCCCTCCCCCACCATTCTCCTCCCCCTCCATCTTCTCCTCACTGCAGCCTAGCCCCCTCCCCCACCATTCTCCTCCCCCACCATCTTCTCCTCACCGCAGCCTAGCACCCCTCCCCCACCATTCTCCTCCCCCTCCATCTTCTCCTCACCGCAGCCTATCGCCCCTCCCCCACCGTTCCCTTCCCCCTCCATCTTCTCCTCACCGCAGCCTAGCGCCCCTCCCCCACCGTTCTCCTCCCTCCCATTCTCCTCCCCCTCCATTTTCTCCTCACAGCAGCCTAGTGCCCCTCCCCCAGCCCTCTTATGGGAGAGTCTGAGAAATGAGTGGAGAGTGGGAGACTGGGTTGCCAACTCTAGGATGGGAACTATCTGGAGATTTGTGGGTAGAGCCCATGGAGGCTGTTGTTTGAGGAAAGAGTGGGACCACAACAGGGTATTATGCTACAGACTCCACTCTCCAAAGCAGCCATTTTCTCCTAGGGAACGGACCTCGGTAGTCTGGAGTTCAGGTGGTCCCCCATTTCAATCAGCTGTAATTTCAGGAAATCGCCCTGAAATTGGCAACCATACTTTCCGAGTTCTGTGGGTGGGTACTAAAATTCAGGTGCCTGATGCTATCAAATTGGGGCAGGGGGAAAAAAGTGGTAAATAACCCATGTAAATGAAGTTAAATAGCATTAAACTAAGAGCTCAATTTATTCGCAAAGGTACCATCAATCAACATAGCACTTAACAAGGGGCTTAAAAGGGTGTCACACTATTTAGGATTACGCTGTAAACATTTTCTTCCTTTCTTTCATTCTTGCATTTCTATATGGTGCTCTCCATTAAAAAAAAAACACAAGATGGGTTCCAGTCATCCATAAAATGTAGCCTAAAAACACACACACAATAAAACATTTTGATAAGAAAGCAACAGGGCAACAGCAGAGAGAAACAGTCGCAACAAAGTCCAGTAGGAAAATGTATTGAACACATGAAGCTGCCTTACACTCAATCAGATCATGGGTCTATCAAGGTCATTACTGCCCACTCAGACTGGTGGCAGCTCTCCAGGGTCTCAGGTAAAGGTCGTTCGCAGTAGAGGTCTACCCAACTGGAATGGTTGGACATTTAGCTGTATTCATTAAACTTCGAAACATATTCCCATGTTAAGTGGTGATACTGCATCTTATAATATAATTTCCATAGAATCCTTGAATCACAGAGTCAGAAGGGGCCATAGAGGCCATCTAGTCTAACCCCCTGCTCAATGCAGGATCAGCCTAGAGCATCCCTGACAAGGGTTCATCCGGCCGCTCTTTAAAGATTGCCAGTGAGGGGGAGTTCCCCACCTCCCTAGGAAGCTGATTCCATTGGTGAACAACTCTGACTGTCAGAAAGTTTTCCTAAGATCCAGCCGGTACCTTCCTGCCCTTAATTTCAAACTATTCTTGCAAGTCCTATCCTCTGCTGCCGACAGGAACAGCTCCCTGCCCTCCTCTAAGTGACAGCCCTTCAAATACTGCAAGAGAGCAGCCTTCTCTTCTCCAGACTGAACATTCTCAAGTCCTTTAGCTGTTGTAGATTTTCCGGGTTGCGTGGCCATGGTCTTGGCATTGTAGAATCTGACAATGTATTGTCTACATCTGACAATATATCTATTGTCTACATCTGATATCTGACAATAGCACTACAGATAGGATTAGAATTTCAACAGCCATTCCACATGCAAAAGAGCCTCCTCAGGAAACAGGAAACCTCCTCAGGAAACAATCCATATGCAAAAGAACCTCCTCAGGAAACAGCCAATCCATACAGAAAACAACCTCCTCAGGAAAGTTCCCCCATTAGCATGTTTCACAGCCTGGGGAATTCCTACATGATTATGACTCAGCCCTACCCCACCTTCCTGAGTAGATATAAATGACCTGCCTACCATTTTTCTTCTCACCTTGACACAGAGAGTACTCCGTCTTTCTGTGTTATACCTCTGAAGGTGTCAGTCACAGCTACTGGCAAAACGTCAGGTCCAACAATGCCAAGACCACGGCCAGACAACCCGGAAAATCTACAACAGCTAATGAATTACAGCCGTGAAAGCCTTTGACGACATATTCCCAAGTCCCTCGGCCTTTCCTCATAGGACTTGGTCTCCAGGCCCCCAATCATCTTTGTCGCTCTCCTCTGCACCTGCTCCATTCTGTCCACATCCTTTTTGAAGTGAGGCCTCCAGAACTGCACACAATGCTCCAGGTGCAGTCTGACCAATGCAGTGTATAGTGGGACTATGACATCTTGTGATTTGCATATGTTATCCCTCTGTTGACACACCCCAATATTGCATTAAGCCTTTTTTTCACCACATCACACTGGCTGCTCATATTTAACTTTCGGTCCACCAGTACCCCAAAATCTTGTTCAGACACACTGCTACCATTTTGAAAGTTTATATGTTGAACACGTTCTTTTCTGTAGAAATCAGTAGTTGGAATATGGTCGTTTAAATATGTTTAAAGTTCATGTATGTTACCAGATGACACGGTACACTTCATAATTTTGCAGTGTTTATCCAGTTTGTATTCAATATACAGTTCGTGGCAATGCTCCCTCTAAGCTGTGGAGTCTTGTGAGCAAAAATTCTACTTGGTGAGCGACTGGCATTCAAGTTGTGAGCGAGCCATTTGGCTGCTGCAGCAATTCGTATGCTCCAGAGCCATCCTTCCTGAGCTGAGACAAAAATGTGTGAGCCAGAGGCTAAAAAACTGTGAGCTAGCTCACACTCAGCTTAGAGGGAACACTGGTTCATTGTTGTTGTTGTTGTTGTTCAGTCGCACAGTCGAGTCCGACTCTTCACGACCCCATGGACCAGATCACGCCAGGCCCTCCTGTCTTCCGCTGTCCGCTGAAGTTTGCTCAATTTCATGTTCGTTGCATCGATGACACTGTCTAACCATCTCATCCTTTGCCGTCCCCTTGTTCTTTGACCTTCAATCTTTCCCAGCATCAAGGTCTTCTCCAGTGAGTGCTCCCTTCTCATTTGGTGGCCAAAGTATTTGAGCTTCAGCTTCAGGATCTGGCCTTCCAGGGAACAATCAGGGTTGATTTCTTTTAGGATTGACTGATTGAACACTGGTTCATGGTTATAGTTAATTTCATGGTTCAGTTTGTTTCTTAGCAGTGATGCTAGGGCGGCTGGAAAATTGCCCCCCTTCCCGAGCACAGGGTCCAGGTTAGCTGCCTCAGTTGTCCCTTGGGTAAGACCGCTCCTGCAGCCATTTCACCTCTGATGGCAACCAACGTTTTAGGGAGTCTTGTAAATAGAAGGGGAACATAGAAAGCAGGGAGAAAACAAAGCTCTTTTCCTTTCCCAGGCATGCATCTGAAGGCCGACATTTGCGAGGCAGAATGAAAACTTTCCATCATCTCCATTTCGGGAAACAATGATACTCCTCTAGCATTTCACGGGTGGAGAAAGGCAATACGTTCCGAGCACTGAGTCATTGTTGTTTGACAAAACTGTCAGCGGTGTCCAGGAGGGTGAGGTATTTGTGTTGAAATGCTATTTTTAGTGGTGGCAAATCAACCTGAGAGTTGATTTAAAAAAACCCACACATCCTGGGTGTTGATTCAAGGATATTTGTTTCATGCATTCTGACATCTGTTCTTTACAGCCCGTGTCGAGTGAAGTCGTTCTGATTTGTACCGTCTTGTCAAGCCACGGAGCTTCTCTGGTGTCATCATCGGGCCCTACCATCACCAGCAAGGCAAGGAACTTGGGACGTCCCCAAGGGGAAATATCCCCATTGATAAAAATGGATGAACCTGTGCAGTCTGTTAAAATAGCAATGGGGAGAAAAATTGTATGTCCTAAGGCCTCCCATGCTGTTGATCTCCATTGATGCACAGTGGTGATTTCTGGAGATGGGATCATATTTCGTAAATGTGTTGGTTGAGTTTGAGCAGGGCCATTTTGGGGCAGGAATGCACAGGAACGGAGTTCAGGCTGGCTCCCAAGTTGGCCATGCCCAGCAGGAACTCATTAGCATAACAGGCCACACCCAACAGCAGAAACTCATTAGGATTGGCTACATTAGGGGTATGTGGCGTAACGTGCAGAGGAGTTCCTGCTACTAAAAAAGCCCTGGGTTTTGACAACAAACAAGGTAAATAGAATAAGAAGCAAAAGGTAGATGTGGCTGGATGACCACACTTCTAGTAACATGGGGGGGTGGCCTAATATGCTAATCAGCTGTGCTGTCGGAGGTGTGGCCTATTATGCTAATGAGTTCCTGCTGGGCTTTTTCTACAAAAAAAGCCCTGAGTATCTATCTATCTGGTACATTTTCATTCCATCCTTCATCCATGGAGCTCAGGACATGCTGCTTATGTCTAATGGCTTGTATTTTAATATTGTGGTTTTTAAATGTTAAGCCTCCACGAGCTGGAGGCAGAATAGAAATATCCTAAATAAATAAACGCCTGGCTTCCCAGAAATCATTGGGGGGTGGGGGGAATGTGGGTTCTTCTGCAGAAACAAAAACAGAAACCGGACACTTGTGAAGATTCTAGCCCGGATCCAAGCCAATATAAAGAGCTTCATAGCTGAGTTGGGATGTCCCAAATTCCAGGGCTCGCCGTTCCTAGCTTGAGAGTAGGAGCTCAAGAGGAGCTTGGTATAGAGCCACAGGGCTTACCCTTTACCCCTAGCTTGGTATATACATTAACTGAATACATATCACCTTGCTTTTCTATAGCTTGCACTGCAAAAATCCTCATTTTGCTAACCCTTCTCCATTGGGAGAAATGGACAACGAGCATTCGTTTTTGCATCTGTTGGTCTTCTCTCAGGAAGCCCCCCTCCCTCCGCAAAGATGCATGCATATCGCCATGCTGTTGGTGCATCGATACTCTCCCGTTCACATGAGAGATGACAGCCTCCAGGTGGGTCCTGGGGATCCTCCAGAATTACAGCTCATCTCCAGAAAGCAGAGATCAGCTCCCCGGAAGGAAATGGATGCTTTGGAGGGCGGCATCATACCCCTTTGACATCCCTGTCCTCCCCAGGATCCACCCCAGACCTCCAGGCGTTTCCCAACCTGGAGTTGGCAACCCCATACCCCTCCATCCCCCACCAGTGACCGGAGTGGTCCTGGCACCCCTGATTCACATGCCTTCCAGGGTATGGTCATCAGACACCACCAGGCAGGAGTTGCAGTCTTGCAGGGGCTCTCCTTCCAGCTTCTCCTTCTCCAACGTGCCCGTGAGCAACAGTGTCTGAGAGCTGGAGGTGTTCCTCCACCCTGGTTCCTTCTCTCCCTGGCCTCTCCCTGCCCTTTGGCATTGAGGACATGACCTGAACTCCTTCCTCCTTGGCTGTCTCCAGACTAGGGTTGCCAGGTCCTCCCTGGCCACTGGCGGGGGATGGGGGGCAAGGTTGCCAGATCCAGGTTGGGAAACTCCTAGAGATTCGAGGAGAAAGCCTGGGGAGGACAGGGACCTCAGTGGGATACAATGCCATAGAGTTCACCCTCCAAAGCACCCATTTTCTCTGAGGGAACTAATCTGTGTAGTCTGGAGATGAACCGTAATGCTAGTGGATCTCCAGGTCCCACCTGGAGGCTGGCACCCCTACTCCAGACAGCTCTTATAAAGGAGTACCTGGGGGCAGGACTTCCCCGGACTCCAGCCAATGCATCCCGAGCATTGGGTGACTGGCCTGCACCCTCCAAGTCTTCAAAATCCTCTCCTAACCCCACCTCCTCAGGGCTAAGGACTAGCCAATGTTCCCCCAGTCTGTTTCTGGACTGTAGGGCCTTCCACCTACTCCAGGGAGTTCCCGGAGTCCCTTCCTTCCTCCGGTTTCTTGTTGCCACCTATCTGCCCACTGCTGGTGTTGCTTTGTCTTCTGTCCCGTGATTGCTCTCCAGCGCCAAGAACAGTCACCTGAGGCTCCTCCCCCCTGAGTAGGATCAATCTGAGGCTCCTCCCCCTGGGTGGAATCAACCAGAAGTGGAGGTTGCTGGGGGCCAGCAGGGTTGCCAGGCTCCTCAGAATGAGGTAAGCTCAGGGGCAGGAGGGACTCTGTCCTGGGACAGAGGAGGAGGAGGAGGAGGAGGAGGAGGAGGAGAGAGGAGGAGGAGAAGAGAAGAAGAAGAAGAAGAAGAAGAAGAAGAAGAAGAAGAAGAAGAAGAAGAAGAAGAAGAAGAAGAAGAAGAAGAAGAAGAAGAAGAAGAAGAGGAAGAAGACATCCTGTGAGGTAGGTGGGGCTGAGAGAGCTCTTTCGAGAACTGCCCTTGAGAGAACAGCTCTGAGACAACTGTGACTGACCCTAGGTCACAAAGCAGCTGCATGTGGAGGAGTGGGGAGTCAAATCCAGTTCTCCCAGATTAGAGTCTGTGCTGTGCTCCTATGGTCACCATACCAAGTATATTTGGACTTGTGGGGCACCATACCAAAAAGGCTGGGAGCTGCTGCTCCACAGGATCCATCATTGTGTTGTCCTCTGATGAGGAATTGTCATTCCCCCAATCCACAACGACAGTACATAAAAATGTCACAGTAATGAAGCATAAGCATCCGGTATTGTGATTATTTAGCCTGCCCTTGGCCAAGGGAATGAACTTTTGGTGTGAGCCAAAGAGAAAGAGCCAAACGGCCCTTGGACATTGGTTTATGCACAGGGATGTCAGCTCTGGGTTTAGAAATACCAGGAGATTTTGGGGGTGGAGCCTAAGGAGGGCAGGGTTTTGGGGAGGAGAGAGAACTCGGTAGGCTGCAAAGCCAGAGAGTCCACCCTCCAAAGCAGCCACTTTCTCCGGGGGAACTGATCTTGGCCATCTGGAGAACAGTCGTGATAGCAGGAGCCACCTGGAGTTTCAACAAACACACGGGAAACACGACAAAGTTGGACAAATATGTCTGCCTGAAGAAGAATCTGTCGAAACACGCAATTTTTGCCTGGGAGGCGTGTTGCTTGCTTTGACGCTTGCTGAATCACTTTTTGTGGAGGACATAACAGCCTGCATCTCTCATCATTTGTGACTGTTGCAACCTTCCATCAGTCTCTTATCAGGAGCCAGATAGTCCACAGCAGGGACGTCAACCTCATTTGTTACGAGGGCCGGATCTGACATAAATGAGACCTTGTTGGGCCGGGCCACGTGTCTCATAAAATGTAATGCCAGGTAGCGGAGATATAAACTTTATAAAGGACACAAACACAAAGGGTTTGTTTTACATAAAATAAAAACCTGCTTAAAACATTAGCACTCTTGCAATATTTTATTTAACAGTGTCTGATGACTGACACCTCTTGCTCTGAATTATTGCATCAAAATGTCTGTTCAGGTGTGTCTCTGTAAGCTGCAAACCTACAATAACACGGCGGCAGCAGCAGAACTGGAAGAAGAAGCAGAAGACGGCCAGTTCCACTGTGGGCCTGACAGAAGCCCTCCGGAAGTCTGATCCGGCCTCCGGGCCGCATATTTGACACCCCTGGTCTACAGCATTGGAATAGGTCTCTGTAGCTGTGGACTTTTCTATTAGTAGATATATAACGTACTTTAGGTTTTTGTATTACAGTGAATATGTATAAGATACACTAGGGTCTCTATTGTATTTAAATCAATATATGAAGACACAAGTGCATATTAGTAGAGTGTGTTTTGTTCTAACACGGTGTTTCTTTACGTTGGCCCACCTGGAGTTTGGCAACACTACATGCAACCTGTTGCTCAAATCAAGTTGGACCAGACCAGAAGTTGGTGACATGTCCCCCCACTTCATGTACATTTTATCTTCCCCTCCCTGTTTTTTGTATTTATTTTTATTTTATTTGTTCAAATCTATATCCCGCCCTCCCCGCCGAAGCAGGCTCAGGGTGGCTTGTAAACAGTATGAGTTCCCAATGGAGTGAGAAGCAGGATAGAAATGCCAGAACCAAGAACTACACACCTTACAAACGGTGGGAAAGTGGAATCACCAACTTCACCACTGGGAACGAGGCCTACCCAAGTAGACATGATCGAGGTTTATAAGATCATGAATGGGATTGAGCAGGTTGAGAAAGAAGTACTTTTCTCCCTTTCTCACAATACAAGAACTCGTGGGCACTCCATGAAATTGCTGAGCAGTCGGGTTAGAACAGATAAAAGGAAATACTTCTTCACCCAAAGAGTGATTAACACATGGAGTTCACTGCCAGAGGAGGTGGTGGCAGCTACAAGCATGGACAGTTTCAAGAGGGAATTGGATAAACCTATGGAGCAGAAGTCCATCGGTGGCTATTAGCCACAGGGTATAGATAGGAACTCTCAGTCTGGGGCAGGTGATGCACTCTATTCTTGGTGCTGGAGGGGGCAGCAGTGGGAGGGCTTCTGGTGTCCTCCTGGCCCCACTGCTGGACCTCCTGATGGCACCTGGCATTTTTGGCCACTGTGTGACAGAGTGTTGGACTAGATGGGCCATTGGCCTGATTCAACATTGGCTTCTCCTATGTTCTTATGTTATGTTCTTATGACACCCCATCGGAGAATCAGAATGAAATTGAAAGAGCCGGATCAGCTCACCCTGGCAATTTGCAAACCAGGACACACAAAATTCGATGATTCTGAATTTCTCATCTCCGCTAAGTCAACACGGGATATCTCCGCTTTTCAGATCAATTCTGGTGATTCCTTATATTTGTCATTATGTTTTTTTCCCCCCGCACCAATTATACACATTTTTCAGAGTTATTCATATGTCAATAATTCCACATTGTATGATTTGCACACGGTATTTGTAGAAATGATGTGAGCTGTATATAAAAATGCTGCAGCGTTCGCTGACATCGTCCACACAGCAAGCATGGACGATATGGAGAAATCTCTCAAACTAACCATGAATATGTTGTCGGAGGCTTTCACGGCTGAAGTTCATTAGCTGTTGTAGATTTTCCAGTTTGTATGGCCGTGGTCTTGGCATTGTAGCATTTCGCCAGCAGCTGTGACTGGCATCCCCAGAGGTATAATAGAAAGATGGAATACGCTCTGTGTCAAGGTGAGAAGAAAAATGATAGGCAGGTAATTTATATCTACTCAGGAAGGTGGGGTAAGGTTGAGTCATTATCTTGTAGGAGTTCCCCTGTCCTGAAAAACAATAGCACTACAAATAAGATTAGAATTTCAACAACCAATCCACATATGAAAGAACCTCCGCAGGAAACAGGAAACATCCTCAGGAAACAATCCATATGCAAAAGAGCCTCCTCAGGAAAGCTCCTCCATTAGCATGTTCATAACCTGGGGAACTCCTTCAAGATAGTGACTCAGCCCTACCCCACCTTCCTGAGTAGCTATAAATTACCTACCTACCATTTTTTCTTCTCACCTTGACACAGAGAGTACTCCATCTTTTTGTGTTATACCTCTGAGGATGCCAGTCACAGCTACTGGCAAAAAGTCAGGTCCTACAATGCCAAGACCATGGCCAAACAACCCAGAAAATCTACAGCAGCCAATAACCACGAATGTTCAAGAACCAAGCCTCAAATGTAAACCTTTGCCAGGTGTGGGAGTGAAGCGGGCTTCCAATTTTAATTTTGGAAAAGGGGGTCTACTAGCTATTTCAAATGACACTTTAAAAAAAAAAACTGCTGTCACTTGGAGGAGCAGCAGCGGAGAACTAGGACTGGCAGTGGGGGGGCTTCCCACCATAGTTGGTCACCTGGCAGGCACATCCCTGTATAGCACACTGGCTGTCGAGAAGGCTACACAAAAAGAATGTTCAGTTAATAGGTGTGAACTATTTATTTATTTATACTTACAATTTTTATTCCGCCCTCCCCACACAGGCAGGCTCAGGGCAGCTTAGAACAGGTTAAAATAACAGAATAAATACAATAAAGCATGGATACATCAACAAAGCAAAAATCTAAACTCCAATCAAGCAATCACATTTATACGTAACTCGTTGTTGCATGTAGACGGCGGCAGCGTCTCCAAGGCTATGTTCGATGGTAGAGAGTACACTGTGGCCATACCCCGTGTCATAAGCTGTTCTTGTTGCTCTCAACATGAGGGCCTTCACTGTTCGGTTGTGAGCCGTTCAGGTGTTGTTCATGTGTTGGCGCAAGTGGCAGCTCCTAATCGGAGGCCTGGTGGAAGAGCTTTGCATCCAAAGAGAATTGCATCCTCTTTGGGGGAAGGGTGTCTCAGCAATGTGTGGGTGTGTTTTCGTGATGTCAGAGGAGGATTATGGCTGAACAGCAAGAAGACAAAAAGGAATGGCTACTGCGGAATTACACAATTTCGAGGTTGATGATGAAGTCATTGAAATTGCTCAAGATTTTCTATTCCTTGGCTTCATCGTCAACCTAAAGGGAGACTGCACCCAAGAAATCAGAAGGTGACTGAGACGGGGAAGGGTAGATTCTTTTTAAAAAATGTTTATTTTAGAAATAGGAGGAGGAGATTGGATTTATACCCCACTCTTCACTACCCGAAGGAGTCTCAGAGCAACCTATGATCTCCTTTCCCTTCCCCACAACAGACACCCTGTGAGGTAGGTGGGGCTGAGAGAGCTCTTTTGAGAACTGCTCCTGAGAGAACAGCTCTGAAAGAACTTGTGACTGACTCAAGGTCACACCAGAAGCTATATGTGGAGGCGTGGAGAATCAAACCTGGTTCTCCCAGATTGGAGTCCACACTCCTAACCACTACATCAAACTGGCTCTCTCTGGCTTGCTGGTATTTTTGTGCTTCCAGATTTACTGATGTTGTGCTCCTTTTTGTTCCCAGAATCCAAGACTCATTCCAAATTGTCCTCCATTGTCTACCCCCCCCTTCATCCTGATTACATTTTAACACCAGATGAAGTGAGTCCACAAGGGTACGCCAACCCCAGAAATTCATTGTGTCGGTGCTATCTCGAAAGGCAAATGAAGCGTTTTCCGATTGCTAATCCTGCTGGCCACCATTTGTGGGCTCCTCGGTAGGGCTGAAGAGGAAGATAAAAATGAGGCCGATCGTCACTAACCGGGTGCTGAGCCCATAATGGTGATATGCACTCTGGCTGAAAATTGGATGCCACCCCAGTCTCAAAGAATAACGCAAAACGAATTTTAGAAAGCATTTTCTGCGAGTCTGACAGCTGCACGGGGAACAATCAGATTGTCTCTAATTGGTTGCAACACAAGCACCCCAAAAGGCAAAACTGTGAAGAGCCAGACAAAGGCATTGCCATAAGAGAGCAATAAATAATACCAGCATCGGACCATGAGGAAGCAATAAAAAAGGTTAAAAGAGAGAGGATGAATGAAAGGGGGCAGAGGCAGAGAGACGCTGAGTAGACGGTGCTTCTCTCTGCCCAATCTGTGCTGCTAAGTGGGGTGAGACCATATAAATGAGCCAATCTGGTACAGAGGGATGATGACCTTTGACCTGGGAAGCGCTACATCTGAACCCTGTGACAGCATCAGGATGAGACCGCCAAAAGCAGCTCTGTCAGCTTCCCTCTCTGAAGAGTTAGTCAATCACATTTCTCTTCCAAGGACCTCAGAGAGCCCTGCATGTTCCGTACCGTCCCGTTCCACCCTCACAACAACCCTGTGAGATTGAAAGAGAAAGTGATTGGTCCAAGTAAGCTTCAGGACATCGTTGTGATTTGAACCTGGGTCTCTCAGATCCTAGTACAGCTACTGTAGCACACTGGTTCTCTCATACCATCGTGCCCATTCACGAAAACTTGATTTATACACGTGTTTTCCAAGGTGCCTTCTTGAACTCTGTTGAGACAACGATTGGGCATACAGTATATGGAGGGAGAGGGGGAATTGTACTGTATTGGCCCTTAAGAACATAAGAGAAGTCCATGTTGGATCAGGCCAATGGCCCATCCAGTCCAACACTCTGTCACGCAGTGGCCAAAGATACCAGTTGCCATCAGGAGGTCCAGCAGTGGGGGTCAGGACACTAGAAGCCCTCCCACTGTTGCCCCCCCTCCCAAGCACCAAGATTCATGTGCATGTTTTCCAGGTGCCTTCTTTAACTCTGTTGAGACAATTGGGCATACAGTACATGGAGGGAGAAGACCATTGGCCCTTAAGAACATAAGAGAAGTCCATGTTGGATCAGGCCAATGGCCCATCCAGTCCAACTCTCTGTGTCACACAGTGCCCAAAAAATACCAGGTGCCATCAGGAGGTCCACCAGTGGGGCTAGAACACCAGAAGCCCTCCAACTGTTGCCCATCCCAAGCACCAAGAATACAGAGCATCACTTGCCCCATACTGAGAATTCCTATCTATAACTTATGGCCCTTCCCTGTTGCTTGTGTCTTTGGTATGGAGTTAGTTGTGGAAAGTGCCACCAGGTCACAGCCAACTTATGGTGTCCCCATAAGGTTTCAAGGGAAGAGATGGACAGAGGTGGTTTGCCATTGCCTGCCTCTGTACGGCAACCCAACTTCCTTGGTGGTCTCCCATTCAAATACTAACCGGGACCAACCCTGCTTAGCTTCTGATATCTGATGAGACTGGGATAGCCTGGGCTGAATGGGGTCTACATGTGTGAAAATAATACATCTGTGAAAAATCAAGGATAGCATTTGTCTGCATCTGTCTTCTACAGCGTGTACAGAAGACCTGGTCAACACATGGAGGGGACTTTGCAGTTTAGAAAAGAGATGACTGTGGGGAGGGGCCGATAGAGGTTTGTAAAATTATGCATGAGATGGAGAGAGTTGACAAAGAGAACTTTTTCTTCCTCTCCCAGAACTGTAGAACTCGAGGGCAGCCAATGAAACTGATGGGCAGTAGGTTCAGGGCAGACAAAAGGAAACACTACTTTACACAGAGAGTGTTTAAAATGGGGAATTCGCTGCCAGAGGATGTAGTGGTGGCCACAGGAATAAACAGCTTTAAAGGAGGATTAGATTCATGGAGGATAAATCTATCAGTGGCTACTAGCCATGGTGACTGAGGGGAACCTCCACATTCAGAGGCACTAAGACTCTGAATCCTGGAGCCAGGAGGCAACATCAGGGGAAGGCCTTGGACTCTCTGCCCCGTTGATGGCCTTTCAGAGGAACCGGTTGGCCACTGTGTGAGACAGGATGATGGACTAGATGGACCCCTGGTCTGATCCAGCAGGGCTCTTCTTGGGCAAGAGCAGCGGTCCCAGTTCTGCACCCCCTCGACACATTGTGCATTCTGTGAACTGAGCTCATAAAAGCAGAATTTTCTCAACTCCTGGCTCCCACTACAGCCCAGAGACTCTTGAAAAATCTGTTCTTAGGGGTTGGGAGATCCTCATGAATAGCAGAGGGGATGCAAGGGGACCTGCAAGGAGACAGCCAACAGGAACCAAAGCCACCTTCCATCCCTTGAAAAAGAGCATATGATCCAAGCTATAGATTTTACTCCAAATCGTTTTCTGAATTGTTTTCTCTTGGGTGCTTGTTCGCAAGGACATCATCTTCTCATTGTTTTTCGCTGCGAGTCGCTTTCGGCCTCATCGATCTCTCAGTGGATGGCCTCGGACCAAAATGTTCCACTTCAAAATACCTAATTCTCCCCTCTGCCGGTAAAATATGTCACTCGCCGCAAAGCTCCGTCTGCAGGAAGACCTGAAAGGGAGAAGAGGGGGGGGAAAGCTGGAGCTTTCAGGAGAGGCAGAAATTAGGACACCAAGGTAGGGAATTGGAAAGATACCGCCACCGACAAGAAAGGAGATTAAGACGAGAAAGTAGATTAAGTCTGAAAGAGTTTTCTCCTCCAGTTTGTTTGCTCTTTAATTTTATTTTTTTTCCCCCGGTTCTTTATCATCTTTAAAAAGAGGTTGTCAAAACGAGCCCATCAGAAAAAGAAGTCCGTTTGGAATCCCCATCAGATAACAGAGAGAACACTCAGTGAGAATCAACAATTTGTCCTCTTTATAGAGAAGGGGAGGGGGAAATATGCACTCATGCACACGCACACACAAAACGTGCGATTTACTGACAGATGGGACTCAGGCTAAAAAAGATGTGAGACAGGTTCCTAGTGTCTATCAAAAAGAATTAAGACATCAAGAAAGAAGGCCGCGTGGCAGCGGCATTAAATATGGATCACAATAAAGCCCAAACAACAGGAGGCCTACGCAAACAGATGGGCTGCCCAACTGAGATCCAAATCTCTCAGTAAAGGATGTCATTGAATGAAAAAACATTTGGGCAAAGGAAATGGTCCTGGATGCGAAGATTTCTCTGCTGCACCTTAGTGCGGGGATTTGGGGGAAATGAATGCAGCTGTGTTAAAAGAGTTAGGAAAGCAGGAGGAGAGGAAGGGGTGGCACCGTAAGGATGTCTGTGATGGATTGCACAGAAAAGCAGGCTTTTGAAAATTCTGCTTGTGTCAGAGAGTCAGGGACTTCATGAGTTAATCTTCCCTGGAAAGAAGAGCTTAAGTGGTTGGCTGCTCTACTCGCTCTCTGATTGGCCAACATCAGCTGAGAGAGGAAATGAAATAGCTGATCTGGAGGGAGGGAAAATAAGTCTTTCGCTTTTTGGTCTTTGTTTGAACTCTAATATCTGGATCAGTAGCCAAAGGGGGTTTGGCTCTTAGGGAAGAGACATTTGGGAGTCAATGTTTTCTGACAGGCAATAGCCAGAAAAGTACTTCTGCAGAGAGAAGAATAAGGACCCCATTGTCTTAAATATATTAGAACTACCCTGAGGGAGAGTTTAGATAGTCAAGAAAGCTACAGAGCAGCTTATACTGGTTGGTGTAATAGTTAAGTGTGTGGACTCTAATCTGGGAGAACCGGGTTTGATTCCCCACGTCTACTTGCAGCTGCTGGATGACCTTGGGCAAGCCATAGTTCTGTCAGAGCTGTTCTCTCAAGGACAGTTCTGGAAAGAGCTTTCTCAGCCCCGCCTACCTCACAGGGTGTCTGTTGTGGGGAGGGGAAGGGAGAGGAGTTTGTAAGCTGCTCTGAGACTCCAAGTGAAGGGCGGGGTATAAATCCAATCTCTTCTTCTTCTTCTTCTTCTTCTACTACTACTACTATTACTACTACTACTACAGACAAAGGATACTGAAGAAGGGTTTGGCAGAAGGTCCGGGTAGTTAGAGTGAATTCCCATACAAGCCAAATAGTAAAAGGAGTTATTGCTTCTTCTCTCTGCACAATCTCTCAAAGAAAGAACTAGAAAACCTTGAAACAAAACTACGAATACACATTCTTGAATGTTCTAAGAATTCAGTTCAGTATATATTAGAAAGTTTTTACCTCAGCAGTCTCAAAACATTGAATACCGCTATTATGCATATGTTCCCTGCCTGTTTCAAAAACAGAATAAAGATTTTATTAAAGTTAATCTGCCTCAAGTGCCATTTCTCAAGGGTTTAAAGAAAACTGGACATCTCCTGTATTTTCAGCAAAGTTCCTGAGCTCAGAAAAAGCCTAAACCAATATCTAAACAAAGGATGGGACAGTTTCAAGTTAATAGAGAAGATATACACGCTACTGTAGGGCAACTCAGTCACTGAAGGGAACTGAAGACTGGGTGGGAAAAATCTGCCAGACAGTTGGGGAGATACAGGGATTCGTCATAGTGCCCCATTCAGGGCTGCCAGGAGAGGGTGACTAGGGAGATGGCATTGGGGAGGGGTGGTAGCTCAGTGGTAGAACTCCTGCTTGGCATGCAGAAGGTCCCAGCTTCAATGCCTGGGATCTCCAGTTCAAAATATTAGATAGGAGGTGATGTGAAAGACCTCAGTCTGGAGAGCCACTGCCCATCTGAGTAGACAATACTGATTTTGATGGACTAAGGGTTTGATTCAATATAAGATAGCTTCATGTGTTCATGTGCAGGGCTTTTTTTGGAGAACCCCCCCCCAGCAGGAACTCATTAGCATATTAGGCCACACCCCGACATTACCAGAAGTGTGGTCATCCAGCCATACTTACCTTTTGCTTCTTATTCTGTTTACCTTGTTTGTTGCCAAAACCCAGGGCTTTTTTTGGAGCTGGAACTCCTTTGCATGTTAGGCCACACTCCCCAAATGTAGCCAATCCTAATGAGCTTCTGCTGTTGGGTGTGGCCTATTATGCTAATGAGTTCCTGCTGGGCGTGGCCAACTCGGGAGCCAGCTGGAACTCCGTTCCTGTGCCTTCCTGCCCCAAAATAGCTCTGTTCATGTGAACATTGGGGGGTGGGGTGGACAACTTGGAGACTCATGAAGCTAGGCAAATGGTGTAATGTATTGTCCTATGAAGTTTGGGTTGAGTCTGAGGTCAGTGAGAAAGAACAAAGGTGGCTCTCTTCTGTTCTGTCACACCTAGGGCTCTTTTTGTAGCAGGAACCTCCTTTGCATATTAGGCCACACACCCCTGATGCAGCCAATCCTCCAAGAGCTTACAGTAGCCCCTGTAAGAAGAGCTCTGTAAGCTCTTGGAGGATTGGCTAAATTAGGGGTGTGTGGCCTAATATGCAAAGGAGTTCCTGCTACAAAAAAGAGCCCTGGTCACATCCAAACCCATGCTGGCCCCGAGGATGAAACCAAGAAGTAAGGGGTGTAGTTGGATGGGGAAGGACCTCTAGGAAACAGACGCACAAAGTTAGCTGGATTTGGGAAGAAGCAGGGCAGAACAAAACATGGTGACTGAAGGGAACTTCCAAGTACCGTGGCAGTCAGCCTCTGAATCCCAGTACTAGGGGGCAACATCAAGGGAAGGGCTCGGCCTCTGTGCCCTGTTTGCTGGACCTCCAGAGGAACTCATTGGCCACCATGTGAGACAGAAGGATGCTCTCGTATGCTCTGACAGATCCTTTCCTATGATGTGAAATGTGATATGATAACTGTCTTCAAGTACTTGAAAGGCTGTCATATGGAGGATGGTATGCAGTTGCTTTCTGTTGCCCCAGAAAGTCAGATCAGAACCAATGGGTTGAAAATAAATCAAAAGTCTTTCCAGTTATATATTAGGTTGAACTTCGTGACAGTTAGAGCCATTCCTCATGGAACAGGCTTTCTCGGGAGATGGTGGGCTCTCCTTTTTTTTTTTTTTTGAGGTTTTCAAACAGAGGCGAGATGCCCATCTGACAGCAATGGCGATTCTGTGAGCTGTGAGAGGGAGGAAGGGTTGCATCAGTGCTTAGTTCTTGTGGCCCTTTCTGACACGCCCAGGGAAATGCTGATTACCACTTTGGGGGTCAGGAAGCCATTTTTCTCCAGGCCAGTTTGGCCAGGGATCCTGGAGGTTTTCTGTCATCTTCTGGGCATGGAACAGGGGTCACTGGTGTGTGTATGTAGGGGGGGGGTATTTGTGAATTTCCTGCATTGTGCAAGGGGTTGGACTCGATGACCCTGAAGGTCCCTTCCAACTCTATGGTTCTATGTTTTTTTTTATGTTAAGACCATGGAAAGTAGAAGAGGGAGACTCAAATTCTGCTTTTGTGGGACAGAAGACCCCCAGGAACAACATGACATGGGAGCCAGAGGTCAGAAGCAGGATGAAGGGATCCATGAAAATTGGCCCTCCTTCTGCCTCTTGTGGATATTATGCTAGCATGCTGGCATGAGAGAACATATTCCAGCCCTCTCCTTTGCATGGGTCATAACCCAGTTTAAATGAGAACCAGATCCTGCGCGCTCTTCCTCCAGTGAATCATTTTCTCTTGGCAGAGTCACGCCTCAGTTGGTCTTGGATATTGTTCGAAGAGTGTGAGATGCTGATCGGACAATCTCAGTAGGGATATAAATCATACCTTCTTTCTATCATGGCGAGGAGGCCAAGGAGATGAGTTTGCCCTTGATCAAGGCATATGGTTAAAGGAGCTGGCATCTCCCCCCTCCAACCAAAAAACACAACCAGTTTGTGCATGTGTGTGGGACCAGGAGTGTGAGTCTGCCACGACCAACGGTGGGGAGGTTTGTAAGAGAATAGACGCTCCAGCTCAGGTCTGGCTCTTTCAGGACCTTGGACAGCTCTTTCAGGACCCTGGACAGCAGTCTGCTGGAGCGCAGCTAAGAGAGGAAAAAGACCAACAGAGCAGCTACAGGTCAAAGGTTGATACTGCATCCATTTCCTCACAGTTTTTCCACAGCCACATTGGGAAGTTAATCTCCTTCTACATTGCATACTGCTTTCACTTTCTTTGTTCATCAAGTTTTATGGTGCCTTCTGCATAGATTTATGACTGTTTGGGGGTGACTTTGCAGTCAGTACAGCATTGCCCCGGGGTATCTGACTGTGGTTTTGAGTGGCAACTTTTCCTTCCTCCACTTCCGATTCAAAGGGAACAATAAGCAGACAACCACACACGACTTCATTGACCTCTGTCAGTTCCCCTGCCCCTATTTCCTCTTCCGTTTTTATCACCTCACCATGAATTACTTGGCTCAGGCAGCTAATGACCGCTGAGGCAAGTACTGACAAAGGAAAATCTGCATACCGATGCGGGAGCGAGCATTGAAAACAAAATAGACGGCAAGCTGACACTAGCCAATGCAGAAATCCAAGGCAATG
Organism: Gekko gecko; assembly: GCA_029375565.1. Taxonomy (NCBI): domain Eukaryota; kingdom Metazoa; phylum Chordata; class Lepidosauria; order Squamata; family Gekkonidae; genus Gekko; species Gekko gecko. Next base: position 76,833,097 of record JAPDNY010000009.1, read on the forward strand.
CAATGAAAACAGATATTCCAAAGCAAGGGGGAACCAGATCGAGTGCTGAGAAAATGTGGAGTGAATGCCAGATGCAGAATGGACCAAAGTTTGAGTCCAGTGACACTTCTAAGACCAACAAAGTTTAATTCTGGGTATAAGCTTTCGTATGCTTGCACGCTTCTTCAGATACATTGAAACACAAATTCCTCAACCATTATGTATAGATGGGGAGGTTAGTTGCCAGGAACGGCTAATGGGAGTCAAGACACATAAGTAACTGTGTGATAAGTATAGCTAAGAATGGATTAAGGCAGTTGGTAAAATCTGTGAATATCAGCAAATTAGCATACAGATAATAAAAGAGTTAACAAACAGATGTGAGAACTGAGTGACTTAGCATGAGTAGTGAGAAAAGAACCCAGTATCTCTGTTAAGCCCTGAGTGTTGTATTAACTTGTGCAGCTAGGCATGGAAAGTTACCTTTTTCCTTGCTTCCCCTCTGTTAGCTGTCTTGAGAGGCTCTCCATACATGCATTGAGACCTCAAAAAGAAAAAGGTAGTGACAACTAATTGCAAATAGAAGTAAAGAAGTTTATTGGGGCACAAAGAGTAGAAAGAATGAAAAGGAAGGGGCTGGAATATGTACAAATCTAATCTGAGAGTCCAGAAGGAGAGCTACATGTGTAATCACAGAATCTAGCTAGAGACATTTGGTAGCAATCTAAATTACCTTATTGCCAGTGTAACAAGCATCAGGATTCAGTTACAAGCTTGCAGTGACCTGGTATCAGATAACTTTTAAATGGGAACCTATGCATGAAGACACACTCCTCCTCTCTCCAACTTGCATTCACTGCTGAATTCCGACATTCAGTGATGACGACCCAGCTTGGAATGGACAGAGAGAGCGACCGGCAAAATAATTTGCTCCAGGTGTCGGTGTGCATTTAACAGGCTCACCCATCTTTCTCCTGATGAGATCTCAAGTGAAATAAAGCAATATGTACATAGAGATCTCGTTTCAAAATGCTCCAGAAAATTACAACTGGCAAAGCAATTTTGGATTTCTCTTCTTTTATGACCCAGGAGTCTTTGCGACCCGCTCAGTGAAACATCACTCCCCACCCCACCCCACCCCGTAAATCCAGGTTACATTTTAAAAATTCTCATCTTGTCTAGAAATGTAAACCAGAATCGAGGGGAAGACGGCCTCCCCCCTCCCATCTCTGCTTTCTAAACGGCCGTGCCCTTTTTACTGGTTATCTTCCTCTCCCCCCTCTTCTGACTTTTACTGACAATCCACCTTGATGGGTTCACCTTTTTTGGTTATGCACATCAAATGTGTTTAATGAAAGCTGGCAACCCAGTAAAGATGCACTGATGTGATGTGATACAGCCACAGATACTTCTTCAGACAAATCTTTCTTGGGAGGGAAGACCTGCTGGCATTTCAGACAAGACTCCGCTCTGGACTGCGGCATATCTAAACCTTATCAACTATTAAATCATCACCCGATTTCACTTCTTAAAGAAAAAGAAATCCATATTCTTGTCAGGCTCCTTGGTCAGGTCACGCAACACAGGGCTTCTTCAGAAGACAATGTTTAATGGCGGATCAGAACTAAAGACACGTGTACAGCTTGTGTCAGTAATGGCCACATACAATAGGGCTTTCTAAGTTCAAGCACGCACATCCCATGTAGCTGAAGCCAATGAATACATTTTGTGCGCGTGGGCAAAGCAAGCAGGCCAAGCTAAGCACAACATTCTAGAAACCGTTGGTTCCCAGCATGAGACTCCAGCAGCTGGAGAATGCAGGGTCGGAGACCTGATAACAGATAGTGAGTAAAAGCACAAAGGATGGGAGACTGAAAGTACTCCCTGTGCATACCATACTTTTGACAGGACTACCTGACAATTCTGGAATCTCTCCTCATTAGCCTTAAATTCATCCACATTTCGAGAAACAGCATACTTTGAACAAAGGAGGGAAACAAACTTAACTTGAAAACTAGGATCAAGAACCTGAAAAGCTATGTCAAACTGTGTAGAGAGCCAACATGCATGTATTTATTTGTAAAGGATTAAAAAACATATAGGGGCCCAATCACACCTCATGTAAAAATCCAAAAATCATATGCACAAGGGGTGATGCATTTCGGCCTGTTAGGGCCTCCTTCAGTGATCAAATGCAGTAAGGAATGAATTGGCTTACACCACAATGTGTAATACAATACAATTATACAGCATAGATACAAAGTGGACCAGAAAGGAATTCCACTCTGGAACAAAATCTCTCAGCCGCATTCAATAAAGTCAACCATGCTATTTTGGACAATTGACCATGTGAACACTGGCTCTTCAGCCCGCAATTTCCTCTTAAAATTCACTGTACTTGGCCAGCCTTGCATGGCTGTTGTTGTAAGAAAGCAATATCTATCTCTTAGGGCTCAAGACCCTAGGAACAAATTACCAGGCTGTGGTTAAGACGCTGAACTGCAGGCTGGAAGGTCAGTAGTTCAGTAGTTCGAGACCCAAGTGCCGCATGATGGAGTGAGCTCCCATCGCTGGTTCCAGCTCCTGCCAACCTAGCAGTTCGAAAGCAAGAAATCACAAGTAGATAAACAGGTACCACTTCGGTGGCAAGGTGTTCTGTGCACCTTGGCGTTTAGTCATGCCGGCCACATGACCACAGGAATGTCTTCGGACAGCGCTGGCTCTTCGGCTTGGAAACAGAGATGAGCACCGCAACCTTAGGGTCATAAGAACATAAGAGAACATAAGAGAAGCCAATGTTGAATCAGGCCAATGGCCCATCTAGTCCAACACTCTGTCACACAGCGGCCAAAATATACCAGGTGCCATCAGGAGGTCCAGCAGTGGGGCCAGGGCACCAGAAGCCCTCCCACTGCTGCCCCTCCAGCACCAAGAATAGAGTGCATCACCTGCCCCAGATTGAGAGTTCCCATCTATACCCTGTGGCTAATAGCCACTGGTGGACTTCTGCTCCATATGTTTATCTAATTTCCTCTTGAAACTGTCCATGCTTGCAGCTGCCACGACCTCCTGTGGCAGTGAATTCCATATGTTAATCACTCTTTGGGTGAAGAAGTATTTCCTTTTATCTGTTCTAACTCGACTGCTCAGCTCAGCAATTTCATAGAGTGCCCACGAGTTCTTGTATTGTGAGAAAGGGAGAAAAGTACTTCTTTCTCAACCTGCTCAATCCCATTCATAATCTTATAAACCTCGATCATGTCACCTCTCAGCCGTTGTTTCTCCAAGCTAAAGAGCCCCAAGCATTTTAACCTTTCTTCATAGGGAAGGTGTTCCAACCCTTTTATCATTCTAGTTGCCCTTCTCTGCACTTTTTCCAATGCTATAATATCCTTTTTGAGATGTGGTGACCAGAACTGTACACAGTATTCCAAATGAGGTCGCACCAATGATTTATACAGGGGCATGATGATACTGGCTGATTTGTTATCAATTCCCTTCCTAATAATCCCCAGCATAGCGTTGGCCTTCTTTATTGCAGCTACACATTGTGTAGACATTTTCAGCGAGTTATCCACTACGACTCCAAGATCTCTCTCTTGGTCCGTCTCTGCCAGATGAGACCCCATCAACGTGTATTTATATTTAGGATTTTTGTCTCCAATGTGCATCACTTTGCACTTGGCCACATTGAACCCCATTTGCCACGTTGACGCCCACTCACCCATCCTCAACAGATCCCCTTGGAGTGCCCCCTCACAATCCTCCCTGGTTTTCACCACCCTGAACAACTTTGTGTCATCTGCAAATTTAGCCACATCACTGCTTACTCCCAATTCCAAATCGTTAATAAACAAGTTAAAAAGCATCGGACCGAGTACTGATCCCTGTGGTACCCCACTGCTTACCACCCTCCACTGAGAACGTTTCCCATTGATACTCACTCTCTGTTTCCTATTTATAAGCCAGTTTTTGATCCACAAGAGGACTTGTCCTTTTATCCCATGACTATTGAGCTTACTTAGGAGCCTTTGATGAGGAACTGTATCAAAAGCTTTTTTGAAGGTCGGATTTGACTGGCTTTCGAGCAAGGGAAACCTAAACGGATTCCCAGCAAAGAGCAATCAATCAGATGGACATGCACATGGGATCTGAGAAGGTAAAATCAATGAGGGAGAAATCACACTCCTACCGGCGAGGGAGAGGGGCCAAAGGCTAACTAGGTCACCTTCCCCTGTCAAACAGGAAGAGACTAACGATCATCCCAATTAAGAGGAGCTACGGGTTATGAATTCTCTGGATCTGAAAAGGAAGCTCTCTCTTCTCTGGCGGTCTTGCTTTGCTATATATTTTTGAATGTGTGTGTGTGTAGATATATATATATATATACACATACACATATATAAATACATACATATATATAATATTTTTGGGAAACAACGAGATAATAAAAAAACAGAAAAGGAAAAAAATGATTACATTATAATTATGTATATCAAAAGATGATTATATATATATAACAAAATATAGGAAATAGAAGATATTTCTCCCCAACACCCCCTTCATTACATTGAAAGGTTTTGGGGTCACTATTTATAAAACTTCTGTTGGGATACATTTATATTCAGCATTTTACATTTCAAATTCCATAACTAATCTGTTTTTCAACTGAATCATTAGCTTCACCATTGCTGCATACTCAGTATATGTTTTCTCCATTTCTGCCCACTCGCTATCACTTCCGCCAATCACTGCTGTTGCCCGCCTCCATTCTGAGTGGTGGCAGAGGGAACAATGTGCCAATATGTCATTTCCGGGTACAACCCAGAAGTGACAAGCAATGCTCTCTCTAAGCTGTGGAGTCTTGTGAGCAAAAATTCTACTTTGTGAGCTACTGGCATTAAAGTTGTGAGCGAGCCATTTGGCTGCTGTGTAAATTAGTTTGCTCTGGAGCCATCCTTCCTGAGCCGAGACAAAAATGCGTGAGCCGGAGGCTAAAAAACCATGAGCTAGCTCATACTAACTCAGCTTAGAGGGATCAGTGTTCCCACAGTGTGGTGCCTGTGGGCGTAGTGGTTAAGAATGGCAGACTCTAATCTGGAGAACCGGTTTTGATTCCCCACTCCTCCACATGCAGCCAGCTGGGTGACCTTGCGTCAGTCACAGTTCTCTCAGAGCTCTCTCAGCCCCACCCACCTCACAGGGTGTCTGTTGTGGGGAGAAGAAGGGAAGGAGATTGTAAACCACTCTGAGACTCCCAGTGGAGGGCAAGGTATAAATCCAACTCTTCTTCTTTTCTGGCGCCTGCCAAGTGTTTTTAGGAAGTGGGTGGGTCCAGGTAGAGCTTTTGCCCAGCAAGGCTTCTGATTGGCTACTGGAGATTTGATTGGCTGTGCAGATTTTTTTAAAATGCTGCTTTGGCAGCTCCTGCCACCACAGCACATGAACGTGCACTTTGTTACTGAAGATAAGCTGTGGCAACCATTTTGTGGCTGGCTCCTCCTTCTGTGGCAGCCATTTCGTGGTAGCCATCTTGCTGCTTCGCCCACCATGCCATGTCAGAATTCCGCATGTTACAAGACAAATGTGGAGAAACACGACCTAATCAGAGAACAAGTATAAAGAAAACAGTCATGAGAGTCTGACCCACAAATCAAACAGTCAACAAGACTTGCAGAGAAAATGCTTTCTGTGTATTACAGTCTGAAGCGCTACAACACAATAAATAAATGCCTACAAATCATAAGAAAATCCGAGTGCAGAGGTACATCATCAACGTCATCTCCGGATTATATGACAACGTTTCAAGATTGGATCTTCCTCAGGAAATGTTAGAGTAGTACAAAAGTTCTCTTGTTCATAAAGTGCTTTACAACAAGTCATGAAAGATAATACATTCAGATAGGACACTGATCTCAGTGGATGTTCTAATCTCACGCTTCAGGCTGTAATACATAGTAAGCATTTTCTTTGCAAGTCTTGTTGACTGCTTGGGTCAGACTCTCAAGACCGTTTTCTTTATACTTGTGCTCAGAATTCCCCATGCGCCTGCCTGCTCAAAAAGGTCGGGGACGCCTCCATTACACTTTTTCAAAGAGCTGGGTCCCGGTTCCTTGCACCTGACTCTTTCTCTGCAGCTGCACAGCAGCTGTGGGGAATGTCAATTAAAAAATGAGGGGAGCCTAATTAAGCACAGATCTGTGGCATTGGAGGAGAGAGAAAGGGCTCCCGCCTTCCCCCCCATGCCATTTTCCTGAGTTGAAACAGCCGGTGAAGAGTTCTTTCTGCCTCTTGGCAGCTGCACATGAACAGAATTTTGTGCATCCAGACCTGAATCTTTAAAAAGCATCATATCTACTTTGGCCCTCATTTACTTCTTGATTCTGCCTTTCCTCTAAGGAGCACAGGGCAGAATTAGGGTTGCCAGGTCTGGGTTGGAAAATACCTTGAGACTTTGAGGGGTGGAGCCAGGAGAGGGCGGGGTTTGGGGAGGGGAGGGGCCTCAGCATGGGACAATGCCCTAGAGCCCACCCTTCAAAGCAGCCATTTTCTCCAGGGGAGCTAATCTCTGTCAGCTGGAGATCAGTTGTAAAAGCGGGAGATCCTCAGGCCCCACCTGGAAGCTGGCAACCCTAGGCAGAATGTGTAGTTGAACATGCCTTCTCCTCCATTTTATCCTCACAATAACCCTGTAGGGTAGGCTAATCTCTGAGACAGACTGGCCCAAGGTCATGCAGTGGGCTTCTTGGCCTATTGGGGGTATGAATCCAGGTCTCCCCTCACCTGGACCAACATTCTAACCACTGCAGCAGTCTCTGCTCACGTCAAGGCTTGATCCCAAGCACTGAGAATCAAGTCCAGCTTCAGTATTTAATTCCTGGACCCCTTAAGGCCCATTTCATGATAACTGAATGGTGTGAGAACCAATGAGGGCATCAGGGCTACTGCAAAGTAGCCATGGTTGTGCCTACACCCATGTGATCTCACTTTTCTTCAAAGCCTATCAGAAGGGAATGGGAAGAGCCAATGGCAGAGCAGCTCCCAGATCACGTGACGTGGGCATAAACCTGGGGGGGGGTCCTCCCACCTCTGACCTCCAACTGTTGCTCCATGCAGTCGTGGGAGCAAAACTGGGGGAAGCGGTGTCCTGGCGAAACGGCAACGTCACTTCCTGTCGTATACCTGGAAGTCACATCACATGCTGCGCGACACTCTAGCATCCCTCCCCCAACTCTGCAATCAAACCATAGAGTCTTGCTTGAAAACAGGGATGTCACTTCCGGTCACATCACTGCTGGTGGTGTCATGTGGCACCTTGCCCCATCCCTCAAACTCTTGAGGGTTCAGCACTGGGATGCAGGGGATCTTGGCCCTCTTCAAGCCCCTTTTCAGGCTCAGACTTCTCTTTGAATGGCTTGCACCACAGTCTTTTTTCCTGGCTATTAAACATTATGACAGACTTAAAGATCTGGGACCAGCAGAAAGTAAACATAGAACACTGCTGAGTCACATGATGTAGTGAGGAGGGGGGCATTTAGCTCGGAACCCTCAGTGATTGGCATTTAACAGACCAAATGGTCCGTTTGGAATTGGCAGTTGAGAAGCAGCAGTTTAGTTCGTCATTGGACAGAGAGCTAACAAGGAGTCTGTCATTGAACTGAAGAAACTCTGTAGCTCTGTGCAGAAGAACCTGGTTTACTGAGTTCCTCAGAAGGAAGGGGACAGTGACCAGACGGTTAAAAACTAAGCACAATAGAGTCACACACCATTGAGATATCTCCCCTTAAATGGAACTGGAGGTGGTTTAGAAAGGGCTAAAGAACGGTCTGGCAGGAGTCTGGAAAGCTGGTTTGGTGACCGGGGAGACTCGGACCTGTTAGTAGAAGCCCAAGGAAAACCGCAAAGCAGTTGCTGGAGAGGAGGAGTATAAGCATGTTTAGAGAACTGATGAACATCTATGTATGAACTGAAAGTACTAAACATACCGCCTAAGTGAACGTAAGGGCAAAAGTTTAAGCCTGAAAGGAAACAAACTATCATCTGTATAAAACTTCCATCCCCCTGTTGTGTTGTTTGTAAAAAAAGCCTGTTCAGTTTTAAAGTTAACAAGCCGTGGTGCCTATCTCATTACTGGGGAAACAAATACACTTAGCAGTGGTCCTTATAAATATCCCTGACCAAGAAGTAAAACAATTACCCCGAAGAGACTATTGTAGATTTGCATAGAGGACTGGTCAGAGAATTTATCAGCAGCAGCTCTGACCAGGCACCACTCGCAGACCCCCAAAGTACAGTCGATAGAAAAGGGGGCGTGCGTCATAAACGTACTTGCTGCTAGAATGATAACCACTCTTGAAGGAAACCCTGCAGGGTTCTCTCCATGAAAGATCTATTCCAAATGTCCTCCTCCTCCTTCTTTTTTTTTTTGCTTGGGTCCCAAATACACCTAATGTTGGGAGATCCACAATTGTATCCTACAGTGCTGGGAAAGTGATATATATCCATCCTGGGGTTTTATGAGATGGGGACCATTTCTGATTAGCAAAGGGGAAGAGGGAAGAATTAAACTGCCCTCCCCCAACACTGTGGCCCAAATCCATATTGCTCCCTTCTGTAAAATACTCTCTGTATATGGCTTGCATTTCTCTGTTCCACATCTCCACCCCCAGCAGACTAGGAGGCCAAAAAAACCCATGGAAAAGGGCCCTGAACCTTACCACCACCATGACAGAGGGCTGAAGAACCATCTGGAGAGAAAAGAAGAGCTGCCATGCTCCACTTCACTAGTTGCACCATGTCGAGCCTACATTGGAGAAATCTGGGTACCACCAGGCAAGCTCCTGCCCCGAGGTTCTGCTGGACCTCTTGAGTCTACTGGGAGCAAGGGGTGGGGAAAGAAGCCATGCCATGCGATGACACACGACATCATGATGTCATTTCCAGTTTCCTGGAAATGATGTCACCATGCTTGAGGGATTCTCCCCTCTCTATGATAAAAACCTTAGAGTTAAGTAAACTCCTGGAGTGTCAGGAAGTCACTTCTGGCCATATCTTTCTGCATCCTCTGGTTGTCAGAGCTGGCAACCCTTCACCATTCATAAGAACATAAGAGGAGCCTGTGTTGGATCAGGCCAATGGCCCATCCAGTCCAACACTCTGTGTCACACAGTGGCCAAAAATACCAGGTGCCCTCAGGAGGTCCAGCAGCGGGGCCAAAACACTAGAAGCCCTCCCACTGTTGAGACACCCCCCCCAGCACCAAGAATACAAAGCCAGTTTGGTGTAGTGGTTAAGTGTGCGGACTCTAATCTGGGCGAACCGGGTTTGATTCCCCACTCCTCCACTTGCACCTGGCTGGATGACCTTGGGCAAGCTGTAGTTCTGGCACAGCTGTTCTTGAGAAAGAGCAGTTTCTGTCAGAGCTCTCTCAGTCCCACCGACCTCACAGGGTGTCTGTTGTGGGGAGGGGAAGGGAAGGGAGTTTGTAAGCTGCTCTAAGACTCCTTTGGGTAGTGAAGGGCGGGGTATAAATTCAATCTCTTCTTCTCTTCTTCTTCTTCTTCTTCTTCTTCACTTGTCCCAGAGTCCCTATCTAGACCTTGTGGCTAATAACCACCGATGGACCTCTGCTCCATTCCTATGCCCAGGCAAATATTAGGAAGCTGCATGCCACCATGGTCCTCTTTGTTAGCCCTACCATTGGGTGAAAAGGTCAGGGCAGCTGCCCCCTGGGATTGGTCCCCAGTAAAATAACTGGCCAATCCCCCCGAACCACACCCTCTGGCTAATTTTCACCTGCACCCCAATCACGCATTTGGGGATCTGAACTCTGATCCTGTCTTGTCCGGCCTATAGCAGAGCCCTTTTGAGGACTGTGGCGACACCCAGCCATCTTGTCACTCCTAAACTGCCCATGATCTCCGTTGAGCTGCACCGCCTGTGGTTGTCTTATTCCTTCTCCCTGACTCAGTTCTCCTCGGCTCCCAGTACATTGCCTCCTTCTCTGCCATCTGTCTGCTGTGAATCCGCTCGAAACCAGCAGCTCTGTCGGCCAAAACACACCCTGTGACTCAATCATTTCCCTCCTTCCTTCTCTAATTATGCTTTCTAATGTTCATCTGTCGGCTTCCTGCTCCTCCTGACCAGATTGCTGACGTTTTTGAAAAAACGGGATCCTGAGGGTTACGAGGCCTGCGATTCCCAACCTCGCACTCGTCTCTGTGTTTGAACACCACCACCACCCCTCGTCCAACCTTCCTTGTTCAGACTTCCTTGCTCAGATTAGGTTTGGATGGGAACGGAATCCCCCCTCCCAAATTACATTCTCCAAAAACGATCCGTTCTTAGAAAAAGTTTGCCAATGTTCTGTCTATTGAATTCTTACTAGATACAGTCTATGCTTCTGGGGCTCGGTATAAGGGCCGAACGACACAGTATATTTTTTAATTAGTTGGGTCCAAGTTCCGGATCACTTTCCATGGAGCGACACAGCAGCTGTGGGGACCCTCATCTTCAAAGCCCGCGGGGCCCTTGTTTGGCTCAGGAGTGTGGCATGAGGGGAGGAGGGGCTCCTGCCCCTCGCACTGTTTTCCTGAGCCGAAGCAGCCCAGGGAGAGTTCCTTGCATAAATTTGGAGCTTGGTGTCCACAGAGGGACTGCCTTTCCCCACATGTTCCCCAGAGAGCTCTGCGATCAAGGTCTCAACATCGACTCACTCTTCCCGGACCAAAGGATGCCAGGCTAGCTTCAGCCTACGGGACTGCCTTTCCCTATATATACCACAGAGAGCACTTCGGTTGGGGTCTCAAAACCAACTGACCCTCCCTGGCCCTAAGGAGGCCAGGCTCACTACTACCAGAGCTGGGGCTTTCTCAGTGGCAGCCCCATCCTGGTGGAATGAACTCCCAGAGGAGATCAGGGCCCTGCGGGACCTTTTGCAGTTCTGCAGGCCTGCAAGATGGAGCTCTTCCACCAGGCTGCTGCCACCATTAGAGAGCCCTGGCCCTTGGTCTTTAACATCGTGGCTTTAACATCTAGCCTGGGCCGCAGGAAGATCCTGAGCAGAACAACTCTTAGAGAGAACATCGTAATAAGCCATCTTGAATAACTTACCCTCAGCACTTTATGTAACTGTACTATCAATGAATTGTTTGATATGATTTATGCGTCTTAACTGTATTTATGTGCTGACTGTGAGCCGCCCTGAGCCTACATTGTGGGGAGGGCAAGGTACAAATGTGAATAGTAAATAAATAAATAAATAAATAAATAAACCAGGGGCAGGGCTTTCTCGGTGGCAGCACCCCCTCTGGTCGTCTCTCCAGGCTAAACATACCCAGCTTGTTAAGTATGCAACTAAATAAGAGGCAGTGATTCCAGCAAAGTGATTCAGCTTTATTTGTAACGGCAACTAGACGATCAGACAACGACGACAACACACAACAACAAGTGGAGCACAGCTCCATTTTTAAATAATCTGGGCTGTCAAAGCCACGCCCAAAGAGAAGTTAACAACCAATAGCATAACAGAGTTAAAGACCAATGAGGTCTGTTCCCTCCACAAACATATTTACAACAGTGATTGGTTCCTTTAAACAGTTCCATAGGAACGGCCAATAGAAATGTTACAGCTTACGATCCATTGTCAAGAATCAAGCTTTACATACGAAGACGCAGCCTCCAATCTCCTCCCTCCCGAGGAAGCCTGTTCCACCGAGGAACCGCTCTAACTGTCAGGAAGTTCTCCCTAATATTTAGCCGAAAACTCTTCTGATTTAATTTCAATCTGTTGGTTCTGGTCCAACTTTCTGAGGCAACAGACTAATTTATGCAGCAGCCAAGTCGCCTGCTCACAGTTTTAATGCCGGTAGCTCACAAAGTAGAAGTTTTTCTCACAAGACTCCGCAGCTTAGAGGGCGCATTGCTGGGGATCCCGGTGTAATGTCTAGTTTGGCCTCTAATTGATTGACTTTCAGCTAAACACCGCCCCTCTGTTTCCCCCTCCAAATTGCCACTCTGTGGACTACTGAGATACAGGCAGGGGAACAAAGAACCCGGAGGTTTCCAGTTTTTCTTCACTCGCGGCGGACTAGTCATTTAAATGAATAGAACAAAGGCATGTTACACGTTTGCAGTTTCAGGCTACTCACTTGCTATAACAAGAGGACTCGTTAGATTCCCCCACAGACCCTTGATTGATATTGTTTAAGAAAAGTAATAAAAGCAATCTGCCCTTCTCTCTGGTTATGGGACAACAACAACAGCAAAAAAGTCAAAGCGATTTTTAAATTCTTTTTAATCATTCAGTTTTACTGCATTAACCCGACGGGATTATCACGATAATGAGTATTGCCAGCACCAAATGGCACCCGCGTCTCCGAGTGACTTGCATTTTAATTAAATAAAATAACAATTAAATAAATAAGTCATTTTGGCTTCATAAATAACCCAAAGATTCCCTGCTGGAAAAAAAGAAGCAATAAAAGAATAACAGCCATCGCTGGCCCGCTCTGTCCTCCAGCCATCAAATATTAAAAGCCGAAGTAAACAGAACAGGAGGCAGGCGACACTTTCTGCCCTATGAAGGAAAGCTGGAAGTCGATTTTTAGAACAAACTGGGAGGGGAATTTTGCCTCCGAGTTGCCCTAAAATGGCTGCTGCAGTAGGCGGAGCTACCCACAAAATGGCTGCTGCAGTAGGCGGAGCTACCCACAAAATGGCTGCCCCAGCTTAACTTCAGATCCTTTTTTTTTTAAAGCACAACCAATCAAATCGCTGATGGCCAGTGTTCCCTCTAAGCTGAGTGAGTGTGAGCTAGCTCACAGTCTTTTAGCCTCCGCCTCACACATTTTTGCCTCAGCTCAGGAAGGAGGGCTCCAGAGCAAACCGATTTATGCAGCAGCCAAATCACTCGCTCACCACTTTAATGCCGGCAGCTCACCAAGTAGAATCTTTGCTCACAAGACGCCACTGTTTAGAGGGGGCATTAAGAAGCCTTGCTGGGCGGAAGCCCCCCCTTGCCCCTGCCCACTTTCTAAAAACATGCTACCGGGTGCAATGGTACCTGTGGACACTGCATTGGAGACATTAGGGTTGCCAGCTCTGGGATGGGAAATATCTGGAGATTTGGGAGGTGGAACCTGGAGAGGGCAAGGCTCGAGAAGGGGAGGGGCCTCAGCGGGGCAGAAGGCCACAGAGTCCGCCCTCCAAAGCAGCCATTCTCCCCAGGGGGACTGATCCCTGTCATCTGGAGATTGGTTGTAATTTCGGGAACTCTCCAGGCCATGGCTAGGTGCTGGCGAACCTACTGGGGATCCCAGACCTAAGCATTTCAGAGAGGCATAGGAGTGAAGGCTCCTCCAGGGAGGAGAAGGAGGAGGAGGAGGAGAAGAGGAGGAGGAGGAGATTGGATTTATGCCCTGCCCTTCACTACCCAAAGGAGTCTGAGAGCAGCTTACAATCTCCTTTTCCTTCCCCTCCCCACAACAGACACCCTGTGAGGTAGGCGGGGCCGAGAGAGCTCTGAGAGAACTGCTCACGAGAGAACAGCTCTGAAAGAACTTGCAAGTGTCCCAAGTTTCATCCAACAAGCTGCATGTGGAAGAGTGGGGAATCAAACCCGGTTCTGCCAGATGAGAGTCCGTGCTCCCAACCACTACACCGAACTGGAGAAGGGCTTTAGCCCAGGTGTCTTCCTTACACGCTAGTTTCCTTTGTCTAGAGATGTCCCCCCCCCCCACGAGGGAACATTTCAGCCTGTGACACCCACCCACACAGACTGGAATGGCACAGTCGAGATACAGCCTCCCCATCACCGGGAGAAGGCGGCTCGGCGAGTTTTGCGCTCCAAAGAATATGCTTTCTTTGTAATGTAAGGCATTAGGAAGAATGACATTCCTGCCCTCGTTTGATGGGGGGGGGGGAGGAAAGAGACTCCGAGAAGTGCCTTGATGGCTGCAGAAGTCCGCTCTACCATGAACAGAAGGTTTCCACCACATTTCCATTCTGATTACTCACCTACTCAGAAATCTAAAGAGCTTGTTTAACTCATCAATCTCGGCCGGGTCCGGCGCTGTGGAAACGACAACGGAAATGTGCCGTACGAGAACTCTGCGTTCTGTATATTCACATTAAAAGTCACTCTCTGCGGTGTGCCAAATGAGGGAGTCTCTCTCCCCAAAATGATGTAACTCGAGGGCAACCAATGAGAAGCTGATGGGCAATCGATTAGGGGCAATCCAAAGGAAATATTTCTTTATGCACACAGTGCTTACAGCGTGGGATTCGTTGCCAGAGGATGCCGTGATGGCCACAGGAATAAACAACTTCCAAAGGGGATCAGATCGATTCATGGAGGAAAGGTCTTTCAGTGGCCTAGCCAAGGTGACGGAGGGGGACCTCTGCATTCAGAGACACTAACCCCCTGAAACTGATGGGCAGTAGGTTCAGGACAGACAAAAGGAAACACTACTTTACACAGAGAGTGATTGAAATGGGGAATTTGCTGCCAGAGGAATAAAAAGATTCAAAGGAGGATTAGATTCATGGAGGATAAGTCTATCAGGGGCTACTAGCCAAGGTGACGGAGGAGAACCTCCACATTCAGAGGCACGAATCCCCTGAATCCCAGTGCCAAGAGGCAACATCAGGGGAAGGCCTCAGCCTCTGTGCCCTGTTGCTAGGGTAGCCAACCTCAAGGTGGTGGCTGGAGATCTCCCGGGATTACAATGGATCTCCAGGTGGCAAAGATCAGTTCACACGGAGAAAATGGCTGCTTTGGAAGGTAAACTCTATGGCAAGGGTGTCAATCATGTGGCCCGGGGACTGGATCAGGCCCCTGGAGGGCTTCCATCAGGCCCGCAGTGGAACCGGCCATCTCCTGCTTCCAGTTCTGGCCATCTCCTGCTTCCAGCTGGACTCTCTTAACCACCCAGCCATTTCATGTTTTAAGCATGTTTTTATTTTAAGTTAAAAAAAAATCTTTGTGCTTGTGTCTTTTATAAAGTTTATATCTGCACTACCTGGCATCACATTGTATGAGACACACACGGCCTGGCCCAACAAGGTCTCATTTATGTCAGATCCGGCCCTCATAACGAATGAGATCGACACCCCTGATCTACAGCATGATACCTCACTGAAGTGCCTCCCCTCCCTAAACCCCACCCTCTTCAGGCTCCACCCCCCAAATTTCCAGGTATTTCCTGACCCGGAGCTGGCAACCCTACCTATTGTGAGACCCAACGTTGCCTCTAAGCAGAGTCAGTGTGCGCTAGCTCACAGTTTTTTAGCCTCCAGCTCACACATTTTTGTCTTTGCTCAGGAAGGACGGCTCCAGAGCAGACTAGTTTATGCAGCAGCCAAACTGCTCCCTCGCGACTTTAACGACAGTAGCTCACAAAGCAGGATTTTCTGCTCACAGGACATCACAGCTTAGAGGGAGCATTGTCAAGACGACCTTGTGGACAGGAGCCAATACGGTATAGTGGTTAGCGTAACAAAATGGCTGCCAGGCAGAGGCAGCAGTTTACCTCAAAATGGCTGCCAGGCAGAGGCAGCAGTTTACCTCAAAATGGCTGCCAGGCAGAGGCAGCAGTTTACCTCAAAATGGCTGCCAGGCAGAGGCAGCAGTTTACCTCAAAATGGCTGCCAGGCAGAGGCAGCAGTTTACCTCAAAATGGCTGCCACTCTGGTAGTCCTTCTAGAGGGCGGAGATGCTCCATAGGGGACAAGGGGGCTGCCATATACCCCCCTGCCTACATTTCCCAGCAGCTGTGGAGAAAAAAGTGCGGGAAAGTAGGGATCCACCCCGGGGTCGGAGCCACCCAGATAAAGGCTTCTGCCCATCCAGGGAGGGTTTAGTCTCAGCCTTTGTCTTAGCCTTGGACTACAGATTCAAGGGGCTGTGCCTAGGTGGGACTCCTGCTACCTCACACTCCGTGGGCCATCTCGGCCACTAAAAATCATGGTGGAGAGCCAGGAGGTAGCAGTATTGGTGACCAGTCCCAAGGGAAGGGCTGAAGTGTCACTCCAATGACAAGGAGGGGGGAGAGCGAATCCTGTCTTGCAGCCACCCACTACAGAGGTAGTTACATCAGGGATTGGGGTGTGTGTAAGGACAGAGGAACTGCATTTTGATCCTGTTTATTTTCCTCCCGGTTGTGTTGAAGCGCCTGTGTTATGTTCTCTGTGCCTAACCTTGTACATGGTTTAATTAAAACTTCTTTTTTGAACTACAAAACCTGTTAGTGCTTTGACCTCACAGCCCTCCCTGCTCAGCACATTACACATGGCACAGGAAGGCCAGGGCCCAAATCGGAGGGTTTGCCAACTCTCCAGGGGGCACCCAAAGATTAAGGTATCCACTTCCCAAGGCTGGGGAATCAGCCAGAGAGGTCTCACTGTCCCTCTAGGAAGGCGGTGTAAATTCAGTGAGTGGTGGCAGCAACCGAGGAAAGGAAATAGTCCCCTCAGAAAGGGTGGGCAGGCAAAAACAGGGGCTTGCGAGCCACCGAACGGCCGCTCGGTCTCCCAGGGCTGAGGTCGGGTCCCCGTTTCGCCACAGTTAGCATCAGGCTGGAATCTGAGAGGCGCAGGTTTGAATCCCCACCCTGCCCTGGAAGCCGACTAGAGAACCTCAACCCAATTACACACCCCTCAGCCTGACCTACCTCGCAGGGTTGTTCTGTGGATAAAATGGAGGGGAGGAGAATGACATCAGCCGCTCTACATCACCTACTGGGGAGAAATGTGGGGCACAAGCCAAATAAGTACATAAAATAAAATAAATTTACCAGATGGTATTGAGTTGGGTGTTGATCGTGCGAAAACAAGTGTGGCAAAACGTTGTGCCCACTTGCCTGACACCCTTGTTCAAGCCATGCTTGGGGATGGCCCACCACTGCTATCGATATTGCTGAAACAGCTGAACAGAACCAGGCTTCCATTGTGTGCACTGTAAGCAAGGCTTTGCTGTTCTTCAAGGGTGGGGGCAATGTCCAGTACCACAGATAGCTCCAGAGAGCCAGTTTGGTGCAGTGGTTAAGTGCGCGGACTCTAATCTGGGAGAACCGGGTTCGATTCCCCACTCCTCCACTTGCAGCTGCTGGATGACCTTGGGCAAGCCATAGCTCCATCAGAGCTGCCCTTGAAAGAACAGTTTCTGTCGAGCTCTCTCAGCCCCACCTACCTCACAGGGTGTCTGTTGTGGGGAGGGGAAGGGAAAGGAGACTGTAAACCGCTCTGAGAGTCCTTTGGGTAGTGAAGGGTGGGGTATAAATCCAATCTCTTCTTCTTCTTCTTCCCTTCCTGAAGCATCTCCCCATGAATCGTAAAACAAGAATAAATTCTATTTGGTATAAGAGAATGCATGAGAAAACTTTTGTTGAATTGTGCATTATATGCAAGGGTCCTTGAATTAAGTCTCTTGGAGTAGTTTTTGGGTCTTCTTATTTTAGCACTGGGCACTCACAGACCCTACAGATTAGTAGCTCTGCCTTCATAGCCGTGCCATTTAAAAAAAAAAAAAAAGCTTTCAGATGAAGCAGAAAACTGGAGTGTGTTTAATTCAGAATTGACTGTCTTGGGTTTCTCCCCCCCTGCCCACAACCAATGGCCTACTTGGCTATATAAAGAAGCATCGCCTCTATTAGACTCCAGCGATACGCCATATTAATCATAATCCAGCACACCTTTCAAAAAGTAAATAACATCTTTAAGATGATCAGACTCGCTTTCGAGCAGCATTTTTTCTTATTAAACAAGCATGTGTGGAGAGTGGGGGGAAATCGATAGGCGAGAGTTACACTAGCCGGCGACGGTGTCGGAGTGTCGAGCGCATTTGTTATCGCTGGCGCAGTCCCTGCAAAAGATGACAAAGCTGCCACATTATCGGACAAAAGGTAATCTTTGAAGGCTCGGCCGGGGTTAGTCTTTCCATATTATTCTCATTTGTGTGTATATATATCCTGACAAAAAGTGCTTGGTGCACAGTCAAGTCCGAATGGCATGCGGCGTTGAGATCTATAATCCAGGATCAACTTTTCGGGAAGGGGGGGAAGGGGGAATTTGGTCCTCCCTTCCTCATCTTCTCCCTCTCTGCCAAACAGCGTGGTTTCTGCTTGAATTACAAGGCTACTCCCATTCAGCTATGCACCCAGTTGGATCAGGGCCAATGATTCATTGGCCTTTTTTGCTAAATAGGGATTCTTGGCACTCGTACAAGACGTCACCTGCCCTAGACTCCTTATGAGCTCTGATAACTAATTTTGAGTGACTGTTTAAAGTGACCGCTGGAATGCAACTCGCTAGAATTATAATTGATCCAATAATATTATGGCCTTGGGGACTCAGATGTATAATGTGCTTAACTGCACAAATACTGAGCGTGCAGTTGCTTTAATGGAAACCGTGTTGCGCTAAGAGCTGGTTTCTGATATCAGGAACTAGAGTTCCAGAAACTTCTCTGCACACGAGAGATGCAGGCCGCTTTCAAAGCATTCTTGCATCCAGGGGTGGTGTTTGAGCAGTTTAACCGCCTACGTCCAGGATGTCCAACTTGTTTTCTTGTTTAAAAGTTTTTCCTAATATCCTGCTGATATCTCCCCACCCTTATTTTAAACCCATTATTATGAGCCTATCCTCTACTAACCGCTGAAATAACCCCCTACCGTCTTCTAAATGACAACTATTCAAATACTGAAAAAGAGTAATTTTCCTGCCTCTCCTGGTATATCCTCCAAAGAGCACTGTCCTTGACTGACAACATTCTACTGGTGATCTCTGGCCTGAAGAGTGTTCGGCTGTCCTGAACCAAAGCCAGGGCTTTTGCAGGCCTTGCTCCAGCCTGGTGGAACTCTCTACCAAGCGAAATCCAGGCTTTCAGGATTTGATGCAATTCCGCAGGGCCTGTGTCATGATCTGTGCAGGATTGAGACTCAAGGCCTAGAGACCTAGGCCCTAAGAGACCTGTGTGGGAGTGGAAAGCAAGCAGCCTACAATCCCCATAATGCTTAGTGACAGTTGTAACCAATCGGTGTTCAGGGATTGTGTGAGGAGATTGGGACTTAAGCTTTGTGGGCCACGAAACTGTGTTCTTTTTCTCCCAAACTGAGGGGACCATGTTCTTTTCTCTTCTGCGGTCTTGCTTCACACAGAGTAAAACTGAGGGGACTGATCTGAAAGAAAGATCCCTCACTTGGGACAGAGTGAGTACAGGGACAGGCCTGGTATAAATGCTATGGGCCTTGAAATAGTAACTAGTTAAGTGAAATAGGTAGTCACGTTAGATTTATTTATTTTGCCTTTAGACACTGTTATATATTTTAAAGCACCTTGGCTTGTTTACCTTGCCCCAGTACTGTATTAATAAACCTTTTGCTTAGTGTTCTCTGCCTGGTCATCATGCCTGTTTCTTGGCTTAAAAGGGGTATTTTGGTTGGGCTTGGGAGGGTGCTCTGGGCCTTCCCAAGGGACCCTAAGTCCAGAGTGGTGGCAGCTAAAGGTGGCAACCTGCTGGGGTCATGATGGCCAGTAAGACAGAGATGTTCAGCCAGGCCTATGGGTGAGGACAGTGATGATCTCTAACTAGGCTGATTCTCTCCTTTTTCTTTTGCTTTCCGTCTTTTTCTCCCCGCTCTCTTACTACTAGGAAACGGGACACTATTTGTGCTCTCTTCATGTGCCATCATATTGATTATCGTAAATCTTAGAGCTGTTTTAAATGTCTGTCAAAGGTTTTAACCTAATTTATTATTGTTACCCACTCTGAGCCTTGCCCTGCAGGGGAGGCGGGTTATAAATTGAAGATGTAAATAAATAAAATAAAAATTAATATGCCCCGTCAGCCTGCTCTTCTCCAGGCTGAACATTCCCAGTCCCTGCAGCCGTTTTGGGGGAAGTTTAGTCTCCAAACCGCTAATCGTCCTCGTTGCTCTGCACCCACTCTGAAGTTTCTGTGTTGCTCCTGCTGACACCTTTTCTGGTGCCCACAGAGTGTTTATAGAAGGTGGGCGGTGCTAGGTGGAGCATTTGATTGGCTACGGGAGATCCAGTTGGCTGGGCATCTTAGAATAACATTGGTTCAGCGGCAGCATGGGAAGGTTAATCCGGCGGCAGAGGCAACTGCAGGGCAGGGGAAGAGTCCATCTGAAAAAAGATGGAACAGAGGGGCAAACAGGACTGGTTTTCCAGCCAAGCCACCCAAGTGACTGCTTGGGGCCACACTCTGAAGAGGGTGCGAATGTTCTGCAGGGTTTGCAGTCATCGCTGGCAGGTGTCCTTCGCAGATATGTTTTTTCCCCTTAAAGATACTAACAATCAGGGCTCTTTTTGTAGCAGGAACTCCTTTGCATATTAGGCCACACACCCCTAATGTAGCCAATCCTCCAAGAGCTGACAGAGCTCTTCTTACAGGGGCTACTGTCAGCTCTTGGAGGATTGGCTACATTAGGGGTGTGTCACCCAATATGCAAAGGAGTTCCTGCTACAAAAAGAGCCCTGCACAACAGTACAGAAACCCCAATTTTGGATAGTGGAGAGTGGTAGTTAAAGGGTTAAACCATCTCATCACCAGCTTCACTTCTGCCTTGTCTAGATTAAGCTTCAGTCCAACCACAGAGGAGGAGGAGGGTTGGTTTTATTCCCCACCCTTCACTACCTGAAGGAGTCTCGGAGCAACTTACAATCTCCTTCCCTTCCCCCTCCCCACAACAGACACCCTGTGAGGTAGGTGGGGCTGAGAGAGCTCTTTCGAGGACTGCTCTTGAGAGAACAGCTCTGAGAGAGCTGTGACTGGCCCAAGGTCAAGCCAGCTGGCTGCATGTGGAGGAGTGGGGAATCAAACCCAGTGCTCCCAGATTAGAGTCTGCCTCTCTTAACTACTACACCACAGCTGGTTCTGGACCTCCACGGCTCCTTCTAAAGGCTTCAAGGATGAAGTTTGAGGTCATCCAC
Source organism: Gekko gecko (assembly GCA_029375565.1). Taxonomy (NCBI): domain Eukaryota; kingdom Metazoa; phylum Chordata; class Lepidosauria; order Squamata; family Gekkonidae; genus Gekko; species Gekko gecko. Next base: position 76,854,028 of record JAPDNY010000009.1, read on the forward strand.
ATATGGCTGACAACCCATTACAAGAAAATCCTGAAGGGCTTTACGATCTACCAATCAACATCTTCTTGTGGTCCCCGGCCCAGGGACATCCACCTCACTTCGACTAGGGCCAGGGCCTTTTCGGCCCCAGCCCCTGCCTGGTGGAATGAGCTCCCATACAAGATCAGGGCCCTGCGGGACCTTTTACAGTGTTTCACTTTTGAGTCTCAGAGCGGCTTACAAACTCCTTTCCCCTCCCCTCCCCACAACAGACACCCTGTGAGGTAGGTGAGGCTGAGAGAGCTCTGACAGAAACTGCTCTTTTTCAAGGACAGCTGTGCCAGAGCTTGTGACTGACCCAAGGTCACATCAGCAGGTGCAAGTGGAGGAGTGAGGAATCAAACCCGGTTCTCCCAGATTAGAGTCCGCACACTTAACCACTACACCAAACTGGCTCTGGAAATGCCCTGAATATGAAACAGGAGCTTTGTCACTGAAGCTGCCTTCTGTTGAGTCAGATTCTTGGTCTATCAAGGTCAGTGGCTCAGTGTTAGAGCATCTGCTTGGCACACAGAAGGTCCCAGGTTCAATCCCAGCATCTCCAGTTAAAGGATCTGGCAGTAGGTGATGTGAAAGACCTCGGCCTGAGACCCTGGAGAGCCACTGCCGGTCTGAGTAGACAATGCTGGATTGGATGGACCATGGGTCTGATTCAGTACAAGACAGCTTCATGTGTACTCAGACTGGCAGCATCTCTCCAGGGTCTCAGGCAGAGGTCTTTCACACTACCTGCTACCTGATCCTTTTAACGGGAGATGCCAGGGATTGAATCCCAGACCTTCTGCCTCTCAAGGAGATACTCTTATTACTGAGCCATGGTAAAAAGTAAAGGTGAAGGTTCCCTTGCTTGAAAGCCAGTCAAATCTGACTCTAGGGTTGTGGTGCTCATCTCCGTTTCAAAGCCGAAGAGCCAGCGCTGTCCGAAGACGTTTCTGTGGTCATGTGGCCGGCATGACTAAACACCAAGGTGCACAGAAGGCTGTTTCCTTCCCACCGAAGTGGTACCTATTTATCTACTTGCAATTTCTTGCTTTCGAACTGCTAGGTTGGCAGGAGCTGGAACTAGAGATGGGAGCTCACTCCGTCATGCGGCACTCTCGGGTCTCGAATTGCTGAACTACTGACCTTCCACAGCCTGCAGTTCAGCGTCTTAACCACTTGAGCCACCGTAGCTCCCTACTGAGTCATGGACCCTCCTCTAAAGAAGGGAGGACTCCCCCGCGCATTAATAAGAGCAGGGAGGACATTCAGTTGGTGAAATCATATGGAGTGAAATGATGATGATGAAGAAGAAGAAGAGGAAGAGGAAGAGGAAGAAGAAGAAGAGATTTTTTTACATTTTTTATTTATTTATATTTTCTATTTATATTCCGCCCTCCCTGCATGGGAAGGCTCAGGACGGCTTACAACAGTTAAAATACAACAGAATAAAATGCATCAACAGGAGGAGGAGGAGAAGAAAAAGAGGAGAAGGAGGAGGAGATGATGGCGATTGGATTTATACCCCACCCTTCACTACTCAAAGGAGTCTCAGAGCAGCTTACAGTCTCCTTTCCCTTCCCCTCCCCACAACAGACACCCTGTGAGGCAGGAGGGGCTGAGAGAGCTCGTTCAAGGACTGCTCGAGAGAGAACAGCTCAGAGAGAACTTGTGACTGACCCAAGGTCACCCCAGCAGGTGCAAGTGGAGGAGTGGGGAATCAAACCTGCTTCTCCCAGATTAGGGTCTGCACAGCAAACTGGCTCCCAGCCCTTTTAGCCACGTGCCCTGGGTTCTATCCACACTGGGCCACTGCGTGGTTGCCGTCGCCCTCTCCAAATGCCACGAAGATACAGACTCCCATCTCCTCCCTCCGATGCAGATCCTCTTCTCAAACGAGCGTCATTTTGGGACAGACGGAGTGCGCCACATTGCAAGAAGTGCGGAGATCATCTCGTGATGCTCCGGGACTATCCAGCCCCCATCAAGTCCATCCTTGTAAAGTGTCTTCCTGGACGCCAAAAAGAAAAGAAAAGAAACCAGGTCAGAACCAGAGTAAAAATAGAAAGCTATTACCGAGCAGGCAGGTGTCTGAGACTCCACGCTTCACTTCCCAGGGCCAGGGAGACGGGCGCTTTGTTCGTCTCCTCGGTAAACGTGGGCTGTCACGAGTGACGGGCCTCGGCGCGGCTAACACCCCCTCCCGCAGCCACAGGTTAACCAGCCTGTCTCCGGCCTCGGGAGGGAAGCCATCTCGGCACGCCATCAGCTTCTTCTAGGAAGGGATCCAGGGAGTGACGAACAAGAGGCAAGCAGGGGCGATTAGCCACCGTTTTGATGTGGCGCATAAGCCTGGTATCTCCATAGGGCTGCACACTGTTGAGGGGCCGCCTGTATAAAGAGTCTGGTGTTTCTTCATAGGGATGCCAACCTCCAGAGAGCCGGTTTGGTGTAGTGGTTAAGTGCGCGGACTCCAATCTGGGAGAACCGGGTTTGATTTCCCACCCCTCTGCTTGCAGCTACTGGATGACCTTGGGCAAGCCACAGTTCTCTCAGAGCTTTTATCTCAAGAGCAGTTTCTGTCAGAGCTCTCTCAGCCCCGCCTACCTCACAGGGTGTCTGTTGTGGGGAGGGGAAGGGAAAGGAGTTTGTAAACTGCTCTGAGATTCCAAGTGAAGGGCGGGGTATAAATCCAATCTCTTCTTCTCCTCCTCCTGGGATTACAACACATATCTAGATTACAGAGGTCAGTGGCACTGGGGGAAATGGCTTCTTTGGAGGGTGGACTCTCTGGCATTATACCCTAAGCTGGGGTCAGCCGCTTGGAACACACCATTCCCGGACTGCATCCTCCACACTTAGAATCATGGAGCTGGAAGGGCCCTCCAGAGTCATCTAGTCCAACCCCCTAACAGTGCAGGAAATTCACAAATAACCTCCCCCTCCACACACACCCCAGAAGATGACAGGATCCCCGGCCAAACTGGCCTGGAGAACAATGGCTTCCTGACCCCAAAGTGGGGATCAGCATTTCCCTGGGCGTGTAAGAAAGGGCCAGAAGAACTAAGCACTGAAGCAGCCTTTCCTGCCCTCTTTTCTCATGATCTGCCTAAGCATTGCTGTCAGATGGCCATCTAGCCTATGTCTGAAAGCCTCCAAAGAAGGAGAGCCCTCTCACCACCTCCCGAGGAAGCCTGCCCCACTGAGGAACCGCTCTGTCAGGAAGCTCTTCCTGATGTTTAGCTGAAAACTCTTTTTAATTTCGACCCGTTGATTCTGGTCCGATCTTGCTGGGGTCTCTCCCCTCCCCGAGCCCCCACCCAAACCCCAGGGTCATCATGGACTCGGCAACCCTAAGCCTCTACCCTCCCTGCTGAAAAAGGAAGCTCCCTTTCCCCCCCCGGCCGCCCAAATGAGAGCCCACGCTGGAGAGCAGAGCAAATTCCATTTATTTTTAAATGAGCTCATACTTGAGGTGACAGTTCCAACTCAGTGCTCTTCGCTGTTGGTTTTTGTCGACAGATATGTATGGGGTGTGTGTGTGTGTGTGTGCACAGTCTACAGCTTACGTACACAGTTTACACAGCGTTTCTACATCATTTGAAGCGAAGAAGAAGAGGAGGAGGAGGAGGAGATTGGATTCATACCCTGCCCTTCACTACCCAAAGGATTCGCAGAGCGGCTGACAATCTCCTTTTCCTTCCCCTCCTGTGAGGTAGGTGGGGCCAAGAGAGCTCTGAGAGAACTGCTTGTGACAGAACAGCCCTGAGAGAACTTGTGACTGACCCAAGGTCACGCCAGCAGCTGCATGTGGAGGCGTGGGGGAATCAAACCCGGTTCTCCCAGATTAGAGGCGTGGGGGAATCAAACCCGGTTTCCGAGCTCCTAACCATTACACCAAACTGGCTCTCATAAGGAAACGCTGGACGTTTTCAAGCAGAGGCTGGACGACCATCTTTTGGGTATGTTGTAGGTATGTAGGACTATCTGTCGGCTACGCTCCTGCAGAGTGCAGGGGGTTGGACTAGATGACCTGCAAGGTCCCTTCCAACTCTAACATTCTATGATTCCATAAGAGAGACGGTGTGGTGGAATGGGCTAGGGTGTCTGAGAAATCTGGGCTCAAATTCCTATGAGTGCATTACATGAGCTTGGGGCAGTCATGCTCTCCCAGCCTAACCCACCTCAGGGGGTTGCTAGGAGGATTAGATATGCTGCACATATGTTTTATGAACACATACCATGTTTGCCAGTCTGTCTATCTCCACAACATTGTTCCCCTTAAGGCCGGTGGTGGAAAACGCTGTCAAGTCGCAGCCCATCTCCTGGTGGCCCCGTAGGGTTTTCGAGGCAAGAGGCATTCAGAGGTAGTTTGCCATTGCTGGTCTCTGCGTAGCAGCCTTGGACTGCACTGATGGTCTCCCATCCAAGTAATAACCAGGACTGACCCTGCTTAGCTTCTCAGACCAGACAAGATCAGGCTAGTCTGGGCTGTCCAGGGCAGGGCAGGGAGACACAGAGGTGGTCTGCCACTTCATGCCTCTGCGTAGCAGCCGTAGGCTTACTTGATGGTCTCTCATCCAAATACTAACCATGGTCGGACCTGCTTAGCTTCTGAGATCTGACAACATCCGTCTAACCCCGGGCCTAAGGCTGCCATCTATTTTATCAACACATTTTGTACTTTTGCATCAGGCTTTCGGTTGAGCACATTGGGTGTTTTCAGCCACAGTCTTTTTTTCTTTCTTCTGTGGGCCAATGTTCCCTCTAAGCTGTGGAGTCTTTCGAGCAAAAATTCTACTTTGTTCTTTTTTAAAAAAAACAAATTTTTATTAGGATACACAATACTTCACAACTCGGTCCAAATAATATACATCATATCGTTTTCCCAAAAACTCCTCTTCCCCCCCTGTTGGCTCCCAGCATTGTTTCCACCATTTAAACAAAACATAATACATGTTAAATCCTTGTTATCATGCAAATTCTACAGGTAACCCAATTTATTTATTTATAACTACTATAAACACTTATTAACTGTATGCAATTGTTACATCTTTAGTAGTTTCCCAAGCTAAAAATACTATCCTTCGTTTCCCAGTACTTCTGTATATATTCTTTAAAGTTGTTCCAGTCTGCCAAAAAGGTTTCTGCTTCTAGGTTGTTAAGCTTTCTTGTCCATTTCTGCCATAAAGAGCAGTTTTCTCAGCCAGTCCCAGAGATCGGGAATCTTTTCATTTTTCCAATTCTGAGCATAAATCATTCTAGCAGTTGTTACCATGTACCATATCAATGTTCTTTTACTCACACTTATTTCTTCTAATTTAAGACCTAAAAGGAACATTTCAGGTTTTTCTTAAAGGTACATTTCAAAATTTTTCCCATCTCTGTATGTATTGCAGTCCAGAATGCTTTTGCTTTGTCACAAGTCCACCACATATGGTAAAAGGAACCTTCAGCATGTTTACATTTCCAACATTTGTTAGATAAGTTTTTACCTATATTAGCTATCTTTTTTGGTGTCATATGCCATCTATACATCATTTTAAAACAATTTTCTTTAAGGTTGGTACATGTAGGCATTTTCAAAGCATTTTTCCATAAAAATTCCCAAGATGACATAGGTATTTCCTGATTCATATTAATTGCCCATTTAATCATTTGCTCTTTAACCACTTCATCTTCTGCATACCATTTTAACAGAATTTTATACATTTTCGATATCATTTTCCTCCCTCCCTCCAGCCGAGCAAAAATTCTATTTTGTGAGCTACTGGCAATAAAGTTGTGAGCGAGCTATCTGGCTACGGCACAAATTCATTTGTTGTGGAGCCATCCTTCCTGAGCGAAGATGAAAATGTGTGAGCCAGAGGCTAAAAAACTGTGAGCTAGTTCACACTAACTCAGCTTGGAGGGAACACAGCTGTGGGCCCCAAACCTCAGCCTTCATAAGAAAAACGTAAGAACAGCCTTGCTGGATCAGCTCAGTCTCACACAGTGGCCAACCTGTTCTTCTGGATGGCCAACAACAGGACACAGGGGCCGAGGCCTTCCCCCGATGTTGCCTCCTGGCACTGGGTTTCAAAGGATCTTCTCAATGTGAAGGCTCCCCTCAGGCAACATGGCTAGTAGCCATTGTTAGACTTATCCCTCATGAATCTATCTAATCCCCTTTTCAAGCTGTTTATTCTTGAGGCCATCGCAACATCCCTCTGGTCGTGAATTCCACATTTTAATCACTCTCTGATGGCTTCCAGTAGGTGCTCTTCTGAAGGTGATGGAAACAAAACATATCATCAGTGGTTAGAGAGCCAGTTTGGTGTAGTGGTTAAGTGCGCGGACTCTAATCTCGGAGAACCGGGTTTGATTCCCCACTCCTCCACTTGCACCTGCTGATGTGACCTTGGGTCAGTCACCAGCTCTGGCACAGCTGTTCTTGAAAAAGAGCAGTTTCTGTCAGAAGTTCTCTCAGCCTCACCGACCTCACAGGATGTGGGGAGGGGAAGGGAAGGGAGTTTGTAAGCCGCTCTGAGATGCCTTTGGGCAGTGAAGGGCAGGGTATAAATCCAAACTCTTCTTCTTAGAGCCCAGGCTGAGTAGGTGGGTGGGGCTCAGTGAGTTCAGGTGGGACAGGGTTGTAATCTGTTCATTTAGGACCTCTAAGTGGCTGCATATGGTGAGTTTTGACAAGCTGGAGGATAGGTCCTGATCATTTTCAGTGTGAACCCAGAGCCTTGAGAGTCCATATCCAGAGGAAGTGATTCTCTGCATACCAGTGCTTGGAGGCAGCAATAGAAGAAGGCCTTGGCCTCAGTGCCCTGTTTGTTGGTCCTCAAGGGGTGGGCCGCTGTGTGAGACAGGATGCTGGGCTAGATGGACCACTGGTCTGATCCAGCAGGGCTTCTCTGATGTTCTTAAAAGCCAAATCCCAGCTGATCAACAGTATAATTTCCTATTGACCGATTTCCTGCAAGACGAAATAATTAAGGAAACCATGATAAGATGGATGCAAGACATAGGATATAATATCCATTTAGATGACTGGACTAAGGCCTGGAAATCAATAACGTTTCTTAAAGCTACATCTTATAAAGAAAATATAATTAAAATGTTCTATAGGTGGTACTGGTCCCCAGATAGAATGTTTAAATGTTCAACAAAGATATCCAAGAATTGTTGGAAGTGTAAATCGAATGTAGGGACCTTCTTCCACATGTGGTGGAATTGTGAAAGAATATCCAAATTCTGGAAATTGGTTAAAAAACTGATAATAGAGATGTTAGGAATTATTTGGATCTATTACCTGAGATCTTTTTGTTAAATATGATACCGGAGGGCATTGCTAAAAATGATATATATCTGCTAACCTATATTGTAACTGCGGCAAGAATTATTTTGGCAATGTATTGGAAATCTGATAAAATTCCTTTAATAGAAGAGCTAATTGCTAAACTGTTAAATTTGGCAGAAAGGGAAAAACTGACAATGTTGTTACATGGTAAAGAAGAAAATGAATTTCAAAAACGTTGGTCGAGAGTATATGTATATTTAAAGAACAAAAACTCTCGATCGACTCCATTCTTATGTTATGTATAAATATTTATATGGCTATAATCACGAAAAGTTTATATACAAAAATTTAAAAAAACAATCAGCTGGGATTTGGCTGGGGAACCCCAGCATTTTTTTCTTTGGGTGGGGGGGATAAGGAGCTGACTGCCAGCTGATTGTGGGAATCAGCTGGAAGTCATGTTATCCTGGAACTTCATTACATCCCAGTGTCATGGGTGTTGAGGATGGGCTGTTGCCAGCTCCAGCGGAACCCACAGCTGGCCCCTCTGAAACTGCAGAGAGCAGCAATTTACCAGCACGGCTTGTGCTGACACCTGGCTTGGAGACAATTTGTGAGCAGCAGAGACAGGCAGACAGCCCTCCTGACTCACCGCCCAGAGTCGTTCAAATGAGAGAGAGAGACTCCAGCAGGACCTAACAGCAAGAAGACGTTCTGCTCGATTGCGAAATAGGCGAGCCGTCAGTCCTGAGTTCTAACAGATGCATGTCTGCACTAATTGGAAACAGCAGCGAGAGGGCCTATTCAGCTTCAGGCGAAACCGGCTCAGTTTGTGGACGCAAACTCGTCATCACTCCGTGACGCCTTGCTGCTCGCCACCCCTCGGTTTCCAGACCTTGTTCCTGCTGTCTGCTACTGGCTTGTGACCTTGGCTCATTGACCCTGCTCCTGGTATTGTGTTTTGGACTGGTATTCTCGGCTTCTGATAACTCCCTCCGGCTTTCGACCGAGGACTGAATGACCTTGCTTTGGCTGATGCTTTACACTCTCGCTCTCGGCTCTTGACCTATCCTTCTTAGCTCCAGACCTCGGACTGAATTCGGACTTCCCGTTGCCTGTGCACCAGAATGTGACACCCAGACTCGCTGAGATTCATTGAATCTGGTGTTTCTGTGTCCCTGTGTGGGGGAGGAATAAGAATCCCAGTTGATTCCCCCTTCTCTTCTCACCCCAAGCTTTCCACTTGGGCAGCACAGAAAAGGAGAGAAATTAGCTCTTCTTTTTTTCCCGTTTTGCAGTGGGGAGCTCAGAAGCTGATTACTTTTGCTCTTCGGCTTCTCTGTGTAGCTATTTTTTCCCCTTTTTAAAATATTTTCTTTATTTTACCATTTAAAGGGATGCAGAATGAAAAGGGACCAAGGGAAAAGCGAGAAGCATAAAACGTCATTTGGTAAGCCCGTTTTAAGGACGTTGCATAAGAATACAAAGCATGAAGAAGTATCATAGAATCAAAATATAGTAAAATAATAGCTACTATATCATAATATATTTCCACGTATATTTCCATTATTTCCTATCTGTAGGGCTAGGCAGGGAAACACATGAACACGAAACATAAGGAAAGAATAAGAAAACATTTTTCTTTATACAAGGTTGATACTATCATGTAGAAACTAGTAGATATGTCACTATAAAAAATTAATGAACCTAACTGCGAGAATATAATTATATGGTGTAGCTATTTTTCTGATGGGGGGGAGTTTGGATCAGAAGCCCATTCCCAGCTGAGCCCCCATCGGCTGTGAGCCTGCTTCTGATGCTCTCTGAAGCTTTCCTGTGCCCTAGCACAGCAAGACTAGGATGCTGGGAAGTGCTTGGAGATCAGGACCTGACTCCCAGCTGATCCCCAGTCAGTTGAGAGTTGGCTTCTGACCAATAGAAGAGGAGGAGGAGGAGGAGGAGATTGATGCCCTGCCCTTCACTTGGAGTCTCAGAGTGGCTTACAAACTCCTTTCCCTTCCCCTCCTCACAACAGACAGCCTGTGAGGTAGGTGGGACTGAGAGCTCTTTCCAGAACTGCTCTTTTTCAAGGACAGCTCTTGTCAGAACTATGGCTTGCCCAAGGTCATCCAGCAGCTGCAAGTGGAAGAGTGGGGAATCAAACCCGGTTCTCCCAGATTAGAGTCCACTCACTTAAGCATGACACCAAGCACGACGCAGTTGCAAACCTGTTCAGAGTCTGTTTGAGTTGCTTAAGGCAGAATGAACATATCCTTGTTCAGCCTGTGGTCTGATCGCAAGTGCCGAACGGGGTCTGTCCAATGGCTGAATCTGTTCGCTGCCAGATTTATAGCATCCCTAATCCTGCCCTGCCCTCTGAGCCAAATCGGGCTTCAACAGATCTGTTATTTACAAAGGAAAGGAAAATGCCTGGGGCTTCGAAGCACAGATTTCCAAGCTTCTTGGAGACCAGCATGGCACAGTTGATAAAAGTATCAGATTCTGGGATTCTGGGAGACCTGACCTTGACTCCCGCCTTCCACCATGGAAGCTTGCTGGATAATCTTGGACCTGTCACAAACTCACAGCCTTGCCTACCTCACAGAGTTGTTGTGGGAAAATGGGGGAGGGAAGAGCAATGTTTTAAGCCTCTTTGAGTCCCAACTGGGTAGAAAAGCAGGAGATATATATAGCTATTTGGGGGCAGGAACGCACAGGAATGGAGTTCCGGCTGGCTTCAGAGTTGGCCATGCCCACTACAGCCAAAACCTCTACATGTGTGGCTACAGAGGGAAGGCCTGGAGAGCGACCCCCCCGGTGACTCCGAGGCAGGCGGGCCAGGGGGCCCCCTGAAGGATCGGGGAGGCAGTTTGGTGTAGTGGTTAACTGTGCAGAACCGGGTTTGATTCCCCACTCCTCCACTTGCACCTGCTGATGTGACCTTGGGTCAGTCACAAGCTCTGGCACAGCTGTTCTTGAAAAAGAGCAGTCTCTGTCAAGAGCTTTCTCAGCCCCGCCTACCTCACAGGGTGTCTGCTGTGGGGAGGGGAAGGGAAAGGAGTTTGTAAGCCGCTCTGAGACTCCAAGTGAAGGGCGGGGTATAAATCCAATCTCTTCTTCTTCTTCTCCTTCTTAAATGCTTCCCTGTGCCTTCCCCAGCTTGTCCAAGGGCCAGCTTGCCCGGGCTCCCCACAGTTGCGGGATGCCTGGGCAAGCCAAGGGAAGGCAGTTTAAACTGGTTCCCGTCCCCTCGAAGGGCCACAATCTCCCGAGGGTGCCGCCGCCACCGCCCCCTCCTCCTCATCCCTGGCCTTAGTCGACCCTGCCTGCCTCGACCAACAGGAGAGCAGCACAAGCTGGACAGTGTTCTTCAATCCAAGCCACTAAGCAGTGCCTTGCTTCTTCTCCCCCCCGTGCATTAAAATACATTAAAATGCAGAAGATTTATTATTTAGCTATTATTCAAAAGTATGGGCATGGCATGGCAGTACCACTGCACAGACATATAATGGCAGGCCCCACGGGCCCCCTGAGAAAAACATTGGCCCCCTGAGCAAAAAGTTGTTAGCTACGGGCCTGCCCAGAATTAAACTTTGTTGGTTTTAAAGGTGCCACCAAACTCAAACTTCGTTCAATAAGGACAGCTGAGAGCAGGGAAGCTGATTCATTTGAAATGTGGTGCTGGAGGAGAGTCTTACAGACACCATGGCCTGCCCCAAAAGACAAACAAGTGGATTCGAGATCAGAAGTGTCGAACTCATTTGTTACGAGGGCTGGATCTGACATAAATGTCACGTTGTCGGGCGGGGCCCTGTGTGCCATAAAACGTAATGCCTGGTACCGGAGATATAAACTTTATAAAGGACAGCAGCTGGTAAGCGCCGAGTTGGTGTCTCCTCACTGCAAGGCCCCCTGGGCTGGGAGGGGGGTGCAAAGGAAGACCCACATGGGTGGACTGGAGAGCCAGTGGTGCAGCACTGGGCAGATGCTCCCATGCTGCTTGACTGTTGCAGATGAGGTTGTTCTGCCATGCTGCAGCCACAATCAAAGTAGCTCCACCCACCTCCCCCTGAGCAGTTGCCTGTTCCCTCCCTTTCCCTAGTCACTCGTAGGCCACATAAGAGCCCTGGATGGTCCGGTTTTGGCCCCCAGGCCTTATGTTTGACACCCCAGTTCTAGATGAAGCCTGAATTCTCCCTAGGAGCTAAAATGACTAAATTCAGGCTATTGTACTTCAGGTCACTGAAAAGGACAATCATGCTAGGAAAAATTGAAGGAAGGAAGGAAGGAAGGAAGGAAGGAAGGAAGGAAGGAAGGAAGGAAGGAAGGAAGGAGAAGATTGGATTCATACACCACACTTCACTACCCAAAGGAGTCTCAGAGCGGCTTACAATTCCTTTCCCTTCTCCCCATAACAGACACCCTGTGAGACAGGTGGGGCTGAGAGAGCTCTTTCGAGAACTGCCCTTAAGAGAACAGCTCTGAGAGAACTTGTGACTGACCCAAGGTCACACCAGCAGCTGCATGTGAAGAAGCGGGGTATCCAACCCGGTTCTCCCAGATTAGAGTCCGCGCTCCTAACCACTACACCAAACAGGCTCTCATAAAATAGATTAACTCGACAAAGGAAGCCGTGGCCTTCGATTGGCAAGAGATGAGCAAGGCTGTTAATGATAGAAGGTCCTTCATTCATAGGGTCACCATAAGTCAGAAGCAACTTGGCAACACACACGCACACATACACTTTTGGGACTTTGCTTTCAAAAGCCTCTTGACATTCCCAGGCAACAAAAAAAACCCCCACTTTGGCATTAATGCCTTTTTTTTTCCTGTCCGCACAGCACGGACAGCTGCCGTTCACCGCACTCTCCTCCTCTACTTAGTTAACCTGCATTTAGAGGCAGGTCACCCGGCACTGCCAAGCCGGTAGACTGCTGTTTATGTAAAGATCCCGAAGTTGTAATGTCAGGAGGGTGTTGTTTCCAATTGCTTTTCAAATCCGTTTTTTCGAGTGGCTGATAAACAGGCGAACAATGAGGGGGAGTCAGAAGAGATTATCCTTCTGAAGGTATGAAAGGACGAGGGTTGGCAGCCAGCACCGGGGCTCCGGCTAAAAGAGAAATTTCCTTCTCGTGAATTCAGACGAGGCCCTCCTCGCCTTTGTCTCCAGTTGCTCCGGAAGCCGGTTGCTTTTTAGAAAATTTAATAGTAAAATAAGACTAAGGGTTTGGTGGTTTTTTTTTCTTTTTTTGGTCTTTAAAAAGGAGAGACTAATGAACTCGCCATCAGGCAATTCTTTACAAATACTCTCAATATTTAAGCAGCTATGTGGACGGGATACTATTTGCCTAATCTGGCCATCACAGTATAGCACAGCTTCCTCCATTAATTCTGTCTCAAGGGTCCCATTAAATATCATGCCGTTATGCTGCCAACAGGAAATAGCCGCGGCAGAGATCTCATTTGCCTCCCCGCAAGGCTAGGAGGTCGCTCCATCTTCATGCTTGCAATATGTTAAAGTTGGACAGAATGGTGCCGTTTCACTCGGTTTCCAATGAAGGCTTTTAAAGGTCTTCCGGCTTACGAGAAAATGGCATTTGACTGGGCAAGGAATGCCAAATGTCTGCCTTGTTTGGGTTCATCTAACTTAGGGAAAAAACGCAAAGGACTGTCATGGGGTAAGAAGACAGGTCCTCTTCTGGCGTAGCTGGAGTCAGTCACACCTTAGAAACCAACAAGATTTTAGGGGTGTAGGCTTTCGAGAGTCAAAGGTCCCTGCGTCAGATTCTCTGAAAATCATGATTTGAGTCTGGTAGCACTCAAGAGAAGAGTCAAGTAGCACTCAAGAGAAGGGTCCAGTAGCACTCAAGAGAAGAGATAGAGAAACTAGAGATCAAATTGCCAACATTCACTGGATTATGGAGAAAGCAAGAGAGAACCAGAAAAACATCTACTTCTGCTTCATTGACTATGCTAAAGCCTTTGATTGTGTGGATCACAACAAACTATGGCAAGTCCTTAAAGAGATGGGAGTACCAGACCACCTCACATGTCTCCTGAGAAACCTGTATAAGGGTCAAGAAGTGACAGTTAGAACCGGATATAGAACAACTGATTGGTTTAGCATAGGAAAAGGAGTACAACAAGGATGTATATTGTCCCCTTACTTATTTAATTTATATGCAGAGTACATCATGCGAAATGCCAGCCTGGATGATTCAGAAACCAGAAGTAAATTTGCTGGGAAAAACATCAACAACCTCAGATATGCAGACGATAACACTCTAATGGCAGAAAGTGAAGAGGACCTAAAGAGCCTCTTGCTTAGGGTGAAAGAGGAGAGAGCAAAGGTTGACTTGAAACTCAACATCAAAAAAACTAAGATCATGGCATCTGGCCCCATCAATCCTTGGCAAATAGAAGAAGTTGTGGAAGCAGTGACAGACTTCACGTTCCTGGGATCCAAGATCACTGCAGACAGTGACTGCAGCCATGAAATTAAGAGATGCCTGGTCATTGGGAGGAAAGCAATGGCAAATCTAGACAGCATAATAAAAAGTAGAGACATCACCTGCCAACAAAAGTCCTTATGGTCAAAGCTATGGTACTCCCAGTAGTACTCTATGGCTGCGAGAGTTAGACTATAAGGAAGTCCAAGCGCCAAAGAATAGATTCTTTTAAATTATGGTGCTGGAGAAGACTCTTGAGAATCCCCTGGACTGCAAGGAGATCAAATCAGTCTGTCCTAAAAGAAATCAACCCTGATTGTTCCCTGGAAGGCCAGATACTGAAGCTGAAGCTCACACACTTTGGCCACCAAATGAGAAGGGAGCACTCACTGGAGAAGACCCTGATGCAGGGACTTCCAGCTTCGGTGATCACCATGGCAGTTGCTTTCTCCTGGGGCTTCAGGAGAAATCTGCCAGTGCCTACGGCTGCGTGTGGGTGCGATCATCCACACCACCCCAGGAGTCCTTGGGTTGGACTCCCAGCCATGGGGTGCTAGAGAGCCCTCCCCCAGCATGTCTAGCCAGAGAGGGGGGCCCCCTCCAAGCCCTGACGGGCCCACCATGGAGCGTCCCAAATGAGAACAAGATCAGCACATTGGAGCAAGCAATTTTGAATGCAAAAGGACAATCGCTGAAAATGTGAGTCTAAGTATAAGCGAAAATCACCTGAAAATAGCATGCTCCCCTAAAAGAAAATGAGGGGGGAGGAGACTTCCCCTGCTAAGAACTGTTCACAAGCAATTTCAAAGCCAGGAAAAGGGAGGGCTTGCAGCAAAAAGTGGTTGAATGGAAATAAAGAGACTGTGAGAACTTACCGCGTTGTATAGGAGCTTCCAGAGACTTTGACAAACTTTCAATAAAAGTAAATAATTCTCAAACATGGCACTGCTGAAAGATTCTAAGGACAAACTAGCGAAAGTTAAGCTTCCTTCCGGAAGTTCCAGCCCTTCGAGTTCTGTTCCTAGACAGAACTCAACTGCAGAACTCCAAAGGTTGCTGTCGGAAGTGCTTCACCCCCTGCTGGAGAAAATTATAGCTATCGATAATAAGCTTGACGCACAACAAACACAAATGGCTCTGAATACACAGAAAATTGAAAAAACGGAGCAGGAGCTTAAAGAGATAGATTCCAACTCAAAAAAGATGAATAAAAAACTGCAGGCATTGGGAAAAAAGTGTCAGATCGAAGAGTCTCGTGTACTACAGCTGCAAATGGAAAGGGCAAGGTGTGTCTTGAGACTTCAAGGTATCAAGGAGGAGAAAGGGGAAAATTCGAGACAGATTGTGGGCAATTTATTGGCTCCCTCGGCAGAGATGACATCGGAGCAACTTCAAAGCGAAATAGATACAGTCTTCAGATCGTCTTCAGAATTTATCAGACAGAATAATCTGCCCGCGGAAGTCACAATAAGATTCTCCCAAAGAAAAGTGAGAGACCAACTACTGAAAGTGACTAATGGAGTTACCTTGAAGATAAAAGAAAGGACATAAAAGTATTGAAAGATGTTCCATTTGAAATAAGAAGGAAGAGAAGGAAATACAGAGACTTGGTGTTATTTCTACAAAGTCACAACGTTTCCTACAGATGGTTAATACCCAAGGAATTAATCTTCAGTTATGCAAACAGTAAAGAAAGGATAGACTCTGTTGAGAAGGCTTGCGAGTTTTTGCATCAACACGGTCATCCACCAGGAGAAGGAGTTACTGATGGTTCCAAAGAGAGCGAGGATGAAGGAGAGGCTGGATCTTCTGATGAGGACATTGACTCTAAACTGGGGGCAGTAGGCCCCAAGCTAGACTATCATTTGAGATATAAGAAAGGGGAAAAGTAGATAATGTACTCTGGAGTACCTAAAATATGTTTATCAAAATTCACAGCTCTTTTATGAAGCTGAAATTGTTGGTGAAATATCGAAATGTTTTATTAGCTAGACGATCATTTCCGGCTAAAGTTCATTTGCATTTAAGATGGAAAGCAATTATATAAAATGTTTGTATGATCACCGTCTCTTGGTTTTTTAGAGGGTTTTCTTTTCTTTCTCCTGTAGATTGTAGTTTCCCTTTCCCATTTTTTCTGTTTGTAGTTTTTAATTTGTAGTAGTTAGAAAATGCAATAAAAAATCCCCTACGGGGGCCAAAAAAAAAAAGACCCTGATGCTGGGAAAGATTGAAGGTCAAAGAAGAAGGGGACGGCAAAGGATGAGATGGTTAGACAGTGTTATTGAGGCAACGGACATGAAATTAAGCAAATTCCAGAGCATGACGGAAGGCAGGAAGGCCTGGCATGATATGGTCCATGGGGTCACAAAGAGTCAGACTCTACTGTGCGACTGAACAACAACAAAAAGTACATTCGAGACCACAAGATGTTTGGAACTCTCCACTTGCATGGGTCAAAGGACTCTTTTGCCAGATTTTGTTGGTCTCTAAGGTGCTACTGGGCTCCAATCTGGCTGTTCTACCGCAGACCAAAATGGCTGCCCTCCCAGAATTCTTTTGTGGATTATTAACTGGCAAAAGGAAATATGTCTTTAGTCAACAAGTAACTACATGGTAGAATTCATGGCCAGTGGAGGTAGCATTGGCCATGACCGTAGATGGCTTTGAAAGGGGGTTAGACACATCCATCAGTGGCTACTAGACATGGTGACCGAAAGGAGACTTCATCTACAGAGGCAGCAAACCTCCAAATACCAGTGCTGGGAGGCAACATCAGGCAAAGGTCTTGGCCTCTATGCCCTGTTGTTGGCCCTCCAGAGGAACAGCTTGGCCATTGAGTGAGACAGGATGCTCGACTAGCTGGGCCACTGGTCTGATCCAACAGGGCTCTTCTTATGTTCTTATGAAGGCCTTGGCCTCTATGCCTGTTGGTGGCCCTCCAGAGGAACTGGTTGGCCACTCTGTGAGACGGGATGCAGGACTAGATGGACCATTGGTCTGATCCAGCAGGGCTCTTCTTATGTTCTTATGAAGGCCTTGGCCTCTATGCCCTGTTGTTGGCCCTCCAGAGGAACTGGTTGGCCACTGTGTGAGACAAGATGCTGGACTAGATAGACCACTAGTCTGATCCAGCAGGGCTCTCCTTCTGTTCTAATGAAATCCTTGGCCTCTATGCCTTGTTGTTGACCCTCCAGAGGAACTGCTTGGCCACTGTGTGAGGCGGGATGTTGGACTAGATGGACCACTGGTCTGACCCTCAGCAATTCCAAACTTGAGGACAGTCTCAGAGGGGTTTTGCTGTATGAAGATGAGGAAGAAAGCCCATCAACCCCAAATAGTAATTGGGTTCCCAGCCTCTCACATTTTACGAAAGTCAAGCATACTTATTCACTTGCCAAGCAACGAGAAAGCAGTTTCAGCAATGGGAATTGTGTCAACAGGGACAACATATTGCAAATCTTTTTTCCAATGTGTGGAATCTGCCAGCCATCGTGACTCACAGATTCCCCAGTCTGCTGTGCATGATGGTTGGGAACAGGACTTTAAAAGAATACTTGGGGTGGGATGCACGGATGTGCTATTCTTTGGCTGTTGTCTGTGCATGAAGGAATGGGTAACTAAAGGGCGGCCGAGCTGTGCTGTGAATTGGTGAACATTTTCTTAAGTGCAATGCCTTTGGGATTGGGGGCAGGAGTTAAGGAAATGCTTTGCAAAGAAAATATCAGGTTCTGAAAAGAGATTTGTGGGTGAAGAAAGGCATCCTTTCCCGTTCGAGTCTAATCTGACAGGTTCCTCCGCAGAAAGAGGATGGCCGTTGCTAAATCTGCTCCACCAGTATGAGCGTGACTTCTCGTTTAGGACTCGGGAGGGACACGTTTCCCAAGCAATCGCTGTTTTTCTTAAAGGTTCCCTTTTGAAGAGGGATTAAGGCGCCTAAGTTTGGCTCTAGCCGTTTAGCAAAAGAACGGATAGAGCTTT
Source organism: Gekko gecko (assembly GCA_029375565.1). NCBI lineage: Eukaryota > Metazoa > Chordata > Lepidosauria > Squamata > Gekkonidae > Gekko > Gekko gecko. The sequence goes on from JAPDNY010000009.1 coordinate 76,871,761, forward strand.
TCTGTATTGAATTCACTACAAAGTTAGGCCGCCTGGGATTCTCAGCAGTGGAAACTTTTTTTGGCAACATACCAAAAAGTGACTAGTCCTCATGGTTTTAGAGATACACGCAGAATACTGGGACTACCTGCAAAAGGCTGAGCCATGCAAGGGGAATGTATTTATTATTACTTACTTTATACCCCACCTTCCTGTGCAATGAAGACCTGAAGCAACTTACATCTTTCTCCTCTCTTCCACTTTGGTGTAGTGGTTAAAAGTGTGGACTCTGATCTGGGAGAACCGGGTTTGATTCCCCACTGCCTCCACATGCAGCGGCTGGTGAGACCTTGGGTCAGTCACAAGTTCATTCGGAGCCGTTCTCTCAGGAGCAGTTCTCGAAAGCGCTCTCTCAGCCTCACCTACCTTGAGAGGTGGCATGATAGAGGTTTACAAAATTATGCATGGGATAGAAAAGGTAGAGAAAGAAGTCCTTTTGTCCCTCTCTCACAATACAAGAACTTGTGGGTGCTCAATGGAATTAAGGAGCAGTAGAGCTGCGGTGACTCAAGTGGTTAAGACGCTGAACTGCAGGCTGGAAGGTTGGTAGTTCAGCCGTTCGAGATGCAGATAGATCAAGACGGGTTGCCTTGTTAGTCTGTCTGTATCAGCAGAAAAGAGTTCAGTAGCACCATCAGTGCCAATTTGGTGTCGTGGTTAAGTGCATGGACTCTAATCTGGGAGAACCGGGTTTGATTCCCCACTCCTCCACTTGCAGCTGCCGGATGACCTTGGGCAAGCCATAGTTCTGTCAGAGCTGTCCTTGAAAGGGCAGTTCTCTCAGAGCTCTCTCAGCCCCCCCTACCGTACAGGGTGTCTGTTGTGGGGAGGGGAAGGGAAAGGAGTTTGTAAGCTGCTCTGAGACTCCTTTGGGTAGTGAAGGGCGGGTTAAGGACTAACAAGATTTGTGGTAGGGGATGAGCTTTTGTGAGTCTACACCACTGAACCCATACTCCCCTGGGCTGCTTTTTCTGTGGATGTTACCTGGGTGTGGGCAGGGAGAGGCCTACCACAAGGACTATTTCTGGGCAGGAACTCCGAGGAATGGAGTTCCGGCTGGCTCCTGAGTTGGCCACGGCCAGCAGGAATTCATTAGCATAATAGGCCACACCCAACACCAGAAACGCATTATGATTGGCTACATGAGGGGCGTGTGGCCTAAAACGCAAAGGAGTTCCTGCTCCAAAAAGAGTCCTGGGTTTTGACAACAAACAAGGTAAACAGAATAAGAAGCCAAAGGTGGGTGTGGCTGGATGCCCACACTTCTGCTAACATGGGGGTGTGGCCTAATAGGTGAATGAGCTGTACTGTCAGGGGTGTGGCCTAATATGCTAATGAGTTCCTGCTGTTGGGTGTGGCCTATTATGCTAACGAGTTCCTGCTGGGCTTTTTCTACAAAAAAGCCCCTGCATACCACCAATATGTATTTGGATTAATGTTGCAACATGGTGTATTTGAACAGACATAATTCTGAGCCAATGTGGTGTAGTGCAGGGCCATGCTGCCCACTTGACAGCCAGTTTGGTGTAGTGGTTAAGAGTGTGGACTCTAATCTGGAAGAACCGGGTTTGGTTCCCCACTACTCCATTTGCACCTGCTGGATGACCTTGGGCCAATCATGGCTCCCTCAGAGCTGTTCTCTCAAGAGGAGTTTCTCTCAGAGCTCTCGCATCCCCACCTACTTCACAGGGTGTCCATTGTGCGGAGAGGGAGGGAAAGGAGATTGTAAGCCATTCTGAGGCTCCAAGTGAAGGGCAGGGTATAAATCCAATTTATTTTTCTTCTTTCCTGGTGCCCACCAAGAGTTTTTAGAAAGTGAGTTGGGGCCAGGTGGGGCTATCGGCCGTTGAGAGATTTGATTAGTTGTGCAGACTTTTTAAAACATTGCTTTGGGAGTAGCTGCCACCCCCACACAGACATCTTCATGGTATGACTGAGGGTAAGCGGTGGCAGCCATTTTGTGTCGGCTGCCTCGTGTCTGTGCCTGCCACAGTCTTCCGCCACGGAAGCTCACTCGGCGACCTTTTTTTGCCCATCACAACTTCTCAACCTCGCTTGCCTCAGGGCGTGGTTGTTGTGAGAAAGCGAAGGAAGGAGGAGGAGGTAATTCAATTTATAAGAGAACATAAGAACATAAGAGAAGCCAGTGTTGAATCAGGCCAATGGCCCATCCAGTCCAACACTCTGTGTCACACGTGTGGCCAACAATACCAGGTGCCATCAGGAGGTCCAGCAGTGGGGCCAGGGCACCAGAAGCCCTCCCACTGCCGCCCCGCCTCAGCACCAAGAATAGAGTGCATCACCTGCCCCAGACTGAGAGTTCCCATCTATACCCTGTGGCTAATAGCCACTGATGGACTTCTGCTCCATATGCTTATCTAATTCCCTCTTGAAACTGTCCATGCTTGTAGCTGCCACCACCTCCTATACCCTGCCCTTCACTCAGAGTCTCAGAGCGGCTTACAATCTCCTTTCCTTTCCCTTCCCCTCCCCACAACAGACACCCTGTGAGGCAAGGATGGGGCTGAGAGAGCCCTTTCGAGGACTGCCCTTGAGAGAACAGCTCGGAGAGAACTGTGGCTTGCCCAAGTTTCATCCAGCAGCTGCGTGTGGGGGAGTCGAGATTACAAACTCCCAGATTAGAGTCCGCGCCCCTAAACACTACACCCAACTGGCTCTACACCAAACTGGGGAGGACAGTGTTCTCGGGTGCTTTGAGTCCCAACTGGGAAGAAAAGGACGATATAAATAAATCCATCTGCACCAGCACCCGGCAATTTGCAGTCGATCAGAGACGTGGAATGGATCGGTCAGCAAAAGCTCTGTAACGAAATGTATTTTGTCCCATCCAGCTCATCTCATAGTTTGCACTATATAAGTGGGGGCGCAAGACATTACAGAGGGATCCCACGTTCCCTCTTTCCACGGTATGTGGCTGTCTTCCTGCAGCTTGTGCTAGCCCAAGCTCCCCCTCCCAGCTTCAGCTTGCCTGTTCCCAGTTGTGTCCCCCCCTATCCCGCAGTATCTCCCCCCCCGCCTTCCACCACTGGTTTTGGCTCCCCTACCCATCCGCGCCACCTCTTCTCAGCGGCGGCCACCGCCACAGCAGTGACGTCAGTCACCATTTTGTCCTGCCCTTATCGGTTGGTAATAACTTTGGGCTATTTTTTCCTTCGCAAATCAGTATTTCTTAAAAGTTTTTTTCCTGTGAAAACCTGGAATCGTAGCTACGGCTGCCACTGCTGTATGGGTACAGACAGAGGATGGCCCTGCCTTGGCTAGTACACCAGTAGCTCACAAAGTAGAATTTTACCTCACAAGACTCCACAGCGTAGAGGGAGCGTTGGTGGGGTTACCAGGTGCCTCCTGGCCACTGGTGGGGGGTTGGGGGTAGGGTCACCAGATCCAAGCTGGGAGACTCCTGGAGATTTGGGGATGGAGCCCAGGGAGGACAGGGACCGCAGTGGCGTGCAATACCATCACGTCCACCCTCCAAAGCATCCATTTTCTCCAAGGGAACTGATCTCTGTAGTCTGGAAATAAGCTGTAATTCGAGGGGATCCCCAGGTCCCACCTGGAGGCTGGCATCCCTACACGAGAGCCAGGTTAGGATGTCCACTGTCCAGTGTCTGGGGTAGAGAGGGACATTTGGACCTTTAAAGCCCAGTGTGGCCTGGGACCAACATACCTCCCTTTCTCACAGTAGAAGAACTCGTGGGCACTCCATGAAATTGCTGAGCAGTCGGGTTAGAACAGATAAAAGGGAAGTCCTTCTTCACCCAGAGAGTGATGAACACGTGGAATTCACTGCCACGGGAGGTGGTGGCAGCGGCTGCAAGGATGGACGGCTTCAAGAGGGAATTGGATACACGTATGGAGCAGAGGTTGATCAGTGGCTATGAGCCACAAGGTATAGATAGGAACTCTCAGGCTAGGTGTAAGGATTAGCTGTTGGTAAGCCTATAGATCTTACAGCTCCTATTAACTATTAGCTACCTAGCAGTTCGAAAGCAAGAAATTGCAAGTAGATAAATAGGTACCACTTTGGTGGGAAGGTAGCAGCGTTCCGTGCACCTTGGTGTCTAGTCATGCCGGCCACATGACCACGGAAACGTCTTCGGACAGCGCTGGCTCTTCGGCTTTGAAACGGAGATGAGCACCGCAACCCTAGAGTCGGATTCGACTGGCTTTCGAGCAAGGGAAATTTTACCTTTACCTATAAGTTCTTACAGACTGAGACATGGCCGGTTTTGAGAGGAATTGGCTGTTAACTGCATGGACCTGGCAGCTTGAGACAGGCTGGCTGGAGACACTTTCCTCATGAAAGGAGGCCCGTGGAGTTTCTGCTGGGACAGGACTTAATGAATGCTGCCAATGCGGAAGCAACTCCTTTTCCCTCAGCCTGGAACAAGAAGTCACTTTTAAGGAACTGTCCACAGTTCGTGCAACGACTGTTTTTATTATGTCTGTAAACCGGCCTTTTTAGTTATTTGTCTCTGGCTTCCCTTTTAACTTTTGCTATTGCTTCAGCATGGTTTCTGCTTTTGCAAATATTCTATGCAACCTGATGTCGGGGTTTTTTGGACTCTTTTATTAAATGTTTTTTTTGTGCCTTAAGTGACACGTTGAGTGCTTGCATTCCTCCCCCTGGATATGGACCCAATTCTGACACTAGGGCAAGGGACGCACTGTATTCTTGGTGCTTGGGGGTGGGGGGGCAACAGTGGGACTGGCCTAAGGACACCCATCGAGCTTCTGTGTCAGAGCTGGAATTCGAACCTGGGCCTCCCAGATCCTAGTCTGCTCCATCCTGGCTTCTCACCTGAGGGCCCACCTACTCAAGAAAGTATAGGTAGGAACTCTGGGGCAAGTGATACTCTGTATTCTTGGTGGGTTTTTTGGGGGGGGACAACAATGGGAGGGCTTCTAGTGTCCTGGCCCCACTGGTGGACCTCCTGATGGCACCTGGTATTTTTGGCCACTGTGTGACACAGTGTTGGACTGGATTGGCCATTGGCCTGAGCCAACATGGGCTTCTCCTATGTTCTTAACCTACCTGCCCACTCAGGTTATCTTCACAGGCCCCGCTTCGGTCGCCTCTGCCTTGAGGCTAGATGGGTGGCAATTCCTGGCCTCCCGCTTTCGGTATCTTCCGCCAGCAGGCACTGTGTTTTGCTTGGCACATGCCTCTTCCCCGGTTCTGGTGTCCTTTGTTCCCGTGTTTTTATTGAATTATTTTACCATTTTAAATGTTTTTTTTAAAAAAAGTGTTGAAATGTTTCCATGGTTGCTGCCTTGAGGACTCTGATGGGGTGGAAAGGTGGCGTAAAAATGTTTTAAAAGAAATCTTCACACAAGTCTTTCCGGCAGGAACAGCGTTATACAGAAAGAAGAGGGAGCCGCAGCGTTTCGCTCCCAGCTGCGGAGATGGCTCTGAAATGAAGCAGCATACATATTGGCAAGATGGAAACAGCTCTTCCGCCACACTGCAGTAAGAAAACATGTTTGCTGGTTCCTCCCCCCCCTTCATTCTTATGACAAGACACAGTTCTTCCTGTCCTTTTAGAAGGAGAGGAGATTGGATTTATACCCCACCCTTCACTACCCAAGGGAGTCTCAGAGCAGCTTACAAACTCCTTCCCTTCCCCTCCCCACAACAGACACCCTGTGAGGGAGGCGGGGCTGAGAGAGCTCTGATGGAATCTGCTCTTTTTCAAGGACAGCAGTGCCAGAACTATGGCTTGCCCAAGGTCATCCAGCAGCTGCAAGTGGAGGCGTGGGGAATCAAACCCGGTTCTCCCAGATTAGACTTCGCATACTTAACCACTGCACCAAACTGGCTTTTAACCACAGAATATAGCGGACACCACCAAGGAAGAATTAATCCCAACCAAAAGGCGTATTTTTATTAGTAGTGCTAACAAAGGCAGGGGGCCGGTGAAACTCTTCAAAGGATAGATTTCAGGCGGGTGGCCATATTGGTCTAAAGCAACAGAACAACATTTGAGTCCAGGGGCGCCTTTAAGACCAGCAAAGCTTATACACCAAATTAAACCTTGTTGGTCTTAAAGGTGCCACTGGACTCAACCTTGGTACTCTTCTCAAAGGATAGTGGTTTCAGGGGACGTGAGTTAGTGGCTTGCACCCACCCACCACACAGCAAGGTAGGGACATAATTCCATAGCCCCACTCTCTACAGTCACCAGTGTTTCCTCTGAGTTGCTGTGAGCTAGCTCAGTTTTCTAGCCTCCAACTCACACATTTTTGCCTTAGCTCAGAAAGGAGAGCTCCAGAGCCAACTAATTTATGAAGGAGCCCAATTGCTTGTTCACAACTTTAATGCCAGTAGCTCACAACGTAGAATCTTTGCTCACAAGACTCCTCAGCTTAGAGGGAACATTGATACTGTCATTTATCTAACCCAAGAACTGATCTTATGTTTTTAAGATCTCTAGAATCTGTGTGGTGGGTGTGGTCAGCCTATCAGACTAGGATCTGGGAGGCACAGTGTCAGGTAGCCCTGCCATGATGGATGGAGGGGAGGGGAGGATGGCAATGGGCGCCATAGTGGCGTGACAGGCGGGAGGTTGGAATCCGAGGGGTGTTGATTTATGTCTAGGGTGTGAGAGTGGAATGTGCATCTGGTAACCCCTATCTCTCGCAGACTGAACATTCTGACCTTGAGGAGTCAAGCTGCGAGCTTTACTATCGCTTTCAAAGCTCCGGCTTTCCTGAGAATAATGGGGGCGTTGGGAACTTCATTAGCGTGGTAACTTTCGATTCCCAGTCGCATGTTATTCCCTGATTGGTAGAAGGGGGGTCCCCATTCACCCCCTTCTCGGTATAACCCCTTGCTTTCTGTAACCAAGTCATTCTGAACAATGTACCTGCTACAGTGACCTTTCTATTGCAGCTCTGATAATAAATGCTATTCTTGCTTGAACCGCAAGGCATGGTGTTTTGCTGACTAGGTTAGGACTTCTGACAGTTTGTTCAGAATAATTATCAACTTCGGGACTGGTCAGAAACCCGCAACTCTAAAATGAGTAGCGGTGAAGAAGACACTCTCCCGATTGAAGAAGAAAAGAAACAGGAGAAGAAACCTCCCGGGAAGGACGTGCCCAGAGAGACCCCTGACACACATGTGCCGGGACAATGGGGTCCGGAGTACGACTTCGGAGGGCCCTATGGGGATCCGTATGGGGCGGCCTATGGAGGGGTGACCCACCGAGTCGGACGCAGACGAGACTGGGTGAAACCCCTGGCTGAAACCCACGAGGCATGGTTTGGGACCCCGCGAGCGTCAGTGGGGGGAAGCCACCCCGAAAGATCGGTCCGTAGACTGATTACGGCGGGAGCCCTGGAGGAAACCGGCCGAGACTCCGAGAGCCTGGAAGGTGCCGTGGTGAGACGGAGGTGGAGTGGAGAGCCGAGCCAAGACCGCCTGATGCGCTACCTAGATGAATCCCTCGCCCGCATCCCACAGATGATCGCGGAGGGCATCCGAGAGGAGCGTGAGCGACAAAGGCGAGAGGAGCCGCCAGACCAAGTCCCCCAGGACCAACGGCCGGCGCCAGATCAAGGCCAGCAGAACGTACCGGCCGGCCCTCCGGATCAACCCGTGGGGCCAGGACCGCAGGGGCCGCCGGGGCAACCACCCCCTCAACCTTGGGGGTTTTTGCCACCGAAACCTGCGGAACTGCTGGATGCAGATTTTGACGGAGACCCCGAGAAGTTTCCCTTTTTCCTCGTGAGAGCCGAGAGGTTTATCGAGACTTGGGGCCATCTATTCCAGCGCGAAGAGCGTATGGTCGATGTCATAGCAGCCCACCTGAAGGGAGCGGCTGCTGACTGGTATGTGGGACTTCACCAGGCTGATGGGCATGAGCTAAGAGAAATCGATTCTTTCATGTGGGCCATGAAAGAGCAATTCGAGGACGCAAACTCTAACAAAGCGGCGAAGGCAGCGATCCGAGCCCTCAAGCAACGCACGAGATCGGTGAGAGACTACACGGCGGAGTTCCGTAGGTGTGCGGCCAAAATCCGGGGGTGCAAGATGGGACCTTCGTGGACTACTACAAGTTGGGACTCAACGCGGAGATCCGACGAGAAGTCACCAGAACCCAAGACCCAGACACCCTCTCGGGATGGATACAAGCCGCCATCACGATGGAAAACTGGCTGAAAACCATCAAACTAGATGATGCCGCAGCGATGGCCAACAGCAGCCCTGCGCCGGCAGCAAAGGGGAAAACCTCTACCCCGAATCCAAAACCGAGGGATGGCACGAGGGAACTTCGAATGAAGCAAGGTCTTTGCCTCAAATGCGGAGAAGGGGGCCACTTCGCCGCAAACTGCCCGACCACATCAGCATCGCCGGGAGCGCCCAAGGGAGCCAAGAAAAAGTTCGACACCTCCACACCGAAACCGGTGGCGAAGCCGAGGGGGGCGAAAGCCCTGCAAGCCAAGCCGCTCAGCGAAGCATCCGATTCATCCGATGGTGAAGCGGCGCCGCAGGGAAACGAGACGGACCTGCTGTGAACAGCGCTGAACAGCAGGTCCCGGACTCCCAGGCGCAAACCCCGGTGAGCAAACCCCCTCTCTTTTCTTTCTTACAGTGACTTTAATGGACCCGGGTCTATTGACCCATGTGAGAGTACGGGCTCTCATTGACTCTGGGTGTGGGAGAGACCTCATCAATCCCACACTAGTGACGGGACTGGGGGCGAAAGTTATTAAACTAAACGACCCCTTGATATTTACTCAGATGGACGGCTCCACCATGAAAGAACCCTGTAAATACGAGACTGTACCCTTGAGGGTGGGAATTGGGCAACATTGGGAAGAAAGGCCTTTCGTTGTTACCCCAGCTGCCCGCTTCCCCTAGTACTCGGAAGCGCGTGGTTCTTTGATCACGACCCACACGTCCTATGGGGGAGGGGAGAGTGAATTTCATCTCCGACAAATGCCAACCACACTTATGGAGGAATGAGTGGGGACCCATGACGGGGGGCAACTCCTAGTGACAGTGGGGGTGGTGGAAGCCGAACTGGAAGGCATTCCCCCTGAGTATCACGACCTAGCCCCTGTCTTTGGGGAGGAGGAAGCCGACGAATTGCCACCCCATAGGAACTCAGACTGTGCAATTGAAATTTTGCCTAACCAGAAACTACCGAAAGGGAAGTTGTATTCCATGAGCCCCTCAGGAAAAGTGGAGCTGAGGAAATTCATTGACAAAAATCTGAGTAGGGGCTTTATACGGCCAGCATCCTCCCCGTTTGCGGCTCCTGTGCTTTTCCGGAAGAAAAAGGATGGGGGGTTGCGGCTGTGCACCGACTATCGTGGTTTGAATGCAGTCTCTAACACAAACGCCTACCCCATGCCCCTGATAAAAGACTTGTTGGCTGCGGTGGCTGGGGGAAGGTCTTCTCGAAGCTAGATCTCCGTGATGCCTACTTCAGGGTCCGAATTCGGGAGGGGGACGAATTTAAAACGGCGTTTAACACCCCTCTGGGCCAATTTGAATACCTAGTCATGCCGTTCGGGCTTCAGGGAGCCCTGGGAGTCTTCATGAACTTGATTAATGAGGTGCTCCACAAGTATTTGTTTAAGGGGGTCCTTGTTTACCTTGATGACATTCTTTTATATTCCCCCGACATGAAGTCCCATGTGAAACTGGTGAGGGAAGTGTTACAAACGTTACACAAGCACAAACGTTACACAAGCACAAACTGTTTGCAAAACTGTCCAAGTGTGAATTTCACAAAACAGAGATCCCTTTTCTGGGCTACCGCATATCCCAAAAGGATAGACATAAATTACACCCCCTTGCCTATGTTTCCAGAAAATTCAACAATACTGAACGGAATTGGTCAGTGTGGGAAAAAGAAGCGGGATCGATCCCGAAAAGAGCCAGAGTCCAGCATCCCTCCCCACGGTGCCATGAAATGTACTAGAGAACTATGGGCTAATCACTTGGTTGACCGCACTTTCCTCAAAGGGTTGTTGTGTAGGTAAAACGGGGAAAGGAAAATTATGTGCACCATCCTGAACCCCTTGGAAGACAGGATAAAACACAAACAAGGTTTTAAGTGTGATGGGGTTTTTTATGCCCACGGCAAGATTTGACCATCAGGTGGAAGCCTTATTCAGTCAGTATATGCACACCTCTACGCTGTGAGGTCAGCTGAAGCGCACTGCTCAAATGAGTTAGAAATTATTGTGTGCATATTAAGTGCCATCAAGTCACAGCCGACTTACGGTGACCCCACAGGATTTCCAAGGCAAGAGATATTCCAGGGTGGGTTTCCCATGGCCCGTCTCTGCATAGCAACCCTGGCATTCCGTGGTGGTCTCCCATCCAAGTACTAACCGGGGCCGACCCTGCTTAGCTTCCGAGATCTGAGGAGACCGGGGTAGCCTGGGACCGCCAGGTTAGAAATTAATAAGGGAGACAAAAGATCATGGCTGAATCCATGACTGACCTCGGCATTCACTTTCACATCATTCACGACCACCGAACCTGGTTTGGCTCATCATGAGGACACCCCCCCCCGGTAACTTTTTAGTGCAGGAAAGCTGCAGCAGAAGAAACACCTTCTGCACCCTCCCCAATTACACCCTTACTCGGCAGTAAAAAGGTTACTGAAACAGAGATAGCATTTATCTGCCAGAATGTGTCCATATAAGAAGTGATTGGAGATATACCCCGCCTTTCACTACCCAAAGGAGTCCCAGAACGGCTTACAATCTCCTTTCCTTCTCTCTCCCCACAAGACATCCTGTGAGGTAGGTGGGGCTGAGAGAGCTCTCCCGAGGACTGCTTGTGAGAGAACAGCTCTGAAAGAACTTGTAAGTGACCCAAGGTCACACTAGCTGCTGCATGTGGAGGAGTAGGGAATCAAATCCGGCTTTCCCAGACTAGAGTCCACGCTCCCAACCACTGTACCAAACTGGTCAAAGAGCTGACACTACTCTCTCACATTCACACATGATGGCAGATCAAGATAAATAGCCATGTTAGTCTGTTTGCAGCAGAAAAGAGCCAGAGTCCAGCAGCACCTGAAAGACTAACAAAATTTGTGTCAGGGGAGGAGCTTCCAGGAGTCTCTGCTCACTTTTTCAGATACAGGATTGTTGTGAGGATTAAATGGGGGGAGAGAACGATGTTGGCTGCTTTGGGTTCCCACTGGGGAGAAGGGCAGGGCACAGATCACAGAATCATAGAGTTGGAAGGGACCTCCAGGGTCATCTAGTCCAACCCCCCTGCACAAGGCAGGAAATCCACAAATACTTACGCCCCCCACACACACCCCAGTGACTCCTGTTCCGTGCCCAGAAGATGACAAAAAACCTCCAGGATCCCCAGCCAAACTGGCCTGGAGAAAAATGGCTTCCTGATTCCCAAAGTGGCGATTGGCATTTCATAGAATCACAGAATGTTAAGAGTTGGAAGGGACCTTGCAGGTCATCTAGTCCAACCCCCTGCACCCTGCAGGAGCAGAGCCGAAAGACAGTCCTACGACATACCCAAAAGATGGTCGTCCAGCCTCCTCTTGAAAACGTCCAAGGAAGGAGCATCCACCACCTCCCGAAGCAGTCTGTTCCACGGGTCAACCACTCTTACAGTCAGGAAGTTTCTCCTGATATCTAGCCGGTAACGACTCCCTTGTCATTTCCACCTATTAGATCTCATCTTGCAATCCGCAGCAAGAGAGAATAGATCTGCTCCATCTTCGACATGACAGCCCTTCAAATATCTGAAGACTGCAATTTCCCTGGGCATGTAAGGAAGGGCCACGGGAACGGAGCACAGGGACAACCCTTCCTGCCCTCCTTTTTCACGATCTGCCTAAGTTCAGAGGATCAGCATTGCGGTAAATAAAACAAAGAACACAGTAAATAGTGGGCCGGCGCTGGAGGTGCTACAGTGAAGTGAGAGAACTGGAACCTGAAGGGGACGCCTGACGGAAGAGGAAGTGATTTGGTAAACAGTGTGGATTCTTTTCTGGGTTAAGAGAACAGCGCAGCAGCAGACAGAGCAGGCAGTAGGAGAAACGTGTAGAAAAAATTCAGGCGAGAGACCTCATAAACAGAGATAGCAAAGAAGAGAGCGTAATGGGAGATGACACAGTCTTCAGGCTGATGTGCAGAGATTCCAGGCATGCAGGTCTCAGGGGCAAGCAGCGCAGGGGCGGTTTTAAATGCTTCCCACCGAAGTTCAGTCTGAGGAGAGAGCTGCCGCACACTTACGTTTTAGAAAGACCTGCTGTGCAAAGTTCATGCACGCGGGTGCGCAGCAGAGGGCCGAGACCAAATCTCCCTTCCAAGCTGTGGAGTCCTGTGAGCAAAAATTCTACTTTGTGAGCGACTGGCATTCAAGTTGGGAGCGGGCCATTTGGCTACCGCATAAATTAGTTTGCTCTGGAGCCCTCCTTCCCGAGCGAAGACAAATATGCGTGAGCCGGAGGCTAAAAAAAATTATGAGCTAGTTCACACTAACTCAGCTTAGAGGGAACGCTGGCTGAGACTGCCACCGGGTTTGGTTAAAAATGAACCGGTGTGGTGCAGTGGTTAGGTGCCATAAGAACATAAGAGAAGCCAATGTTGGATCAGGCCAATGGCTCACCCAGTCCAACGCTCTGTGTCACACAGCGGCCAAAAATACCAGGTGCCATCAGGAGGTCCAGCAGTGGGGCCAGGACACTAGAAGCCCTCCCACTGCTGCTCCCGCCCCCCAAGCACCAAGAATACAGAGCATCCCTTGCCCCAGGAGTCCCTATCTATACCTTGTTGAGCAGGCGGGTCCCTCTGCTGTCCCCTTAGGTTCCTCAGGAGAGAAGCCAGGATGGAGCAGACTATGTTCTGGGAGACCTGGGTTCAAATTCCGGCTCTGCTAGAGAAGCTCCACTGGGTGTTCTTGGGCCAGTCACACACTCTCAACCTAATCTACTTCATTGGGTTGCAGTGAGGATTAAAAAAAATGGGAGAGGAAGATTGCCGGAAGCCACTTTGACACGCCATTAGGGAGAAAGGCCCCAGTATAAATGAATGTAAGCCATTTTGATGTTTCCATTGGGGAGGAAGGCCAAGGTGTCAAAGAAATAAATAATAAATAACTCAGCGGAACACAAAACCTTATCCAAGGACATAGAAATACAGGTCTTCCCCCACCTTTAAATCCCCTTTTCAGAAGTCCTTTGTCCCTGGTACCTCCTCCTCCAAGAATATCTGTTTACATTTAGCCCAGAGCTCTCTGCGACGTGATCGCTACCCTGTTTACTCGTCTTAGCTGAGCACATAACAGATAAGCCCCCTTCCAGCAAGAGTAACCTATTCAAGGTTATTCTCCCTGTGGGAAAAGCCCCTGCGCCTCCAACACCCCAAAAAAACTACCCAAAGAAAAATGTTTGTGCGGGACAACAGAAGAGGAGACTCTTTTTTATTTACGTCTTCGCAAAGTTACAGCAGTAAACAAGTACACATCTGAGAGTTAAGACTGAGCTCTGGAAAAACAAAACCAAAGAACGATGCATCTCCAACACAGCGGGGGCAACGTTAACTCAAAGTGGGCTTGTAGTTAGCTTGCTGGCTTGTTGTTTCCTAGGCACGTCGGTGAAGGGAGTGTGTTTCGAGTCTGTCCGGAACAGCGTGTGAAGCCCCTGGAAAACAACAGAACAAAAAGAGACACATCTGGATATATTCTTGGAACTAATCATTATTGGCGACTCTGGGGAAGAGTCTCGCATTGCAGGTGGTGGAAAGTAGCAATTAGACACCTTGCCGATTTAGGTGGGAGAAAACTGCGGTGGGGTTGGATCCAAGCAGATTTTTCTATCGCTGTAAAGAAGGGGGGAAGGGTGTGTGTGTGTGTTGTGTCCCTTTGAGCACAGAAAAGGTTTTGCTAGAGATTATGGGATGCACATGGAGAAGCATATGGGATGGGGGGAGCGCTACAGTCAGGAGAAGAAATTAGGAGGGATCGACTGAAAAAGCTGACTGGATCCAATTATTCTCTGCAAATAAAGAGATGGGGTCTTTCCCCCCCCCGCTTTGTGCGTGGAGGAAAAGATGGGATTGTACTGTTAAGTGATGACCAACAGCTTGAATTCTGGAGACGACACGCTAAACAGAAGTCTTCAAATACACCAGTTTATAAACCCACACGGCTGATGAAACACAGACAGTGACTGCCCATTGGTAGGGCTCTGCCTTTAGTCTAACTGGCCACAAGTTGTTGTCTGGGTGTTACGTGCCGTTAAGTCGCTTCCGACTTAGGCCAAGCCGATGAATTTAATCGCCTCCCAAATGCCCGACGCTGAACGACCTTGCTCAGGCCTTGCAAACTGTGGGCTGTGGCTTCCCTTCCCCGAGTCCATTCGTCTCACGTTGGCGTCTTCCTCTTCTCCTCCTGCCTTCAATTTTTCCTAGAATTATGGTTTCCCAGTGACTCTTGTCTTTTCATAATGCGACCAAAGCATAATAGCCTCAATTTAGACATTTCAGTTTCTAGGGAGAATTCAGGCCTGATTTGGCCTAAAATGGTAAAGGTAAGGGTTCCCTTGCTCGAAAGCCAGTCGAATCTGACTCTAGGGTTGCGGTGCTCATCTCCGTTTCAAAGCCAAAGAGCCAACGCTGTCCGAAGACATTTCCATGGTCATGTGGCCGGCATGACTAAACACCAAGGCGCATGGAACGCTGTTACCTTCCCACTGAAGTGGTCCCTATTTATCTACTTGCAATTTCTTGCTTTCGAACTGCTAGGTTGGCAGGAGCTGGAACTAGAGACGGGAGCTCACCCCGTCATGCGGCACCCGGGTCTCGAACTGCTGAACTACTGACCTTCCACAGCCTGCAGTTCAGAGTCTTAACCACTTGAGCCACCGCAGCTCCATTGATTTGGCCTAGTGCCCACTTATTTGACTTTTGGCAGTCGATGGGATCTGTGGAACTCAAAGAATCATGGAGTTTGAAGGGGCCACACAGGCCCCCTAGTCCGACCCCCTGGTTCAGTGCAGGATCAGGCCTAGAGCATCCCTGACAAGGGCTTGTCCAGCCGCTGCTGAAAGACTGCCAGGGAGAGGGGAGCTCACCACCTCCCTGGGCAGCTGAGTCCACTACTGCACGACTCTGACTGTCAAAAAGTGTTTCCTAAGATCCAGCCGGGACCTTCCCGCCCTTAATTTAAACCCATTATTATTGTGAGTCCTCTCCTCCGCCGCCAACAGGAACAGCTCCCTGCCCTCCTCAAAGGGACAGCCCTCCAGATACGTCAAGAGAGCCATCCTGTCCCTCCTCCGCCTCCTCTTCTCCAGACTCAACATTCCCAGGTCCCTCAGCCCTTCCTTGTAGGGCTTGGTCTCCTCCTCAGACAAATCAGTGTTCTTCCCGTTAGCTTTCACATCCATGAACAGTTATGGGGTACTGAGGACAAGTCCATCGCATCACAGACACGCCTAAATTACGGAGTCCCGGCCAGAGGAAAGGGGAAGGGGTCGCTAGGCTCAAATCTGATTTCCGCACGTGGCAGAGTTGGACTTACGACTTCATGCTGCGGACCGAAGACGAGGCTTTCAAAAATGCCTCTCTCAAGCTAAGGAACCAACCAAGAAGCACATCCCGGGGGAGAAAGGGAGTGTAGCTTGGCCTGCTCCCCCCGGCTGTGCTGGCTTTCAACTTGCGGGGAGGGCCTTTTATGCAAGGTCAAACTCCTTTTTATTACCCCATTCTATGGCCTGCGTAGGCCAGGCCTCAGACCAGGAGTCGCCAGCGTGGTACCCATGCCGCCTATCGACACTTTTCCCGGCGCTCACCGAGTGTTTTTAGAAACTGGCCAGGGAGGGAGTAAATTTGAAGTGAAAAGGAATGGAGGAGGACTCGACCCAGCAAGGCTTCTGATGCACCACCGGAGATCTGATTGGCTGTGCAGAATTTTTTTTTCAAATGTCCCTTTGGCGGCAGCTGCCCCGACAGCACAAGGATCTTCACTGTGTGAATGAAGGTAAGTGGTGGCAGCCATTATGTGGCTGGCCCCGCCTCCTGAGGAAGCCATTTTGGGGCTGCACCCCCCCCACACACACACTATAATCAGGATTCCAAAGGTGCCCACAGGCAGTGGCGGGAGGGGGAAGACAATGATTTTTTTTAAGCATTAGTTGTATTCAAGGGGCCGTGCTGGCTCAGAGGTTAAGATGCTGCACTGCAGACCAGAAGGTCTGTAGTTCAGCAGTTCGAGACCCTCGTGCCACGTGACGGAGTGAGCTCCCATCTCTGGCCCCAGTCCCTGCCAGCCTAGCAGTCCGAAAGCGAGAAACTGCAAGGAGATAAATAGGTACTGCTTCGATGGGAAGGTCACAGCGTTCCGTGCGCCTCGGCGTTTAGTCATGCCGGCCACATGACCACGGAGATGTCTCCGGACAGTGCTGGCTCTTCGGCTCGGAAACGGAGATGAGCACCACACCCTTAGAGTTGGATTTGACTGGCTTTCGAGCAAGGCAAACCTTTATCTTTACTGTATTCATGGGAGATACCCACTGGAGGTCTGCTAATGAGTCCAATGGAACCTCCACATTCATAAGCAGTATATGCCCCCAATCCAGATGCTGGGGGAAGACACAGGCTTCAGCGTGGTGGCAAACCCATGTGTGATTTGTACCATTTCTATCTACGTGTGGGGACTTGCTTGGTCCAACCGAACTATTCCCTGCACATAACGAGCTAGACATCAGGGAACAGGCTCAATAAGAAACTTTCTCTTTGACATTTAGTTTTCTATGCTGATTTTTTTTTTTTTTTTTAAATATGAAGCACCATCAAATCCACCTGCAGTTTGAAGCAGTACAGTCCAACCACGGGTCTACCGTGGCAGGGAGAATTATGCCTGGAGGGGTGGCCGTGACCATCAGGCCCTGCTTGTGAACTTCCAAGAGCATTTGGTCGGTTACCACTGGAAACGAAGATGGCCTTTGATCCGATCAGACAACAGAATTCTTACATTCTAGCAATTATGTCTCGACTGAAGAAAGCCCAGAGTGTTAAAACTTGACCTGGACTGGCACTGTTGTTCCAGAGCAGAGGAGACTTTTCACTCCGATGCCTTCAAACTTCTAATTTTGTCTCCTCAACAGTTACTGTATTCCCAATTATGTCTCATAGCCCTGTTCCCAGGAAACTGAAATGAGATAAAAGTTCACGCCTGGCCATTTCCAGAAATATTACAACATCTTGTTTGGGCTGTCTTTTCATCGCTGGGCATAAACAGATAAAGATCGTTTTAATTCTAATACTGTAGTTAGTAGGTCAGCAGGTATTTATGAATGTTGTTGATGCTGCTTGGAATGAGACAAGACAAGATGCTGCAATTTTGTAAGTGTCCTTTTTTTTTGGGGGGGCAGCAAAACTAAAATTGGCTTTATCGGTTCATAGACTCAAAGTCCTTAGTATGCAGGGAAAAACAACTCATTTACTTTTTCTTGACAAAATAATTTCTCCTGCCGCAGGGGGGGGAAAAAAAACCAGTTATGGAATTAAGCTGCATTTATTTTTCTACAAATGGAAACATTTAGAAGCAGACAAACACCATAAAGCCAAAGGTCTGAGATCCCATCTTAATTCCCAGAATACTGACTGGTTTAATCAATTTAATTGATTGACAGCCAGAGTGATGGAGTGCTTAGACTGTCAGACTGGGTTCAAACCCTTACTCTGTCGGGGAAACTTGCTGGATGACCTTGGGCCTGTCAATTTCACCCTAACCTATATCTCAGAGTCCTTGTTGGTAAGGAAATGGAGCAGAGAACAACACTGTAAACTAGCTTGGAGAAACGATGATTGAGGGGTGACATGATCGAGATTTACAAGATGATGCATGGGATAGAGCAGGTAGAGAAAGAAGTACTTTTCTCCCTTTCTCACAATACAAGAACTCGTGGGCACTCCGTGAAATTGCTGAGCGGTCAGGTTAGAATGGATAAAAGGAAGTACTTCACCCAAAGAGTGATTAACACAGGGAATTCACTGCCACACGAGGTGATGGCAGCTACAAGCATGGATGGCTTCAAGAGGGAACTAGATAAGCATATGGAGCAGAAGTCCATCAGTGGCTATTATTAGCCACAAGGTATAGATTGGGACTCTGGGGCAAAGGATGCTCTGTATTCTTGGTGCTTGCGGGGGTCAACAGTGGGAGGGCTTCTAGTGTCCTGGCCCCACTGCTGGACCTCCTGATGGCACCTGGTATTTTTGGCCACTGTGTGACACAGAGTTGGACTGGATGGGCCATTGGCCTGATCCAACATTGGCTTCTCTTATGTTCTTATAACTCCATTGGGGAGAAAAATGGGGTAGAAACATCTTAAGTTATGGTCAAGCCATTTGATATCGTAGGGCAAACATTCACCCCCAGCACTTTGTGCAGGTCAAATTGTCACAAAAATAACTTCTATACAAGCCACACTCCCAACACGGTAACCTCCCAATGGGAGTACTCTCTACGTTCACTGGCAAACCAGAGCAAGGGAGCATGAGACACGGCACTGTGCAGACACGTTGAATCAGCTCCCATTCCTAACGTGCACTCCTGTCTCCAGAGTGAGACCAACAATTTACTTCCATGGGGTGCCCCTTCTCTTCCACGCCCTTGGCTCTCTGGGGATCAGGCCATCTCTATAGATGACCAGGATACCGACTAAGGCTGCTGAGCACTCCCTAGCATGGGTTGCATCAACTGGTTTGTGCAAAAATGCAATCGCAGAAACCAGCAAACAGGAAACGCAGCCATGGAGTTGGCATGATGTAGTGTTCAGACCAGAGAGTGCGGGACTAACGTCTGGGAGTCCCAGATGGCCCCCTGGATTCCTATACTAAACAACAGTCGAAGAGAATCCAACTGGACATTTGTGCAAATAAGGTCACAGAAGTTAGGTAAAGGTAAAGGTTCCCTTGCTTGAAAGCCAGTCGAATCCGACTCTAGGGTTGCGGTGCTCATCTCCGTTTCAAAGCCGAAGAGCCAGCACTGTCCGAAGACATTTCTATGGTCATGTGGCCAGCATGACTAAACACCAAGGTGCACAGAACGCTGTTACCTTCCCACCAAAGTGGCACCTATTTATCTACTTGCAATTTCTTGCTTTCGAACTGCTAGGTTGGCAGGAGCTGGAACTAGAGACAGGAGCTCACCCCGTCATGCGGCACTCTCGGGTCTTGAACTGCTGAACTACTCACCTCCCACAGCCTGCAGTTCAGTGTCTTAACCACTTGAGCCACCGCAGCTCACTCACAGAAGTTACTAGCCTGTAAAAAACCCCGACTAGCCTCTTTTCCTACATGCAATTGTAGCAGATATTTGTGGCACACGGAAGGCACGGGGGGAGAGGAAAAACACCCACAACAACAGTTCTTTTCCATTTTAAAGAAGGTTCCAAGCCCGAAAGAGAATTTCTTCTCCGCCACAAACAAAGAGTCAAAGTGCTACTTCCAAGCCTCCCTTCTGGTATTTTAGTTTCATTACTGAGCAAGTCGGTCCTGATCAGAAGAGCAGAACGGCAGAAGAGTCTGAGATCTGGCCCCTTAGTTTCCTTTCAGCAGTAATAAATGTGCAGCAACTTGAAGAAATCACAGAGACATGATGTAGCAGGGTCAACGAACGTGATGCTCAGGGATACGTCCAGAATACTGAATGAGCAACAGCGTACGGCAGACCCCTTTCAACCAACACGGGCTGCCTGTGACTTATTCCTACACTGCTGTAATTTTACTTATCACCCTTGGATCATGCCAAGCATTGTATAGGGTAGTATACGCATCGCAATTTCGTACACCCTCAGGAAATGCACAAAACATGTTGCCGGGCATGAAGTTCAGCTGCCCAAGATTTTGTTTAAAAGCAGGTTTCCGTTTCTTATTTCTGCAAAAGTGCACTGGAAATGCTTCCTGAATTCTCAGAAGCCTGCGGGCTGGAGGAGGAGGAAGATTTACGGCGCCAAGGGGCGGGACTTCGATGCCCTGCACACTGCCTTCTCTGTTAACGGTCACCAAAACCAGGAATAAATCATGTAGCGTAAGGGAGGTCATGCAAATTTACATAACCTGTGCACCGCACAACTGCCCTTTCCTTGGCGCAGAATTTTAATTTTCTTGCAAGCACAAGGTACGTACGACCTGATACGACACTGCAAGGAGGTATCAGGTGCTCTGGCCAGGAGGTTAACGTCTTCCTAAATTTACATGACATCACCCTGCCAATGAAAGTCCGTACGGTCAAACCAATGGTATTCCCAGTAGTGATGTATGGCTGTGAGAGTGGGACCATAAGGAAGGCCGAGCGTCGAAGAATAAATGCTTTCGAATGATGGTGCTGGAGGAGACTCTTGAGAGTCCCTTTGGACTGCAAGGAGATCAAATCAGTCAATCCTAAGAGAAACCAACCCTGACTGTTCCCTGGAAGGCCAGATCCTGAAGTTGAAGCTCAACTACTCTGGCCACCAAAGGAGAAGGCAGCACTCACTGGAGAAGACCCTGATGCTGGGAAAGATTGAAGGTCAAAGAAGAAGGGGACGGCAAAAGATGAGATGGTTGGACAGTGTTACCGATGCAATGAATGTGAAGTTGAGCAAACTCTGGAGGACAGCAGAGGACAGGAGGACCTGGCGTGATGAGGTCCATGGGGTCGTGAAGAGTCGGATTCGACTGTGCGACTGAACAAAAACAACAACAAATTTATGCAGTGACCAGGGAGCTGAGCACATTCCTGAACTCTTCCAAAAACGGGACTCTACTAGGGGTGTGCATTCGGGAATCCCAAAACGGAAAAAAACCCAAAAAAAGCATTTTCGGGTTTTTTTCGGCTTTCGGGATTCCGGACAGGCTATTCACTGTAATCTTCGAATTCCAAAAAAAAAAATCCCGGAAAATTCGGGATTTTTTCGGCATTTTTCGGCATTGCCGAAAAACGGCGTTGTGGGGGGTATTAAACTGTTGAAGGGCCCGGGAATTCCTTTTCCCACCATTTCCCCCTCTTTCCCGCCTTTTCCTCCTGTTTCCAGGAGGGGGGGAAGGAGGCTCCAGACAGCCAATCACTGCAATGCATTTGCAAAATGCATTGCAGTTTGCAAGCTTGCAAGGCTGTTGTTGCTGCCTGCAGCCCAACCACCAGTTTGCTCCTTTCCCAGGGAAGGAGCACTGTGGTGGCCAATAGGGTTCTGGCATCTGCTCTCTGGCCAATCACAGAAGGTTTTTCCTTTTTGAAATCCTTCTGTGTATGCTCAGAGAGCATAAAAGGAGCCAGTCTCTGGGCTGACTCTCATTGCTGTGTTCCTGGATCCTGCTGGCTGGTGAGAGAGAGCTGCCTGGCTTGGCTGTTGGAGATTGTGGCTGGCTGGCTTCTGCTGCCCCTGCTCCTGAGTCTGCCCTGCTTTCCTCCCTGCTCTTCATGGACCTCGGATCAATACCTCAGAAGACTTCAGACTGATTTGATTTATTAGGGCACTTTTAAATTTAATTTCTTTTCTCTTTATTTTATTCTTCCTTAGGGTTGGTTTGGGAGAGACCTGGGGTTGGTGGGGTGGTGATTGCACATGGTCTGCTGCTGGCTTGGCAAACATGCCCCCTCACACCACCACCACACCTCTTAGGTTTTTTTACAGGGAGAATCTGCTTGCCTGATCCATTCCCATAGGAAACAATGGAGAACTGGGGGCACCCTCTTTGGATGCCCCTAGAATTGGACCCCCTGGTCCAATCTTTTCAAAACCTGGGGGTCTTTTGGGGAGAGGCTCCAGCAGCTACAGTCCAAATTTGGAGTCTCTACCTCAACCCCCCCCCCTCCAGCCCCCTGCAAACTTTCCAGAAAATTTTGCCATTGAAGTCAATGGCCCCATTGGATATAATGGACCCGAATTTTTCGGGAATCCCAAAACTTTTCGGATTTCAATGCTTTACCGGTATAGGTATTTGGATTTTTTTGGGAATACCGAAAAAATTCAGGTCCAATATGCCCAAATCCGAATTTTACCGAATTTTTTTTTTTTGCACACCCCTAGACTCTACATGTAGTCTCACTGCTAGGTGATTGCCGAGAAGTGCCATGCCGCTGTGGGAACCTGAAGCGCGACCGGCCCCAAGTTTGGTGTACAGACTGAGGGTGGGCAACCTCCCCCATGATGGGTGATAACAACTGCATGCCTGCCCTTCGTGCCTTGCACCCGGCGTCCTCAGCCAAGAATCCATCCAAGCAGCCAAGGCGAGGACAGCAGTGATGGAGCCAGCGCTGCAGGAGAAGACATTGGGCATGGGGCTCACGCCTCTCACCCTCTCCCAGACCTGCACATCCACCAGCCGTGTTGCAGGCAGATCCATTAGATGCTGGCAGCGCTGCTGGGGCTTCGGTCACTCTAATTGTTTCTGGCCAAGTGCAATCTCTCTGCTCCCTTTTGGGTTTGCCGCTGTGACATCTTCATAAGCGGATCAATGTTTCCCGGCACTCCAGACAAAAAAGGGTCACCTATGCCTAGTAAGGATACTTTCAGGTGGGTGGCCATGCTGTCCTGCAACAGAGGAGCAAAATTTGAGTCAAGGTTTCCTGATTGTACGCTTTGGAGCCATGACCTAGCCCGATCTCATCGGATCTTAGAAGCTAAGCAGGGTCGGCCCAGGTGAATACCTGGATGGGAGGCCACCAAGGAAGTTCAGGCTTGCTCCACGGAGGCAGGAGAGGGCGAACCACCTCTGTTTGGCTCTTGCCTTGAAAACCCTTAATGGGGTCACCATACGTCAGGTGTGATCTGATGATGCTTTCTACCACCACCAAGATTTGGAGAGTCCAAGATCCCTTCTTAGAAGCTTATTCCCTGGAAATTTTGTGGGTCTTCAAGGTGCTACTTGGACTTGAATTTTGCTACACGTTCTAGGTGCAGGAAGCAAAGTTCCGTAACATCTATGATCAAGAAGTTGCAGGGGGGCAAGAGTGGGAGGGCTTTGGGAGTTCTGGCCCTGCCGGTGGACCGCCTGATGGCACCTGGGTTTTGGCCACTGTGACACACGGAGTGTTGGACTGGATGGGCCATTGGCCTCATCCAACATGGCTTCTCTTATGGTCTTATGTCTGGGGCGGTGATGCTCTGTCTTCTTGGTGCTTGGGGGGCAAGAGTGGGAGGGTTTCTGGAGTTCTGGTCCTGCTGGTGGACTTCTGGAAGACACCTGGGTTTTGGCCACTGTGTGACACAGAGTGTTGGACTGGATGGGCCATTGGCCTCATCCAACATGGCTTCTCTTATGATCTTATGTCTGGGGCAGTGATGCTCTGTCTTCTTGGTGCTTGGGGAGGGTTTCTGGAGTTCTGGCCTCACTGGTGGACCTCCTGATGGCACATGGGTTTTGGCCACTGTGTGATACAGGGTGTTGGACTGCATGGGCTGTTGGCCTGATCCAACACTGGCTTCTCTTATGTTCTTATGTTCAGGGATGGAACTCCTCTGTACCCTCCCCACTGACTAAGGGAAACAAGCTTTTTTAAATATCACTTGTTGATACCACTTTTGCTTGTTTCTGACACAGCAGCCATCACAGATCCAAAGAATGAAAGCCGTTGTTGCCTGCGCAATCCGCTTGAAGTCTCAAATTCAATCCCTAGTTTTGCTTCCCATGCCTATTTTGGTAGGGGCCAGATATCATGCATCATGTCGTAGCGTGGAATTGCTGTCATGAAATATGTACCACAACAAAACTATGATTTTTTTTGGGGGGGGGTGACAATTCGGTGTTTGTTTGTAACAATTCAGTGTGTTTATCTGAGCCTTGAACTAACTCCTAAGGGTGGCAGAGACAACAGTAAAATAAAGGATCTTAAAAGGGGTGTGTCCAACAATGGGTGGGATCAAAAGAACCAATACACTCAAACTCTTGGGCATGCCAGTCAGGCTTTTCTATTTTTGTCTTTCATTTTTGGAACTCAAGCCAGTGGACAGCCAGTGCCGGGCAACCAAGTGTCAGACTTGGGCCTGGGGAGACCCAGGTTTGAATCCCCCCCAGCTCTGCCGTGAAATTCATTGGGTAAGCTTGAGCACTCATGGTCATTCACAGCCTAACCTACCTCACCGGGTTGTTGTGAGGATAAAATGGAAGAGGCAAGAACCACATATGCTGCCCCGAGCTCCTTGGAGTGCAGGATAAAAATCTGACAGATAGGAAGCCCCATTCATTTACTAGCAAGTAAATCCCTGGTGTATCTTCAAACTCAAACTCAAAATAAAAATGGGTACCTACCAGCACATCAGTGGAAACAGGTTATCTTCTCAGTTCTCCAAGGCATCCAGGATTCTCCTAACAAGAGAAAAGATTTATTTTTTACTAACCGTAACAACTGCAGACTTTCAAATTCTAGTATGTCAATAAATAATATTCAGGATATGGCAATTTAAAGACAAACAAATAAACCAAAAACCTAAGAAAAAGCTTTAGAAAAAAAAAAGACATTTGTAAAGTTTTAAGTTTTACATTATTTGTCCATAAATGCTAGGATTACCAGTTACTAGTTATGAGGTTTTACATTTGTTTAATAGGGAATAATTGGCACCAATTAAACTGACCGAGCTAAGGCTTTTTAGATGCCTAAAACAAATTAAGCTTTTTAATATGACGTTTTAGGTGGAGATCTTAAAGCCTCTCTCTTGTCTAAAATAGAACTTGCTAATTGGCACTCTCCCTGCTTTTTTATTGGTTATATTAAGATAAATTAAGTGAGATTAAAATCTTATTTGATTTATTTACCTTTTGCAAATGAAGACCGTTTTAAGGGTTACACATCCTCTGCATCTGACGAAAGCGACCTCAATTAGTCAAATCAGAAAGTCTTTAAAAGCTTTGCATTTATTGCTTCCAGCACGGAGCGAGGTGGTCATTAACGTACCAAAATTCTCAAAACACAAAACAATAAAAAGTCCAAAAGTTGTGCTAGTGAAGAAATGCTCAACAAGATGAAAACTAAATCCACAGGTTTTTTTTAAATAATTATTTTTTTTTCTTTTCATAAAATGCATTAACTATTTTATACCAAGATTTTTTGTTGGTTGGTTTCATTTAAAGATGTGGCATTCCAGCAGATCAATACCATTTGGATATTTCCTTTAACAAGCCTTTAAAAGTCTTTATTGCATGTATATAATATAAGATGAAAATATAGGTGTATATATAAATATATATGAAATATACCTTTAAGTTTATACCATTTTTAAAAAAGAAAAAGACGTACAATGTTTTAATCGAAGCCATTTTTATGCTGATAGCAGTTAAAATCACTGTCTCCCTGTTTACTACTATTTATGAAGGTTTTAAATAAATAATGCATACTCTCACACACACTCTTTTTTTTCTTTCAAAAGTTTATTTAGTATCAAGCAAGAGTAAACTTTGCTTAACACTACAGAACATTTTCAAGACTCAAGTTACAAAATACCACATTATTTGCATTGGTGATCTGCTTCCCTTTTTACGCATGTTTGCAAGAGAAAGACTTAGCAAAATGGTTGAAGGATAAAAACTAGAAGAACTAAACTGTTGGAAAAAAAACCTTTAAAATAAAAGGTTACGCTTAGGTTAAGAGAACGGATTAACATATTTAAGTAAACCTAGCTGGTTTTAACGCTAGTTAAATCAAAGGCTATTTTTTTTTCTCTTTTTCCCCCTCTCTTCCTTTCGATCACCTGTTTCCCCCCACACCCCCTCCCCCCAAATACAATCTGGAAATAACAAAGCTCTCCTCGGGTTTCACGCACATCTTCCTGTCCGGGTTTTTCATTCAGCAAAAAATAGATAAAGCTCAGTCCGTCCATTCAGATTAAGCACTTTGATTTTAATAAAAAGGGAGATTGTTCATAGAAAAAATTACTTTGAACAGTATACAGGACTGGTGGAGATTGGGTATTTCACAACATCAGACAGTATAATCAGTATCTGGCATAGGGCTGCTCTCTGTAGGCGCCTTTCGCTGTCCGGGCTGGAGGGGCCTTGTGTCTCGAGTTGGTCCAGTCTTCCTGTCCTGAAACAAGGGAGTGCAAACAGCGTTAGGACTTCTCCCCCCAAAAGTCCATGTGGTTTATTTTTCCCTGCCCAGAGATAAACAGAGCAATCTGAAGGCATCCATCTTGCTCAGCAGTCCCCAACTTGGCGCCCACTGACCCATTTCCAGGCACACAGTTCACTCTTCCTTAAAGCAAAGAGCCAATCTTTGCTTTCCTCCGTTCTCACTGGAGCAGGAAGAGCTTCGGAAGAGCTAAGCAGGCATCCCCCGTGTGTCTGTGGGGCGCACCCGTTTGGAAACAGCCATCTTCACCATAGGAGAATGCTTGTCTTGGAACCTGTCGGCATGCTGTGATCGGCCACGGCTCCCAGGGCAGCCGTTTCACGATGGCCCTTCCTACCTGACCGGTTCTCTTGTCTCACAAGTGCCCAGGGTCTCGTCAAGGCTGGGAATACTGATCCTGCCCCCAAGCCATACATGTATTCTTCTCTGACATCAGCATCCCAAAAGTCAAGAGTCTATGGGGCTTCCCAGGGCCCCCAAAAGCTCAAGACGTAGTTCTCATGGAGGTGGTCTGGGATAGATCGCTTCAGATTGCATGGGGCTTAGATAATTGAAAGCTTCTCTCTCATCTGAGTGTGGGATACTCCATCACAAGCCACCGCTACACTGATACAACACAGCCCGGACCCAGGTTTGTTTGTTTATTTATTTACTTCAGTCATAGCCCGCCCAGCACCAGGTATCCTATACACGTAACTGGACGAAGATTAAGTAGTTAGAAACCAATGGAAACAAACAAAAACTCGCCTATGACACACCTTAACACAGAAGAGAAGAGATTGGATTTATACCCTACCCTTCACTACCCAAAGGAGTCTAACAGCTTACAATCCCTTTTCCCTTCCCCTCCCCACAAAAGACACCCTTGTGAGGTTGGTGGGGCTGAGAGAGCTCTTGAGAGAACTGCTCTTTCAAGAACAGCTCTGCCAGAACTATGGGCTTGGCCCAAGGTCATCCAGCAGCTGCAAGTGGAGGAGTGGGGAACCAAACCCGGTTCTCCCAGATTAGAGTCCGCCCACTTCACCACAACACCAAACTGGCTCTCCCTCAGAGAAAGTGTATTACAAAGGTAGAAGGCAATGAACAAAAAGCAACGTGGCACAATAAGACAAACATTATTAATGTTTCTTCTGGATGACAACGTTTGCTTAAGGTTTCTAGATTTCTTCCTTCAGGGTTTTAGGTTTTTCTTTAGATATTACAACTTTTCACTAACTCCTGAAATGTCTAAACTTCTCCCCTTTATCACAGACCAGGTTTGTCTTCCAAACCCCTTCCACTGGCAGGAAGTTATTCTCCTTGTCCTTAAGAAGCAATAACTCCTTTTACTATCTGGCTTGTATGGGAGTTCACTCCAACTACCCAGATCTTCTGCCAAACCCTTCTTCAGTATCCTTTGTCAGAAGAAGAAGAGGAAGAAGAGGAGGAGGAAGAGGAAGAAGAGGAAGAAGAAGAGGAGGAGGAGACTGGATTTATGCCCCGCCCTTCACTTGGAGTCTCAGAGTGGCTTACAGACTCCTTTCCCTTCCCCTCCCCACAACAGACACCCTGTGAGGTAGGTGGGGCTGAGAGAGCTCTTTCCAGAACTGTCCTTGAGAGAACAGCTCTGACAGAACTATGGCTGGCCCAAGGTCATCCAGCAGCTGCAAGTGGACGAGTGGGGAATCAAACCCGGTTCTCCCAGATTAAAGTCTACACACTTCACCACTGCACCAAACTGACTCTCCCTCACAGAAAGTGGATTACAAAGGTAGAAGGCAATGAACGAAAAGCAACGTGGCACAATAAGACACGGCGACCGACTGCAATCCCGTTCCCTTATACAAGCATCCTTCTGAGCAGTTCTACTATACTATCGTTCTAATCCTTTTATAAAAACGCTCTCGTGAACATTTCCTTTTCTGCACTTCCTATGGGAGGGTTTTCTACAAAGTGGGAGCCACAGCAGAGAACCTGTGAGAAAGGGTTGGGTGCAGATCTTGGCTATTTGCTAGGGAGCGCCCTCCGAGGGCTCTGCTCAGATGAACAAATCTTAGGGACACCTTAGTCAAAGAGGGGAGGAGACAAGAATCTGCTCATCAACTCCCGTTATCATTAAACAGTTCCTGACAAATCTCGGTTATCCACTGTTCATCTTTCCTTCTTTTTAAAAGCGAAAAAGACACACAAAGCATCATTTTGTGTAGAGATGGGGCGGGGGGGTGGGGAGATGGTTTACACATTCATTTAATTTTTATGATGTTATTGTATCGTGTATATTTAATGAGTTGTAAACTCCTTTGAACAATGTCTTTTGGGAAAGCAGGGCAGAGTGAGGGTGTTTTTTTTTTAAATGTAGGAGGCAATTATCAGTGATTTGTTTGCCACGCTGGGGCTCCCTAACACTATGCCAGCACTTTTTTGCTTTGAAAAAAAAAAGAGAGAGAGAGAAGTATTTTATTTATTCGTACCATTCATGTGTCTTTTTTTTAATATATTCTCTTGCCATACATGGGGGAGGCGAACCCAAATTTTATGAAGAAGAAAAAGAGGAGGAGGAGATTGGATTTATCCCCCACCCTTCACTACCCAAAGGAGTCTCAGAGCGCTTTACAATCTCCTTTCCCACCCCACAACAGAAACCTTGTGAGGTAGGTGGGGCTGAGAGAGCTCTTTTGAGGGCTGCTCTTGAGAGAACAGCTCTGAAAGAACTTGTGACTGACCCAAGGTCACACCAGCAGCTGCATGTGGAGGTGTGGGGGAATTGAACCTGGTTCTCCTGGATCAGAGCCCACACTCCTAACCCCTCCACCAAACTGGCTCCCAGACAGAGAGATTAAGAATGGGTTGGAGGCAATAGAAAGTCGGATGCAGGCCAGCTTCGGAAGGAAATGGAAGTCGCTCGAGGATCTTGCAACGGAGGACGCACAGCTGGGTTGGTTGCCATCTGCAAAGACCTGGGACCAAAGGAAAGGCTGACCCAGCAGCTGGTTTGGAAAGTGCTCAAACCATCGCCCTGAGTTTGTGAGGCCAGAAGGATGAGTGATGATGGAACGGTACAGGCTTTATAAACTAGTATAAAACAGGGGGATTTAAAAAACAAAAACAGACAAAAACTTGAGATCCTGACACTAAGAGCAATTGCTTCTCTTCCTTAAGTAGTATCTGCAGGCATTACAGAAACATTTGGGGGTCAACTGGTTTGGAAGGTTTTATTTATTTTTTCCCTTCCGTTATATCCCTTTCTCCCCAATATGGAGGCAAAGCAGCTCACATCTTTTCTCCCCCATTCTACCCGCACAACCGCCCCATGGGGTAGGTTAGGCTGAGAGCGTGTGACTGGCCCAAGGTCATCAGCAAGCTCGTAGGACAGAGTAGGGATCTGAACTGGGGTCTCCCAGACACTATAAAGGTAAAGGTAAAGGTTCCCTTGCTTGAAAGCTAGTCGAATCCGACTCTAGGGTTGCAGTGCTCATCTCCGTTTCAAAGCCGAAGAGCCAGCACTGTCCGAAGACGTTTCCGTGGTCATGTGGCCGGCATGACTAAACACCAAGGCTCACGGAACGCTGTTACCTTTCCATCGAAGTGGTACCTATTTATCTACTTGCAATTTCTTGCTTTCGAACTGCTAGGTTGGCAGGAGCTGGAACTAGAGACGGGAGCTCACTCCGTCTTGCGGCACCCGGGTCTTGAACTGCTGATCTGAACTGGGGTCTCCCAGACACTAGCCACACACTAACCAGAAGACCACACTGGCTTCTCAAGGCTCTCCCTCATATTATCCTCCCAACAACCCTGCGAGGGAGGGTTCAGGAGGGAGAGTGTTTACCATGAAGGAAGGATTTGGACTTAGGCCCTCCAAATCCTAGTCCAACTCTCTAATCACTACATCACACCAGCTCATAAAATGCTTGCTCGGTCAAGACTTTGATAAGACTCCCGAAACAGAAAATTAAAGCCACACACGCTCTGTAATGTCTAGTTCTGGCCTATCCCCCCCCCAAAGGCAGAACGGCCCACAGACAACTCCTTTTGTCCCATCATGCTTGCTGTTACAAATGCAAATGCTGCATTACAAAATCTCCTCTCTCCTGCAAAGTGACAGCCCGTAAAGCTGAGTGGACTGCCACAACAATGCTGTCGCATCACATATTTTGTAAGAGAAGACACAGAGGGGAAGGTCGGAGGAGGAAACGCAGGGCTGAGGCTTTGGGTGGTAGCGTGCTTCGCAACATGCGGTTCCAAGCCTCGGCGATTCTGGGGGAAGACAACGATGAGGGGCGACCGCAGGAACTCAGATGCCACCATAAATAAATCAGTTTGCTCCAGTGCAGCAAACTCCCGATTACTCTACCGGGGTGGGGTGGGGGTGGGGATCCAGATTACACATGCATTTCAGCATGCCCGTGTCTCGTTTCCTTTCTGCCTTCCAGCAGGGAAGACATCCTTCCCCCAAACTGGATTTCAGTGCCCAGGGCAAAGGGCGGCACTGCACAACAAACCACAGCCTGTGAATTCGCACGATGCAGCAAACCACGGTTAGCGCAAACCAGCTACGGGCTGCGTTTTGAAATCCTGGTTTGGAGCCAGGTGAAATTATGCATGGAATAGAGAAGGAAGGGAAGTCCTTCCTCCCCTTTCCCATAATACAAGAACTCGTGGGCACTCCGTGAAATCAACGAGAACAGATAAAGGAAATATGTCTTCGCCCAAAGAGTAATTAACACGTGGAATTCACTGCTGCAGGAAGTGGCGGCGGCTACAAGCACAGACAGCTTCAAGAGGGGACTGGATAAACATATGGAGCAGAGGCTATTAGCCGCAAGGTCTGTCTGGGGCAGTGATCCTCTGCATTCTTGGTGCTTTGGAGGCGACAGTGGGAGGGCTTAAGTGAACTGCTTAATGGCCACTTTATGACACAGAGTGTTGGACTGGAAGGGCCACTGGCCTTATCCGACACATCACTTCTCTTATGTCCTCTTACGGCAACCCCACGGTTTTGTTGGGCAGTCTGCGTCTGGACAGTCACAACTGACTGGGGTTTGATCAAACCACAGCCACAATGTTAAGCCCAACCTCATGCAGACAGACTGCACGGCTTAAACGTCTGACTACGACCAACACGCAGGGCAGAGGGGACCGTTGCTTCTGGCGCGAGACACTGTCGAACGCAAAATAAGCAGCCTCACTTCAAAGGACGGCAAGAAAGCAGTCCCCGGCAAATGGTTTTCAGCTGCGTCCCTGAAAAGTGCAGCAAGATCCATTAGCGAGAAAACTGTGAGTCACTCGCTGTGAAAACAGGCAAGTCGTGCGGCAGGCGGAGAGAGACGCTCAGCTTCATGACGGATCGAAGTCGGAGTCCCTCTGATCTCCAGCCAAAGGTTTAACTTTTATCCCTGAAGCAAAAGGTGCCTCTTCGCACACTTTGTGGGTCTCATCCATAACAGATTTCGTTAATTAAACCTGCACCACTGAATTTTTTTTTTTTTTTTGAAAAGTAGTTTTTTAATCCTCAGCGTTAACAGGACGTGGGTTTCTGCTCCGGAAGTCATGACATGCCGACAAGAATCCTTAATGCTCTTAACATCTCCTGCCTTTCTAAAGCACCCTTTACAACCTCTGCGTAATGACTACCTGCTTGAATCGGTTCAAGTGGCAGAGAGAGAGAGGCAGATCTGAAGCGGTGAGAAAAAAAGCCCGCAGGCCGAATCGGAACAGTCTTTGGGAGGCCTGGGATTAGGAAAGAACTTGTGTGGAGAACCAGGTGAAGGGCACTTAGGTACCAGGTGAAGGGCGCTTAGATAAACCAGGCTAAGTCAGAGAGACCAAAATGGCAGCCGGTGGGGGTGGGGGAGGATACCAAACACCTGGAAGGCTGGTTCCCGTGCCATTCCAAAACACACAGTATACCACATTTCTCTAGCTATTTTTACAAGTGGAACATTCTTACCGGAATGAGACTTAGACTTGTCCGGTAAGAATGTTCCACTTGCAAAAATAGCTAGAGAAATGTGGTATACTACGATGGAATTTTGTATATGAGACTCTGTCCCATTAAGGAGAGTTGTTAGGCACTGAATTCCAAAACACAACAGACATGGGAGTACCCAGTGTTCCCTCCCAGCTGAGTCAGTGTGAGCTAGTTCACAGTTTTTTAGCCTCCGGCTCACAGATCTCTGCCTTCGCTCAAGAAGGATGGCTCCAGAGCAAACTAATCTATGCAGCAGGCAAAATGCTCACTCACCACTTTAATGCCAGCAGCTCAAAAAGTAGAATTTTCGCTCACAAGACTCCCCAGCTGAGAGGGAACACTGGCAGTGCCGATTTTCTAGGGTCAGTTTGTTTCACAAGAGGGAGAATTCAAGACAGTCTCTTCCTCTCCTCCCCTTTACACCTGGTTATCCCTGTAGACTTGCGTGGTGGCGCTTCCCTTCTTCTCCAAACCCTAGGTCAAAGCTGGAGCTCCCTTGGGCTTTTCCCCCTCATCCCCCATACCTCAACTGTAAGCCTAAGTACGTGACTGCTGGGAAGTATCCTACCTCTCTGATCCGTTAACAGTGGGGCGCTCCTAAAGCTCTAGGAGCCCTTGTCTAATGCAAGAGACCTTGCCAGTTGGGAGTCCTTCCTTCTCCCCGGTGGGAGAGAGAAGAGGCTCCTTGCAATGGAGGAAGGGCCATATCTCGGAGCCGCGAGAGCAGATGCTTGGCATGCAGAAGGTCCCAGGTTCAATTCCATGCATCTCCATATCAAATGCCGGACAGTTAAGCTGAAGCCTCACTCTGTTTCTTACATTACCGTGTAGGTGCCGTGTATATCGAAGGAGCAATTTTTATCAGAACAGGGCTGCAAATGCTCAGGGAGATCAAAGGGAGGGAAAAACCAAACAGGTGCAGAACGGAACACTGATAAAGCAGGAAAGCCAGTGAGTTTTAAAAAAGCTCAAAGCGGGGGCAGGCAGGGGGTCTCTTACAGAGCTTGATGATGCTCATGGAATGAACCTCTTCGGGACAGGTAGGGATGACAAAGTTAGAAGCATCCCCCCACCACCACCTCAAGGCCAGACTTTTCCACATTCATGGAAGAACGAGGGACAAAGGATTCGGCATTTTAACATGCCTGCGATAGCAAACTGCAGCTCTGGATTTTCCATTGCCTGCCTGCTTGTCTCCAGCCAAAATGAAATCAGCCCCATACAGGAAGATGGTGTGTGTGTGTGTAGGGATATCCCGACCCTCTTAGTTTACTTCAGCAACAATGGTCATTACCTAGCCACAAAGATTTCCATTGAATCCTACTGGCTGTGGGACTTTTTTTTTTTGTGCCAGGAAAGGCAGCTAGATTAAGTGTGGCACGTTATCTTGGGCTTGTAATATATTTGAGGCAGCACAAGCTACTTGTTTAGGGTGAAAGCAACATAGCAGGGTTATCGTGGCAGGGTAACAGCTTTTTAAAAATAACATACAGCTAACAACACAGCACTCTGTGGGGGGGGGGAAGCAACTACTGGGATGGAGGTGGGGCTTGCAAACTTGGCCAAGGAAGGAAGCCCAAATCAGGGCAAAAATGGCAAATTCCAAACCCCCACACACACACTTTGATCTTCAGAACATCTCATGTCATTATTAAAGTAGATTAAATACAACTCTGCACAATCTGAGAAGACGTGAGAACCCCTTTCACAATCTACATTAAAGGACTCCTTTCCATTTTTATAGATCAGGGTACGGAAGTATACTCACTGTAAGAATCATATGTGTCCTCGCTCAAGCCGTGGGCGTAGTCATAATAGTCGGCCCCACTGTTTGGAAAAGAGAAAAGAGAACTGGGTTATAAGCGAGAGTTAAGACCCAACGTCAAACAACAGTTCACAATAACTTACGGACAACAGAATTGCAGCTCAAATCTTTTTAAATGCTCAAGAACAACGGTGCGAAATGAAAAGCAAGTTAATACCCTCCGGGAATCTATTCTGAGTGATGAACTGAATCACAGCGGTGATAGCCCTGTACACAGGACCCCCCTCTGCACACCAACTGAATGAGAGGAGAGGCAGACCGGGCATGAGCACAATGGCCCCGATCCTCTGCCTGGATGTGGTCACTGCATTGTGAGCATGGTGGCAAGACCCAGGCGTACAGTCCCTTCTCACGACCATCGGGGAGTGATGCTTTTCAAACGATTAACAATCACATTGCCTTCATGTATAGCAGGGGTGGCCAAACTGTGGTTTGGGAGCCACATGCAGCCCTTTCATATATATTCTGCGGCTCCTGGCAGGGCAGCTGCAGAAGTGAAGGGGAGGCATACTTTTCCTACTTCCCGCCCAACCTCCCTCCCTCCCTCCCTCCCTTCGTTCCTTCCTTCCCTCCCCCCTCCTATCTATTTGCTTTTTTTGTTTCTCTCTCTCTTTCTCTTTTTTCCCCACCTCTTTCATTCTTTCTTTCCATCTCTCTTTCTCTCTCTTAGACAAATCAAAATCATTAGCAAACAAACAGCATTATCAATATCCGTTTTTACCCCTTCTGTTTTTATTTTTGGCACTCTTATTTAATATTAATCAAAAGCAAATTTGCATATTTTAAAAAATAAAAATGTGTGTGTAATATTTGTTCCTGTCTTGGCTCTCAAACATCTGACGTTTATTCTATGTGGCTCTTACATCAAGCATGTTTTGGCCACCTCTGAAGTATAGGGACCTTATGCGTGAGCTGGAGATCACATCTCTCCCTCTCCACACATTTAGTCATAAGAACATAAGAACATAAGAGAAGCCAATGTTGGATCAGGCCAATGGCCCATCTAGTCCAACACTCTGTGTCACACAGTGGCCAGAAATACCAGGGGCCCTCAGGAGGTCCAGCAGTGGGGCCAGGACACTAGAAGCCCTCCCACTGCTGCCCCCCAAGCACCAAGAAGACAGAGCATCCCTTGACCCAGAGCGAGAGTTCCTATCTATACCTTGTGACTAATAGCCACTGATGGACCTCTGCTCCATAGGTTTATCCAGTTCCCTCTTG
The DNA here is from genome assembly GCA_029375565.1 of Gekko gecko. NCBI lineage: Eukaryota > Metazoa > Chordata > Lepidosauria > Squamata > Gekkonidae > Gekko > Gekko gecko. Next base: position 76,906,870 of record JAPDNY010000009.1, read on the forward strand.
AAACTGTCCATGCTTGTAGCTGCCACCACCTCCAGTGGCAGTGAATTCCAAGTGTGAATCACTCTTTGGGTGAAGAAGAGGGGTCAATACAGAGAGGGGTCACATGTTATGTGGCTTTTACGCTCTCTTCTCAATGCCAAACCAGTCAGTACAGAAAACACTGGGGCTGATTACAGCTGGTTTCTGTTTTCCCAGGAGTTTGAGATTTTGTGTTCAAAAGCAACTGACCGCTCTGGGGAGCCTTCCATGTTCTTTTCCCTATTGTGCATACTATTTAATTTTATTTATGTACTACATTTCTCATCTACTTTTTGCAATGAGGTTTGAAGTGGTTTACAGAGTTATAGGAACAATGCATAAAAGAGAGAGGGAGAGTTTGGTATAATGTATACAAAAGAAAAATGCAACAGAACTAGGTAACACAATCAAAGAACAACAGATTCCCTCACAGCAGAAGGCATATAAGAAAGAGCCTTGGATCCCAAAAATTAACAGAACTGGTTTTCCACAAACAAGGCCAAGGCAGTATAAGACTTGCTACTGGACAAACAAACTTTACAGGGGCATGCAGTTTCAAAAGTCAAGAAGAAATGGAAGGGCTCGGACCAATGGGCAGTTAATCTGATAAGCCCCAGCTGGCGGAGGGTCTCAAAGACAGTTTTCTCCATCCACCTCAGCCCTGTAAAATGACCAAAGTTGCAAGGATATTCATGGGCCTCCAACTGAGCTTCTGACCTTCTCACTGGCTCAATACAGATCGCGGAGAAGCTTTCTGAGTAAACAGAGCGCTCGGATGCTTAAACACAGGACTTGCTTTTGTAGAAAAGTTCATAAGCTTCCTAACCTACAGAAAAGGCCACATAAATCTCACCTGCCATAAAATCCTGCACAATGCAGAAGACTGAGGGCAGTTTTCCAGGGAAAATACTCAATTCATGCAGCTAGCACACTGAAAGGACAGTATTTTCCAAACTGTCTTCTGGAGGACCTCCCTGGTTTCGCAGAAGCTCTGTGGAGATTCCTCAGTCAGAAAGCCAGAACTGGTTGATCGGCTTCCCTGAAAGCTAACCTGTCTGCCATTTTCTCTTGCAGTTCGTACCCTAGGGGTGCATCGGTGGTTTTAAGGCACCCTCTGGGAATTACACACTTTAAGGTTGATGATGAAGAACTGTAACTGAAGAAGTAAGCAGTGACTCATGAAAGCCCATCCCCAGCCATAAATTGTTAATCTTTGAGGTACTGCTGGAATTTCTTCATCTTTTCTACTGCTACGGACAGACTAACACGACTGCCCATCTTGATGAAGAAACTGAAATCGTTCAAGAGTTTCGTAGTCCGTGGCAACATCATCAACCAAGAAGGGAGACTGCGCCCAAGAAATCAGAAGGGGGTTGAGACTCGGAAGGGCAGCCATGGTGGAACTGGAACTTGCTTAAGCGTAAGAATCTGTTGCTAGGAACCAAGATCAAGTTAATTCATGCCATAGTGTTCCCCATTACTATGTATGAGTGTGAAAGTTGGACAATGGAGAAGAGAGCTGAAATGTGAGGTTCGAGGAGAGTTTTGTGGATACCGTGGACCACCAAAAAGCCAAATAAGTGGCTTCTGTATCAAATCAAGCCTGAACTTTTCCTAGAAGCTAACATGACTAAACTGAGGCTATCGTACTTTGGTCACATCATGAGAAGACAAGATTCGCTGGAAAAGACATTCACGCTAGGAAAAGAGGAAGACCCAACAGGAGATGGACGGACTCAACTGAGGAAGCCACAACCCTCAGTTTGCAAGACCTGAGCAAGGCTGTTAATGAGAGAACATTTTCATAGAATCACAGAGTTGGAAGGGACCTCCAGGGTCATATCGACCAACCCTCTGCACCATGCAGGAAATTCACAAATATCTCCCCCTCCACACCTGCAGTGACCCCTGCTCCATGCCCAGAAGATGGGGGGGCGGGACAGAGAACCCTCCAGGATCCCTGGCCTGGAGAAAAATTGCGTCCTGACCCCAAAGTGGCAATCAGCATTTCCCTGGGCATGTAAGAAAGGGCCGTGAGGACTAAGCATTGATGCAACCCTTCCTGTCCTCCCTCTCATGATCTGCCTAAGTTCACAGAATCAGCACTGCTGCCAGAGGGCCACCTAGCCCTCTGTTTAAAAACCTCCACATTAGGAGAGCCACCACCACCCGAGGAAGCCTGTTCCAGTAGGAACCCCTCCAACTGTGTTTACCAGAAAACTCTTTTTGATTTATTTCCAACCTGTTGGTTCTGGTCTGACCTTCTGGGGCAATGGAAAACAACTCCATACCATCCTCTATACGACATCATAACCCCAAACTCCTACCCACTGGCGCCTCCTCTTTCCCTGAGATTCACTGATGACATTTTTATTGTCTGGGTCCATGGCAAAGAAGCCCTCGAGAAATAATAAGCCCTCGAGAGATTTCACCGGACTTTCCACAACTTCCACCCCACCATCAATCTAACTATGAATTACTCTACAAAAGAAATAAACTTCCTGGACACCACAGTATCGATACACGAAGGACACATAAGTACCACATAATAGTGGAAACTGACAGGTCAGCAAACATATCTACATCTTCAGCTACCACCCTAATGATATTAAGCAGTCTATTGTGTATAGCCAAGCCCTGATCTATATTCCCGCCTGCTCCGACCTCTGAGATACTGACTTGAAGGATCTGTATTTTTGCAACTACAATACCCTCCTGATATGGTGAGAAAGATGCCTGGAAAGGCCAGAATGACACCCAGGGGCAGCTTGCCACAAGACAAGTCCAAAGAAAATGACAACAAAGCATCACTGGTGGTCACCTGCAGCCCACAACTCAAGCCAGTCCAACTTATTATTAATGATAAGCTGGATAGTAACACTCCCCTCGCAAAGGCACTGGAGGGCCGACCTCACCTTGCTTACAGACAGCCTGCTAAACTAAAACACGTTCTCTCACCCGCAATGATAAACTACTTAACAGCAACGTGGACTCTTAGCACACAGCCTCCAACAAAACAAGATGCCAACTTTGGTCTCAGATAGAGCTAAACAACAAGGGGAAAAGACTAGTGCCACAGGAGTCCCAAATATACAAATTCCACGAGTAGAAAACACCATCAAAGATTGCCGAAACAATATATTAAACAATTATAGAGTTGGTGGTGTCACAACAACAACATTAATACACACTGTAACTATAATAAGGCATAAGACACACTATTTCCTCCTTTGAAGAGAAGACATAATGCCCATGTAGTCAGTGTAACTTGATAGGAGGAGTCCACATAGTCGTAACATTTTTCAAACAGCCTTTGCAAAGACGCCCATTCTAGATACTTGGAAGATGCATTTCCTTCGACTTCTTCAGTTTGCCGGCTGTGTAAGTGGAACCTGATTTCAGCAATTTCAACAGACCACAAGGTTCTTAGTGTAAGAAGCAAAACATAGGTTACACTGACTACATGGACTTTATGTCTTATCTTCAAAGGAGGAAATATTGAATCTTATGCCTTATTATAGTTACAGTATGCATTAATGCTGTTGTTGTGACATCACCAACTTCATAATTGTTTAATATACTGTTTTGGCAATCTTTGATGGTTTTTTTTCTATTAGTGGAATCTGAATATTTGGGACTCATATATATCTGGCATCACCATCAGGGTACCCAGCAACATCAGCCAGACCGTCTCAGGTTCCTACTCCTGCTCATCCTCTACTGTGATTTATGCCATCACATGCTAGCAATGCCCTTCTACCTTCTACACTGGACAAATAGGCCAGTCCCTTCGACAAAGAGTCAATGGACATAAGTCTGACGTTAGAAAGCACAACCTTCAAAACCCATTTTAACCTTCCAGGACATTCAGTTGCTGGCCTAAGAGTAGCAGTTATTTTACAAAGGAATTTCAAAAAGAGATTAGAAAAAGAGACTGCTGAACGAAGCTCAGGACAATGCATCCACCTGGACTGAATTGAGACCTAGGTTTCCTGTCTCGTTACCAGTGCTGATTTCTCCAAGCCTACTACCTCTCTGCCTATCACACCTAATCCAATCACACCTGCTCATGCCATTTGGCATCTGAAACCATTCCACTCTCCAAAACACAGGACAGATGGACTCACATTCTAGCTGTATCTGAAGGAGTGAGCTGTGACTCATGAAAGCTCATCCCCGGCCACAAATTTTGTTAGTCTTTAAGGTGCTACTGGACTCTGACTCTTCTGTACTGCTACAGATAGAATAACACAGCTACTCATCTTGATTAATTCATACGGTCGCCATAAGTTGGAAACGACTTGACAGCACTTAACACACATACAAGGCACTCTCGCTAGACACAGGGTGAGAATGCCTCAGAATAACTCCAAGGCACACTACAAGAGAAGGCTGGTCATGGTCAGGGTGGACAGGTGTCAGCCATGCTGCCATGGCAGGTGGAAGGGGGTGGGGGGGCTGATGTAGAGTCTGTTGCTGTGCTGGAATTTTAACTTTCGTTTTTCCTCACCCTGTCTTATCTGCTAGCCTAGGCCTGTGGCCTTGTACCATGCTGCTGATGCTTTCACTGGGAACAAAGACCTGTTAGGTTAGGCAGGCTTCAGCTTAATCCCTGATCGTCTCAGACCCATCAGGGGCCCCTGTTTTGAAGTGTGTACATCTTCTCATTTCGCGGGCTTGCAATTAGTTCTGACACAGAATGTATGCACAGATGAACTGCCTTTACTAAACTTAATAAACTTGAACCTTCTGAAGGGATGTTGAGAACGGACTGCTGACAACAGGCTAGCCTTCTGCTTGCAAAATCTGGGGTGGTGGTGGTTCCCTAGAAGACAGCTTGAAAATGTCGTCTGTCACCATCACTAGGCCAGCAGTCCATGCGGAGGTGTAAGTCGGGACAGTTTTTTGCCCAGCGCAAATTCACTCACTCACAAAACTCATCTTCTGACGGGGAACTTTAGACTGACGTTTGCCATCACTCCATGCAGCGTCTGATTTGTTATTGTGAGGCTCATCAAGACTTGAGGCAGAAAGCAGCTGAGCCCCCATTCCCGTCCCTGTCAATCCTGTCAGAATTGCTTTGGCTGGGCCTCGTTTTATAGAACTAAGTGCCTGTTAAACCAAAAAAAATGACTTGCCTTCCATGGTGCGTGAACAGCAAAAGCAATAATCTGCGGTAGGGAGGGAGAAATCTCTTATTTACATTGAAGGTATATGGGGGGGGGGGGGAAGTGACTCAAACTTGATTAACCGTCAGACCCTTCAGCATCAATAATCACATCAAAAAGTTATAATACGAGCTGATTGGCAATGCTTGCGAGCATGGGGCCTGCATGTGCGTACATCTCAATCCATAACCGAATGAAGCCAACTCCTTGCCAAGTGGAGCAATACAGAATTAAGTGCTTGTTAAATACAGAAGTCTAAAAGAATATATACTGGAAGTAAAGCAAAGTGAACCACAGGTGGCTGTGGCCAGGAAGTAGAATTGCTACCTGGCTGTAAGATTTTACTGGCCAGTTGCCAGAACACAATCCGTAGAGTCAGAAATATGTATGTGTGTGTGGTGGTTACTTCTTGTAACCTTTTTAAAAAATGCGGGATTTGAGCCCAGGAGCACTTTAGAAACCGACAAGATTTTAGAACTACAAGCTTTCAAGAATCAAAGCTCCCTTCATCAGATGCTGGGCATACCCTGAGAATCTTGTTGGCCTATAAAATACTACTAGACTTGAATCCACTTCTTCTACTGCTGATCACCACAGGTACTCTCCTGGAACTATTTTTTGAAGACAGTAACTTTGTCTTAAAAAAAAAATGCCCTCCCCCCCTTAAATAGCATCCTGGGCCTGCAACTGGAAACACCAAACACTTTGTGACCTCTGAACCTACCACCTCTTTTCACTTCACGCACACAGCTGTTCTAACACTTCTGATCGCATGGACCCCTTCTGAGCCTCGGAATGCCAAGTGTAATGATTCCATGTTTTGGAATGTGTATTTCTTTAAATGTTTAGTTTGATTGCAGTAATGTAAGGAGAGTGATAGACAAGTGTGATGTGACTGGTGGATGACTGAGAGTGTGGGAGGAGAGGTGTCTATGAGGTGATTCTATGTGTGAAGTTTAGGGAGAGCTTAGACTGTGTGACTATTGGAGTTTGAGTCTATTCTGTGTGAATAAGACAAACAGTTTAGCCTGTGTGGCTATATATATATATGAGAAAGATTAGACTGAGTGCCTAGGCATGTCAGAGGGAGTTTGAGAGACTGTTTGTGACATCAAGCTTTGCCAGTTATATTTACAAGTTCCTTTATTCAGCAACAGTTCAAAATAACCAGAAACCTATTTGGTTCTTTATTAAATGAATCATTTTTTGTTTAAACTTATCCCAGCAATCAGAATAGTCCTTCCTCAGGGCCACATAGTCCTCTGAAGCACCCAGACACTGGGTCATTCTACCAAAATAGGGAGATTTGGAATTTTAAATCCTGGTGGCGGCAGAAATCTACCAAGTTCATGTACACAGAGTATAGTTTAAAGGAGAAACCGTCCCCCCGATAAACAAGGATGCCACACCAAATGACTCCAAAAGAGAGCCTCCTGGAAGGCACTCGGTGCCTCCCTTATTTTAATGCCCCAATTCTTGGGTCAGCAGCAATCTTTTCCAGGCAGGAATCATTTATTTTTGAGGAAGGGGAGGAGGAAGAGGACACACAACAGCCCCAGTTTAAGGGTGGCCAAACTGCAGCTCGGGAGCTGCATGTGGCTCTTTCACACTGTCTAATTTAATGTTAATAAAAAGCAAATTTGCATATTTTCCAATAAAAACGTGTCATATTTGTTCATGTCTGGTGGCTCTCAAACATCGGCCATCTATTCTATGTGACTGTTACACTAAGCAAGTTTGGCCACCCCTGTGCTCAGTTCCTCTGTGTGGGATCCTTATGACTCTTTGCCAAACACACCTAGAAGGCAAAAAAAAAAAAAAAAAAGCGCCAATTTCACCTTTGTGATCTCAGAGGATCGAGCCTCAGATCTTCCTTGCCCTATTCATTTATTTGCCAATTGCACGCCCCACAATGGAGACCCAAAGCGGCTTACAATCTCCTCTCCTCCATTTAATCGTCACAACTGCCCTGTGAGATAGGTTATGCTCAGAGTACATGACTGGCCCGAGGGCATCCAGCAAGCTTCTATCCCAGCTGGAGAGTCAAACCTGCCCCCCCCCCAATCTTATTCTGATACTCCAACCTCTAGACCACACTGGCTCTCCACCTGCTGCTGTCCAACTCTAGCAGCCTGTTGAACAGCTCCACAGTTGCTAACTTTAATTTCTTTATGATTTGTGGCCTTTTGTGTGTGTGTGTGTTTGTGTAGTATGGGACATCCAGGTCATTGCTGGGGAGACATGTTATTTAAAGCGTAGAGATCATTCAGTTTGCTGCCTCTTGCACATGCATGAAATGTTGCCAATCCAAATAGACTCTCAGCGATCGTTGTTGGTAACGTTACCCAGGTGAATGCCAAACAGTAAGACTTAAAAAAAAATAAATGGCTGGCTGACTGTTTTGCCCACTTAGTTAAAGCACAGTCTGTAAAGTACCAAAGAGCAACAACAGGCGCGTTTGAGTGCATGGGGGTAGGACTCCCACCGGACTCTGAGAAAACATGCATGCATGAAGCACTGCCAGCTGCATTGTGATTTGTGAATACACGGAAAGGAACTTGTGGAACTGCCTGATGAAACAACGGCTCCCTGCTTGCAACTGTCGAGCAGAATGTAAACCAAAACGGTGGGTGTTCGAGCATCCTCCTGGCCCTCAGAGCACAAAGAACAACATTTTCCAAGGAAACTGAGACGATTCATTGCCAGAGACCCGGCAGAAGGATTTCCCGGGCTCAGAACCTGAACCATGATCAATATGAAGGTGAGTGTGACCATGAGTTCTTTTATGGCTTCAGTTATTAATCTGAGACTCTGGGATCCTCTTCCCCATCCCACTTCATAACTTCGATGGAGGGAGATCTGGCTGCCCCCCTTTCTGCCCCCATTTGGCAGGAGCTTTAGTGGTGATGGCAGGAAGGTGTCAGCCTCTTGTTCTCTCTTTCTCCTTCCTCTCCTGGTCTGGTACTCTACTAAGACCTCTTTCCCATCCTCACTCTTTCCAGGCCTCAGATGGAAGCCCATGTAACTATGAGTGAATGCACTTGTATGCTCCTATCTCCTTGTTCCTGATACCAAGAAGTAAGGGGCCCCAGGGGCTGGCAATTCTGAGTGATTTCCAAACTCAAGGGAAAAGAAAGTGCCCCCCCCCCAAGTCATGATCTGGGCTGTGCAAGCAAGGCCTAGCAGGCCCAGGGAGCCTGTGTAGCAGTGGGAGGAGGCTAGGCCTACAACTCCCAGAAGCCCGAGAGATTTTGGCACCAATTTTAGCCAGTCACAGAGAAAGGGGACTTATGATAAAAGAGCTGGTACAGAAGAGGAGCTGTTCTTTCTTCCAAGAGAGCAGAGCCAGAAGGAAGGCTGCTGCAGGGAAGAGACCCTCATCCTGGGAAGAAGGGTGAGCAGACTGAGACCCACTTGAGACAGTGAGCTAGGGACAGTAAGTTTAGACGCGTTAGGGCATTTGGTTTCTTTTCTTTTCACCTCCTTACTGTTATTGTTCTTGCACCTTGTTTGTTTCCGATATTGGGCTGACCTCCTGTAAAAATAACCCATTTCCTTGTTATTTACTCTGCCTGGTCCTCACACTTATTTCGGCCAAACAAGGGAGGTCTGAAGGTCTTGGGAGGGTGGCTCTGGGCCTTCTCAAGGGATTGTAAAACCAGAGTGGTGGCAGCATCAGGTGACACCCCACCCGAGCCATGACACCCCCCAATGCCATTCAAATTGTTAGGCTCTTCCAAGCCTGGTCAAGATTGCCCATCATTTGCCACCACACAGGCACACCCCCAAAATCAAAACTTTTCTAGTCACTGATTTTAACTTCTGCTGCCCAAGACACAACACACATCACTACTGCTAGAAAAGATAAAGTGAGGACAACAAGATTACCAAATGGGAACTGTCTGATTCTTCCGACAAACAACAGCTAATCTATCAGCTTTAAAGAAGCAAAGGCAATGCCAAGCTGTTATACCGAGTGAAAGCTTCAGGGGGTCAAACTTTCCCCCGGTTTAGCTGCCATGGATCTGCCGGTTGCTTGACCTTTGCCAAGGCCTCCGTGCAGTGTTTAACAAGATCACTTGTGTGGAACAACTGAGATGCTGGAGGTAAGATCTTCAAGTACACTGGCTGCACACGGCCTCAAGTTCTTAGCGTCCGGTCAAACAGAAACAACTGCCTAATGAAGTTAAGCCAATGGCCACTGAGAAACAAACTAAGTAAAAAAAATAAAATGACACGCTGGGCTGCCCTGATATGAGTTCTGTGTAACTGAAGAATTTAAATTCCCCCGTACGACCTGAGGGCTGTGTTGTAGATCAAGAGCAGAAACCCCAGGTCTTGCCAGTGAAGTACGTTCAGAGAACCATAACCTACCTTTAATAAGAAGACAAGTATTCATGCATTTACAAACAGACAGGTCTCCTGTCAGCTATTATTTACAGCTTACATCTCCAGGCACACACTTAACACCCCTCAGGTGTATATCGCAACACAAGCATACCCTAGAGAGAGAGACCTCTAGTAATCCCTGCCCTGACCTGAATGGTCCAGGCTAGTCCGATTCTCATCAGATCTTGGAAGCTAAGTAGGGTCAGCTCTAGTTAGTACTTTGATGGGAGACCGCCGATAAAGTCCAGGGTAGAGGGAAGCAATGGCAAACCACCTCTCAATATCTCTTGCCTTGAAAATCCTACAGGGTTACTATCAGTTAGCTGTGCCTTGATGGTACTTTTCACCACCACTCCCCGATTTTAATCCAACTCTCTAGCCACTATACATGTAGGTCCATGCACCTTTAAATGCATGGATACATATGTCTGGGAATCCGGATTTAGCTAAGGGTTCCAAGTGTTTACACACAGTAACTATGTGCATGGACGGTTCCTTGGAATTAATACGATAGCTGCCATCTGATGAACAACCACAACCATTCTCCCACACATCCCACCCAGTACGTGATGTTATCATAATGGAAGAAGAAGAGATTGGATTGATACCCCGCCCTTCACTACCCAAAGTCTCAGAGCGGTTTACAAACTCCTTTCTCTTCCCCTCCCCACAACAGACACCCTGTGAGGTAGGTGGGGCTGAGAGAACTCTGACAGAAACGCCTCTTTTTCAATAACAGCTGTGCCAGAACTACGGCTTGCCCAAGGTCATCCAGCAGCTGCAAGGGAGGCGTGGGGAACCAAACCCGGTTCTCCCAGATTAGAGACCGCGCACCTAATCATTACACCAAACTGGCTCTCACACAAAACACTTGTGATGTTCCTACTTTGCACCTGAGACAACTCCAACCCCTGGTAGTCCATTCCCCATGTTGCCTGTCCAGGCAAAGCTCTGCTCCCTACAGATAACTGGTTCCTTCATGAGCCAGAGGCAATGAGATTAGGGTAACTGCCTTCTGTATGTTCATTTTTTGGCCGCCTGACTTTCCTCTTAGAGAACAGCACACCACTTTCTCCTCTGCTGTTACAAAACACTATTAGATCTACACGGGATAATCCTGTGGATTATCCATTCTAAACCTGCTTATTTTAGCACAACACCAGATAGACTTAGGAAGGCTCTAGAGTTTGAGCAAGCAGACTTGAACACACAGTCCACAACGCCTTGCAGGCTCGACAGAAAGAGGAGACATAATGAATGACAAAATGGACCACAAATTGTGACCGGTGGCATGATTTAATGGATCACTTAGAGCGTCAGACTAGGGCCTGGGTTCAAATCCCCATCTGACCATGGAAGCTTGCTGGGTGACTTTGGGCCAGTTGCACACGCTGAGCCCGACCTACCACACAGGGCTGTTGTGATTGAGGATAAAAATGGAGGAGAGGAGAATGATGCAAACCGCTTTAGGTCCTGACAGGGGGATGGGGGAAGGTGTATAAATGAAGAACAGTTAAAGTTAAATGAAACTGAAGTAAAATTAACATGAGGATTAAAAAAAAAAAACCACCCTCCAAATATCTTGCCATGGCAGTCTTAATTTCATCACAGAGTTATGCAAAGCAAGTTAAACAGAGCTTTGCTTGCCTCAGCCAGGGCTATTTTGGGGCAGGAACGCACAGGAACGGAGTTCTGGCTGGCTTGGTGTAGTGGCTAAGTGTGCAGACTCTAATCTGGGAGAATCGGGTTTGATTCCCCACTCCCCCACTTGCAGCTGCTGGATGACCTTGGGCAAGCCATAGTTCTGGCACAGCTGTTCTCTCAAGGACAGTTCTCTCTGAGCTCTCTCAGCCCCACCTACCTCACAGGGTGTCTGTTGTGGGGAGGGGAAGGGAGAGGAGTTTGTAAGCCACTCTGAGACTCCGAGTGAAGGGCGGAGTATAAATCCAATCTCTTCTTCTTCTTCTTCTTCTTCTGAGTTGGCCATGCCCACTACAGCCCAAACCTCTGTGTGTCTGGCTACAGAGGGAAGGCCTGAAGAGCAACACACAACCCTTGGCGACTCCATGGTGGGCAGACCTTGAAGGATCGGGGATCATTTAAATGCCTCTCCATGCCTTCCCTGGCCTGTCCAAGGGCCAGCTTACCCAGGCTCCCTGCAGCCATGGGGCTCCCAGGCAAGCCAAGGGAAGGCATCGGGGTGTGGCCTAATAGGCTAATGAGCTGTGCTGTTAGGGGTGTGGCCTAATATGCTAATGAGTTTCTGTTGCTGGGTGTGGCCTATTATGCTAATGAGTTCCTGCTGGGTTTTTTCTACAAAAAAATACCGCCCCCAGATTCTGGACAACTGCTGAGCTTGGACTGGAGTTAGCAGAAGGATCCAGTGAGCAGACCGGTTTCCCCTTCCCTCCCAATGGAGAGCTGCGTGCAAAGCAGCGGCACTCTCTGCTAAGGTGAACAGAGATGCCTACCTGCTTGAAAGGTAAGAGGACATGCGGAGCATTGTTCTGAGTGCTCACTGCACTTCCTATACAAAAATCGAGCGGCTACCTACGGAGCTTGTGGCAGAGAGGGGGCAGTTTATCCAGCTGGCCAGCCTGGCTCTGCAGGCCCGTCTTCCTAGAGAGAGTGCTCACAGCATTCAAAGCTCTCTGACGATTGCAAAAAGAGAGAATGTATTAAATTTGGTGCCTAAAAGGAAACCTCCTGCGTGCAGTAGATCCCTCCCCCCTTCCCGGGCAAAGTTCTATCAAAGAGAAGGAAGCTCCAATTAACGCTCATCCTTAAAAAAGTCATCATTTCACTGGAGCAATTATTTTTTTTTAAAAAAAAACATCTTTTATTTCAAAATGCTTCTGTCTTGCCTTTCCCCCACCAAATGCGATCTAAGGTGGTGATGCCAAGGGCTGTCACGTCGAAGCTGACTCGTGTCACCAAAAGGAGAGCCCTGCTGGATCAGACCAGAGGTCCGTCTAGTCCAGGAGTGGCCAAACTGCGGCGCAGGAGGCACATGTGGCTCTTCCACACATACTGTGTGGCTCCTGGCAGGGCAGCTGCAGAAGCAAAGGGGAGGCATGCCTCTCTGATCGGTCTTCCCTTCCCCAGCCAGCATTCCACTCACTGGGAAGGCATGAGATTGGGGGTGGGTGGGAAGAAAGCAACTTTAGATGCGTTCTCAAAGCACCCCCGCCACCAGCCGGCTCAGAGAAGGCATTTTTCTCTTTAAATCCCTTTGCCAAGCCAAGCCAGCTGGCAGGGGGGTGAGGGGGTTGGAGGATGCGTTTAATGTTAAGAGTTGCTTTCTTTCCACCTCTCCTTCACTCCCTCCCCCATCTATTCCCCTCAGAATTTGCTTTCTCTCTCTCTTTCCACCTTTCATTCTCTCTCTCTCAGACAACTAAAATATCATTAGCAAACAAATAAATATCATTGGACAAATAAGTATCATTATAAATCTCTGTTTATACCCCTTTTGTTTTTATTTTTGGTAGTGTCGTTTAATGTTAATTAAAAAAGCAAGTTTGCATATTTTTCAATAAAAAGCGTGCGTAATAATTATCCATGTCTTGCGGCTTTCGAGCATCTGATGTTTATTCTGTGTGGTTCTCACGTCAAGCAAGTTTGGCCACCCTTGATCTAAGTCCAACATCCCAACCCAAACAGTGGCCAACCAGCAACAGGGCATTGAGGCCTCTTGGTTCTGGGATTTCAGAGGCTTAGAGCCTCTGAACGTGGAGGTTCTCCTCATTCACCACGGCTAGACTGAAAGACCTCTCCTCCATGAATCTATCTATTCCCCTTTTAAAGCTGTTTATTCCTGTGGCCGTCACTACATCCTCTGGCAGTGAATTCCATATTTTAATCGCTCTCTGTGTGATTCCTTTTTGTCTGTCCTGAGCCTACTGCCCATGAACTTTGTTGGATACCCTTGAGTTCTAGTCTTTGGGGAGAAGGAGAAAAATTTATTTGTCAATTCCACCCCATGCATAATTTTATAAATCTCTGTAATGTCCCCCCCCATTTAGTTGTCTCTTTTCTAAACTGAAAAGTCCCAGACTCTTCAGCCTTTCCTCACAAGGCGAGAGATGTTCAGAGGAGTTTTGCGATTGCCTGTCTTTGCAATAGCAACCTTGGACTTCCTGCCGGCCTCCCACTTTAGTAGTGACCAGGGACAATCCTGCTTAAGTTTCAGCTCTGGCTAACTTGGGCCATAATTTACCCACTAGACCCACAACAGCACCCAAAAAAAGTAACAAATGTCCCCTCCCATAATTGGTGTTCGCCCTTCCTTAGAGCAGAAGTTCTGATATTGTCTTAAACACAGGGGAAGCACAGGGATTCTGCATCTCACATTTGCTCCACATTTTCTCAACTGGGAAGAAAAAGTGCAGCTCAAAACCACATCCAAATATATCGGGGCAATGCTGCACTGACTGCAGTCACCCCTGAACGGTCATAAAGCGGCCATAAATCTATGCAGAAGGTACAATAAAATCCAATGATCAAACAAAGTGAAAGTGGCATGGAGTGTGGAGGCTACCGTAAAGTCCAGTGATCGAAGAAGGTGAAAGCGGCATGCAATGCGGAGGGGAATTTCTGTTCCAACAAAGGAGGGAAAAGCCAATGTAGAATCAGCCCATGTTTGACCTGAAAGCCAGCAGCAGTTGGAGTGTGTGTGCGTGTGGCGGGTGTATATGTGTTAATTCTGCCTTGCATTCCTAGGGAGGACCAGAGAAACTGGCAATGCTTCCTGGGGCCTTCTGCAATTGCAAAAACAAAATGCTCAGCAAATAAACAAATAAAATCTAGCACACTTCTTTGTGACTTGGTGCTGAATGAGGCCTTCCAGCTTTCCGGGTCTTTCCACAGGGCAGCATCTGCCGTGTGGAACTGAGGAAGTCGAAACGCATATTTTACTTTTAATACGGCACTGCTTTATCGGGAACGGGCGTGTTTTCAGAAGGACAGGGAAGGCAGATGGCTCATTAAGGCCTGCTCTTACTGCCATTACTTACTTCCCCTGGTAAAAGACAACAGATGATTTAGTGTGGAGCAGTATATCCTCAAGTTGTGTCCATGTCTCCGCTCACAAACATGCTTGGAATAAATTCCTTCAACTCCATCGCAGACAGACACCAACACAGGCTGCTGCATAGCCATTCATCGCCATCGGCTTTCCCGACTGTCAAAATGGGGCTCAAGGCAGCCTTTCTCACACAGAGCAAGCTACTTAAGCCTATTTTTAATTCCCCAGCATTTAAGGACCAACATGGAGCCACTGCTTTGCACAGGTTAACTTCTGTTTTGTCCTCTTCCAGTCTGAATGTCTGTAGTTGAGAATCAACCATCTATGGAAACCTCATATAGCTAGAAAGAGTTTTGCAAAGCCTGTTAGAAATGCATCTTGAGTGGGAAGACCACTGCAGCAGGATACGGAGGCCATGAGAGGACACAGGACTCCCAACTCCTGAGACAGCCATATTGACCATGTGCTCACCTACAGAGTGGGAGAGATCTTCAAGGTAATGGACATTTTATAGAAATTTGTAACTAACTAAGCTTAAAGGCCTTGTCCTATATTTTATCAGCTGATAGGGCATGTATAGAGAAAGAGACAGAGGAGTTGTGTTTTTATCAGGTTCTTTTGTATTCCTTGCTCAGTTCTGGTGCTGGGCTACAAGTATGCTTATAAACATTTTCTATTTCATAAATGCTTTAAACTTTTGATGCTGGGAGTGGTTCTTTGTACTAAATAGACATCCACCATCTTGGACACGCTATTTTAAGAGGGGAGCCAGGGGGAAGGCAGGCAGTTGGCAAGTGACTATTTCCCTAGGGGCATCCACTGTAAGAAATGTGGTGACTAGGTGCTGGGCAGCGGGGAGACACAGAGGCTAGTTGTCAGAACTTGGAAGAGAAACTGGGAGTCCTGATCCTCTCAGTGGGAAATCCCAACAACGATCAGATGGCAGTGGTGGCCTACTTGAATGTGGAAGAAAAACCCCTCTGGGGAGTTAGGAGCCTCTAGGAAGGCAAGGAGGAATGAGGCCTATAGGCCAGATCAGTCCGGTTCCACCACAACCACCATTAAAATACATAGTTTCAGAAGGTAGCCATTTTGGTCTGCAGTAGAACAGCTAAGACTGGAGTCCAGTAACATCTCAGAGATCACAAAGAACTTCCGACAGTTGGGTTGTCAGACAACCAACGAAGTGAGCTTGGACTCTTGAAAGCTTACACCCTGAAAATCTTGTTGGTCTCTGAGATGCTACTGGATTCGAATCTCACTACCAAAGTGCCATGTTTCGCTCAGCTCATTAACGCAATCTGTGTAGCCCATAACTCCATGGCCTTCAAACGTGTTCACCACTGAGGGGCCCCCACCCCCCGGTCCAGCATGAAGAGACAACCCCCTTCGCCGAGACCTCTGAACTCCATGTCTATGCTGGCACAAAGGGGAACATGCACGCACGACGCTGTTATGCGGACAATCTATGTGTTTGGAATGGTGCGCGTGGAAGAGATATTTAACTCCCAACTCTGGGGACACGCCACAGGAGAAGGGCTTTCCAGTTGAGATCATGGATGTCTAGAATGCCTAAATCGGCCTTGATTCAATGTGACTGATGGTTAATGGCACCCAGCTTTCAACCACACAGGTACGCGCACAACACCTGATGGCCCGGCCAGTGCTCCCTTCTATGCCGCCTGTCAGTTCCGATCCCACTTGAAAAGGTTATTTCCACATTAGAAACATATGGCTGAATACAAACATATGACGTTGTCTCAACAAGACAAGCCATTCGTCTATCAAGGTCAGCACTGTCTACTCAGACTGGCGGTGACCCTCCGGGGGGTCTCAGTCGAGGGCTTCTCAGATCACCCGCTACCTTATTTAACTGGAGATGGAACTTTCTGCATGCAGAGCCAAGCTCCCACCCAAAGTTCTGATACGCCTGGCCCTCTGAGGACTGGAATGCCTGGAACGTGGTTTCGGTGCCACGGACATAACTTCCTACTCTTCAACCAATTCTCTGGGGGGAAAGTTTAGCCTGGTATCACCCTTGTCCTCCTGAATGAAAAAAGAACAAAAGGCAGAGAAACAGAGGATGTCACTGAGATGTGCTTCCTGTCCCTTGTTGATCACTGTCTTATCCTAAATCAATTTCGCATACTGACAGAAGTTAAAAAGAACAGGAAATACAAGTCAGCTGTACTTCGTGTTCTCTGTGCCTCCTTATGTGAAATGGCCAGTGTCCCCAGTGATAGGCATGTGTGTTTTTATTTATTTATTTTCTATATTTGTACTCACCAAGATTCCTAGTGGATTACACAGCTCCGCGTACCTTTTTTTTTTTTGAGGGAGATACTTTTTTTGTATTTTTCAGATGTGCGTGTGTATGTATATGCACCTGGAAGTCATGGGGACCTCTGGTGGCTGACCCTTACTGGGGCCCTGGAGGATATTCAGAGAGGTGGCTGAATAAAGCCTGCCCCTGCCTCTGGTATTCCAGGGAGGTCTGCCACCCAAGGACTTGCCAGAGTCGACCTTAAGGACATAAGAACCTAAGAGAAGCCAACGTTGAATCAGGCCAGTGGCCCATCTAGTCCAACACTCTGTCACACAGTGGCCAAAAATACCAGGTGCCATCAGGAGGTCTAGCAAGGAGGACCTTGCTTAGCTTCTGAGATCTGATCAGATCGGGCTTGCCTGGGCTATCTAGTTCGGAGCAGCTCCCCATACTTTTTGAGCCGGTGGGCACCTCTGGAATTCTGACCCAGGGCGGTGAGTCCAACTACAAAATGGCTGCCAGTAGAGGAGGAATGGCCAAGCATAAAATATCAAGGAATGAGGTCACGAAGAACTCTTAATAGTCACTCTTCAACATATCAGGCAGAGGCTGTTTAAACAGGATGACTTTTAAAATGAACGGATTGTTTAAAGACACCTTCTTGCATACACGTATTGCTGAAGCAACTATTTTTTTTTTTTGAACCCGCACAGCCAATCAGATCTCCAACGGCCAACCAGACACCGCTGCACAGCAGAAGTTCCACCTGACCCTGCCTGCTTTCTAGAAACACTCAAGTGGGTTCCAGGAAAGATGTTAGCAAACACCATGGCACCCACGGGGACGTGGTGACCCTTGGTGCAAGTGAATCCAATCAATACGATGTGACATCTAGTAAGTACTGCACTAGGACTGCTGCTACTCAAACTGCTGAACTATGTATCTGCAACACCATCAGCTGGCTTGCTTTGTCAGCAATACCCTATGAGTTATGATGTGCCGTTACGCCACTGCAAACACTGGATAACAAAGAAGCATCACTTGGTCACATGAGGCTGCAGCTGACACGTGCCTTACTAATGTCAGCCTTATTTGAGCCTGTCCTCAGCCTCAAAGAGAGACTGCTTCTAAGGCCCGTCTGTTGCCAAAGCCCACCGCCTCCCCACACATTCTCAGACTGGGGTGCAGGCTGTTCAGAGCCAAAAGCGTCGCTTTTCTAGACTAGTTTGGGTGGCAGCGCTTCCCATTTTAGATATCAAGCCCCGGTCGAAACTCGACAGGACTAATAAAGTCACTGCAAGGTTGCAGACTTAGAATATGTATTTCGGCATGCCTCGGAGGCATTCAGTTGACTTAAATATAATTCAGAGCACTGGAAACACAACGTTTCCCATTAAATTTTAGTGCAACTTTTAAATCTCAACACCACCACTTCTGAACATCTGCCTCCAGTGAGCATCTCCGAACTCAAATATTCTAATTGAAGCACACTCTTTAAAGACCAAACAAAGCAAAAAAAAAAAAAAAAAGATGTCTGAAGAATTTTACTGGCTCGCCTTTCCAGAAGCGTATAAACATCTGGCCTATGATCGATAACTGCAAAGTGGCAAAGACCACAGCTCTGGTGATCTCAGCCTCTTGCTAAGAGGTACTGTGGCTTGGATGTGCTCCTTGCTTTAAACCAGAGTTATTCTCTATTTGTCTCAGGTGTTTAATTTAGTCCTCTGCTGCAACCAATGCAGTACAGCTTCAAGCACAGCATTTGCTTACCGAGCGGCATTCTTACGAAAAGGGCAAATGCGTATTTCTCAATTGGGTTCTACGATCGCAAACAGACTAACCACCACAGCTTTACCTTAGCAGAATGCCAGGTTAGGGGCCTGGGCGAAGAAGGTCTGAATCCCCATTTTGGCACTGAAGCCCACTGGGTGGCCTCGGGCCAGTCTTGCGTTCAATCTTGCTGACCTCGCAGGGATATTGTGGGGATGAAATGGATGGGAGGCCAACATGGTAAGCCACTTTGGGTGCCCAATGGAGAGAAAAGGAGAGTATAAATATTTGAATAAGCATAAGAACTTAAGAGAAGCCAATGGCCCATCTAGTCCAACACTCTTGTCACACAGTGGCCAAAAACACCAGGTGCCATCAGGAGGTCCAGCAGTGGGGCCAGGACACTAGAAGCCCTCCCACTGTTGCGGCCCCCCCAGCACCAAGAATACAGAGCATCACTTGCCCCAGCCTGAGAGTCCCTATCTATACCTTGTGGCTAATAGTCACTGATGGACCTCTGCTCCACATGTTTATCTAACTCCCTCTTGAAGCTGTCCATGCTTGTGGCAGTGAATTCCATGTGTTAATCACTCTTTGGGTGAAGAAGAACTTCCTTTTACCCATTCTAACCCAACCGCTCAGCAATTTCATGGAGTGCCCACGAGTTCTTGTATTGTGTGAAAGGGAGAAAAGTACTTCTTTCTCGACCTTCTCTATCCCATGCATAATCTTATAAACCTCGATCATGTCACCCCTCAGCCATCATTTCTCCAAGGTAAAGAGCCCCAAGCGTTTTAACCTTTAAGCATGAGCATTACAGTTAAGATAAGGGTACTATATTCTCAGAGCATGGCCCTTACAGCACTAAAAAGCTGGCTGCAGGAGGAGGACATGAGGTTTTTATACCCCGCTTCTCTCTACTTTAAGGAGTCTCAAAGCAGCTTACAATAGCCTTCTCTTCTTCTCCTAACAATGGGCACTTTGTGAGGTAAGCGGGGGGGGGCTGAGAGAGTTCTGAGAGAATGATGACTGGTGGCCCAAAGAGGTCACCCAGCAGCCTTCATGTAGAGGAGTGGAAATACTGACCTGGCTCTCCAGATTAGAGGCTACTGCTCTTAGCCACTACACCACGCTGGAGAAAAATGACCCAAGATAATAAATTACAGGCCAGAGAAAGAAGCATGCAGAACAGGAAAGGCAAAAATGTAATGCTAACGCAAATTAAGAAAACTACCCTTTAAAAAGAAAGAGCAGCTATCACTACAGCTATTCACACAGTGGTCTTAATATTAGTAATGAAATGAAGTCTGGAAATAAAAGTGTGCTTGGGACAGAAACTGGATTTAAGGAAGCTTCCCATCCCCAGGAGGGACTGGATCTGATTAGACTCCCAACAGGATGGAGTCTGGCCCTCTCAAGAGTGCACCTAGCTTTTGCGAAAGGGCCTCGGCTTAGCAACAAATGTTTATTGCAACATCCAGGGATATTGAGAACCATGGGAAATGTAGTCTCCCTTGGTTCCAGACATCCTTAAGACACCACAGTAAACCTACTCTAATTGATCTTGCTTGGACTGCCCACACTAGCTCGATCTTGGCAGATCTCAGAAGCTAAGCAAGGTCGGCCCTGGTTAGTATTTGGATGGGAGACTGCTAAGGAAGCCCTAGGTAAACCATCCCTGCTGTTCTCATGCTTTGGAAACCCCATGAGAGGTCGCCATAAGTCTGCCGCAACTTGCTGGCACTTCACACGCACATACACAATTGGTCTCAAAGCTTGTTATGCATGTCAAGGAAACCCTACTGTGCTAAAATTCAGAGAAGCAACTAGAAGACCAAGCAACCGTTTTCTCAAAGTCACCCCTGCTCGTGCCACCATCCTTCACAATGCTCACAAGAACTAACCCACAATGAAGCCAAACGTTCTGCAGAATTCATTTGCTTCTTCCCAGAGCCAATTTGATTCAAAGCGGGAGCCGGACGCGGTCCAATGAAAAGCGGTGTCACTGGGCAGGTACCAAAATACACGCCCCCCCCCTTTCCAGCAACCTTGTTACATAATCTGAATTTTAGTAACCAACCTCATTCTCTGCCATGTTAACTCTCTGCAGCATCTGTCACTGCTATGAATGGTTGATCATAAGTACCTCTGTAGTCATCTCGGTACTATTAAGCAGATGGCAGCGTTAAATCCAAATGATGTAGTACATCTCCCCGGCGGACTTTGTTTCCATACTCTACCATTATTCCACAATTCCTCTGTGATAAATCTTATGTATTCCGGAGAACATTAAATAGGGGAGTCGACATCGACAAACTGATTTATTAGCGGCAGTTTGCATTTGCCCCCGTTATCGCCTCGGCAAACGCTCGCGCAGCAAAGCGGCGGAAGCCCTCCAGGCCTACGGGGCCCTTGGCCTAATTTCCCGTAATGCAATGTTTTCAAACAGATTTTCGTTCTTCGGCACAATTTGTCTTTGCAGAAATGTGCCTAAACTGCAGTTTGCAGATCTTAAGGAATAAAGCCCTTCTTTAAAAACCCTGTCCTCCCATTAGGCTCTAATCAGAGGGATTCTGTGATGAAATTGCTCTAGTATTTACGTTCCTGCGCCATTCAAAAGCCCTGGATTCTCCCGACTCTAAAGCCGAGTAAGATTACTGTGCAGTGCAGAGCTCAATGGGTATTATAATGTAATTCAGCAGTGCTCCATCCTGGGAGTTAAGTGAACAAAGATGGTATAAAGGCATTTATGTAACGCATGCATTAATGCAGGCACAAAAAGCAAGGAGGCTACCCGAGTGCGGGAGGAGCGGAACATTCATTTACTTCCATCTAGACCCCATTCCGCCCCCCCCCAAGTGGGACCCTATTCTCCATTTTCTCCTCACAACACCCCTGTGAGGTAGGATAGGCTGAGCATATGACTAGCCTGAGGGCGCCCAGCAAGCTGCCGTGGCAGAATGGGGATTCAAACCTAGGGCCTTCCCAGACACTACTCCACGCTGCTTTCTGAACTGCAGTTCGGGTTACTGTTAAAGACAGAACCGTTTGCACAGGAAAAACTCCTTCCAGCACCTAACAATGTAAATAAGGTTTCAAGAAAGGAATAAGGTTGGTGAATGTCTCCTACAAAAACAGCCTGCTGATCTCCCGCAAAGCCATCCAGCCTTTTTGCTGGCATTAACTTTGTGTTAAAATCCAACTCGTACCAGCTAGACTAGAGGTGTCAAACTCATTTGTTAGGAGGGCCAGATCTGACATAAATGTCACTTTTGTTAGGCTGGGCCATGTGTGCCATAAAATGTAACGCCAGCTACTAGAGATAGAAACTTTATAAAGGACATAGGCAAACCCAATTAACAATATTATTTTTTTTACTCAAAATGCAAACAAAAACAATTGATTTCTAGCAGTGAAACCAGCTGATTTACTGGGGAACCCACAAAAGCCCCTATGTATTTATTCATACACAAGACTAGGGTTTTTCCAAGGGATATCATGAAAGGGGGAATACCTTACATTTCCATACACACCAGTTGCTTGTGGGACGGATAAGAGCCCTAAATGGGCCGGTTCCGGCCCCCGGGTCTTATGGTTGACACCCCTGAGTTAGACTATCACACAGCTTCTCCCAAATCACCAGAGCACAACTTAGAAAAGTTCTCAGTAACGTACACCCCAATATTATTGTTCTCAGCATTCAATGCAGAAAACTGGACCGGCTTAGCATCAGTTTGTCTTATTAAGAATGTGTCAGTTTGGTGTGGCTGACTTCTACTGAGCGTTATCCTTCAGTGTTAAGCAATTACCATAATCTTTCTCACTTACGGCTTGATTTAAAGATGGATGCTGGCAAAGCACAGGAACTTGCCCGTGGGGCTTTGCACAGGTAGAGGCCCAGCTGAAATGAGACAGAGCAAAAGCGCAAAGTCGTTGTCGTCCCCCCCCCATGTCTGCTTCTGCTTCACAACCGTCACATTCCGATCAGCCAGTCAAAGGAAGCCAAACGACTTAGGCCAATATAACTCACAAAAATCTCAACGTACATCCTAACCGGACTGTCGAGAAGTAATTCTTTTAACAATTCACTGATTCTACTAGTTATGCGGCTGAGTGCCAAGGAGAACGACCCACGAAGGCTAAGTCATGGAGACGGAAATCATGTTGGCTCTGCGGTCCGCTCCCATGTAACAGATGCGGATCCCAACAGCTGAAATGACATGTCTTATCAAAATATAAGTCACTTTAAAAAAAAACACACAAAAACACCCCCTTCCCTATTCCATGAGCTGCACAAGAAGGCGCATGACAAAGTTCTGAAAATATTGACAATTAAGAACCATAGACGCTTTGGAATTTAATATTTACCTTCTCTCTCTCTCACACACACACACACACAATTGCAAGGTTGATGCTGCTGCAAATACGCTTTCATGTCTACCTATTTAGCGCACTTTAAACAGACAGAAAGTCGCTTTTTTGTGTTGTTGAAATGAAGTCACAAATGGCTTAACGTTTATACATTCAGCTATCTACCTGCATAGCCTCACCCTTGAATGTGAAACTGCGGTCTGTTCACATGATCTAGAACAGGGGTGGCCAAACTGCAGCTCGGGAGCCGCATGCTCTTCCACACAGTCTAATTCAGTGTTTATAAAATATCAAATTTGCATATTTCCCCATAAAAACATGTGTATGATATTTGTTCATGTCTTGCAGCTCTCAAACATCCGATGTTTATTGTGTGTGGCTGTTACGTTAAGCAAGTACGGCCACCCCTGATCTAGTAGTTAATCAACAGCTGAAATTTTGCCAAGAGCAAGTGGTAGATAGGCTGGGGGGCTGGACTCACCGCAATCACAAACCAGGATACGTGATTGCCATTAGAACGGCACAGTTATCTGAAGCATGCAGAGATGGGAACAAAAACCGCTTCAAGTGAATGTGACTTCCGTAGTGACCAAGACATGACGCTCTTACACACACATGGATCCTCTGCACGTTAACAAAGCTGAAGGCGTCAAGAGGGCAACTTCCTAGCCAAACCTCTGCCCTTGACAATAAGCTTTGAATCTACAAATCATCCTAAATGCATTAAGGACTCTCCCTTACCTTTGTGCTGAGGTACTATAGCTGTTATCATAGGAATCATAACTCTGCTCGTCATATGAAGTGCCGTATCCATCGTCATAATCCTGGAGGGGGGGGGAAAGGGCAGCGTTAACAAGACGGCTACCCCTTGAGACATTTTTTTTTAATGTCAAAACAATACTCTTGCCCTGGAGTTCACTCACAGAGCAGTAGACGTGGGTCAAGGCCTGAGCCCAAAATTAGCTGTGCCCACCCCAGAAAGTTAGGTCTCTTATTTCTAGAACAGCAGTCCTCCAGGACACACAATAAACCGATGGGTTTTGGACCCAATTTGTGATCTGGCCTGGGAGTTCCCAGTTCAAAGGAAAAGTGTTCAAAACTCCCCCCAATATGTTCAAGACTTCAGCTGAGCACCTGAAGTAGCTGTTTCAATCCAGCAATAAAGGGCAAAAGTGAACTGTTAACGGTACAATTAGTCGCTGCTGTCACCCACTTATTCCCTCCCCCACCTACAGAGATACTTGCACTCAAGTTTGATGCTTCAATGTCCCATGTCCCCAACAGCAATTTTACTTTTTAAAATCCTTTGGGCTCAGGGGTCCTTGACCTTTCTGAGCCGGTGGGGAACTTTGGAATTTTCAGGAGGAGTGGTAAGCACCGCCTCAAAATGGCTGCCAAAGGAGGCGGAGCCAAATGCAATACCTCCTTCATTTTGCTAAAGAATTGCAGAAGGGGAATATAAAAAAACAAAGAGAAGGCCGGGGGAAGGAGGAGGAGATTGGATTTATACCCCACCCTTCATTTGGAGTCTCAGAGTGGCTTACAAACCCCTTTCCCTTCCCCTCCTCACAACAGACACCCTGTGAGGTAGGTGAGGCTGAGAGAGCTCTTTCAAGAACTGCCCTTTCAAGGATAGCTCTTGTCAGAACTATGGTTTGCCCAAGATCATCCAGCAGCTGCATAAGTGGAGGAGTGGGGAATCAAACCCTGATTAGAGCCTGCACACTTAACCACTACACCAAACTGGCTCTGGCGGAATAAGTAGAAGGAAAGCCAGAAGCCTGGATGCTTACTAGAACTCTCGATCCTTCCATTTGAATGAGGGCAGCCAATAAAAAGTCCTTTCTTACTAAGGCCTCACCCCAGTTTCTGAAAGGTCAGCAGGCACCAGGGGAAATACTGGTGGGTGCCAGGGTGCTCACAGGAACCATGTTGGAGGAACCCGTTTTAGCTTCTTAGGTGGAGCCCCTGACAACAGTAGAGCTGGCCCAAGGGTTTCTTGGTGCCTGAGGCAGACTATGACTTTGGCACCTCTGTTAGGTGGTGGCGGCTACAAGCATGGACAGCTTCAAGAGGGAATTAGATAAGCATATGGAACAGAGGTCCATCAGGGGCTATTAGCCACAAGGTATAGACAGGAACTCTCAGGCTGGGGCAAGTGATGCTCTGTATTCTTGGTGCTGGGGTGGGGGGCAACAGTGGGAGGGCTTCTGGTGTTCTGGCCCCACTGCTGGACCTCCTGTTGGCACCTGGCACTTTTGACCACTGTGTGACAGTGTTGGACTAGATGGGCCATTGGCCTGATCCAACATTGGCTTCTATGTTCTTATTTCTCCCATTCATTTCAACCTACAGGTTTTGGACTTCTGGTTTTAAATGAAACATGTGTGGTTTGATTCTCTATAGGTGACCTGTCCTTGTATGGCTTATGCCAGCAATCCCCAGCGGAGCCAGTGCCTCATTCAAATGAAGGATCACCTTAAAAATACGTATAGGTGGGAGAGGAGGTACCCACTACACCCACCTACCCTCTGAATGGAAGTTAAAATGATAGATTTCCCCCATGCCTGGAGAAATAAAAATATCAAAGTGCCCCTGACAACAGCAGAGCTGACCCAAGGGTGCCTGAGGTAGACTATGACTGTGGCACCTTTATTCAATATACAGGAAAAATGCAACATCCAACATGAACTTTTTCCTTTATTTACTGACTGGCCGTTCAAAGTAAACCATATCCACATTTTTATATTTTTTATTTGCTTTTCATTAATATTTCATAAGGAACGCCAAACAAATACATATATTTTAATTAACGAAACTCACTAACTTTTGTGCCCCTTAAATCCTGGCACCCTAGACGACCTCTTATTGGTAGTACTCATTACAATTTCTTTAAAAGTTCCAAAATGGCTTGAAGGCTTAGCAAAGCTGGGGATTCCTGGCTTTGCTGAAACAAACAAAAACTACTCAGCAAAAATAAATAAATAAATAACTCAGAGAATGACTTAATGGTTTAGTGCGGATTACAGCACCAAAAGAGAAGGCAAAGATACTCATCTCAAATTCTCCTACTACAACCCACGGATTCCCTTTAAATAGCAGTCATCAAGTGGAGCTCAAGAATCCTTTAAAGCGTGCCCTTAATTAGGTTTGACATCTTCATGTTAATGTTTTCTGTGTCTGAGGTTTCAAGTGTAGCACATTTATTCTAATTTGGCCAGTTCTGCATATAAATGGATATATTCTGAATTTTAAGTAAATCGGAGATTTGAACTGAAGCAAAATTAGGCCCGCCACTGGTTTTTGAAATGCTAAACCTCTTGCTGTCCTGGAGAGTTCTGTCTGGTCATGTTATATATTTTTGTATTATGCACACAGGGAAAGGGGAAAGAGTTATATGCACATGCTAGACTTGTCCCTTTGATGCCTTAGAAGAAATTTTTACTGAAAGCGGTTTGCCATATTACGTAAGAAGAGTCTGCTAAAGCCCATCTTACGCCAGTGAAACTGGAATCCTATTTTTAAAAGCTCCAACATTCCTCTGCTAAGCTGAAAACATTCCTGCTGAGAGTTATAGCTTGAGAGATTCAGGCGCTTTTCAAAAACAGGTTTTCCAGTTTCAGCATAAAAACCTCCAGAAAATCCCCTGGATGCGGGCCACTTGACATGCTGTGGTTTTAAGGCAGATGCTTAAAAATACAGTGTGTGAAGGTAACAAAACAGGAGTCTGGAACTGTGGGTACGCCAGGGCCACGCGGCAAAAAGCGGCTCCCTGTTAAGGCTACACTTTGTGGGAAACTTATGAGTTGTTGCTGTGATAATGTGCGGAAATGACCCTGACAACGGCAGCTGACGGAGATAAACCATAGTTTTTACATTAAGCTTCTCATTACATAAGTGACCTTCACACAACACTGAAGGCGTTTAGCCCTTGATAAAGGGCTAAATGTTAAACTACCTTTGAAGGGAGAGCTTAAATCAGACTAAGACGCTCAATCCCACTGTAAGGAGGTCAACTCCTGCTGCCATTACTGGTATCTGGCAGGATCCTTGTGCCTGTTCTAGACACCTGTGTTGGTGGGAAAATGCCCGTCAAGTCACGGCCAATTTATGGCGACTCCATACAGTTTTCAAGGCAAGAGGTGAACAGAAGTGGTTTGCCATTGCCTGCCTCTGCGCAGTAACCCTAGACTTCCTTGGTGGTTTCCCACCCAAGTATTAACTAGGGCTAACCACGCTTAGCTTCAGAGACCTGGCTAGCCAGGTCAGGGCGTTTTATACATACTCAAAAGTAATTTTCAGTAGAATGGGGTAGTTCCCCATTCAGCATTTGGAGTGTAAAAGCGGGCCAAGTAGATTTTGGAGCATTTGGAGTGTAAAAGCAGGCCAAGTAGATTCAAGTACCAGAAGATCCCTTGGTGCATTTCATTAGTGGTCTGGGACCAGCGTATCTTTGGGACAGTCTCCTCTGGTATGTCTCTGGGAGAGCGCTACAGTCCACTGAGAGCAATCTGCTGGTGATCCGGCTGCCCTCGACCAGAGCAGGGCTTTCTCGGGCCTGGCTCAGACATGGTGGAACTCTCTGCCAAATTCCATCAAGGCTCTGTGGGACTTAACGCAATTCCGCAGGGCCTGCAAGGCAGAGATGTTCTGCTAGGTTTTTGGTAGAGGACAGCAACGGTTTCCATCATAGCTGGCACCCTTCTCTTTACTCCTACCCTTCACTGCTTCGGCCTCCTCCTTAACCTGCCCATGAGATGCAAAGAACAGCTCAGAGCAGGTTTTTAAGTTGAATTGCAGACGCCATCTGGAGACTGAGTAATTGAGATCAACTGACTGTCGATTTAATCTGTATTTTGTATGTTTTTAACTTCTTGTAAATCTTGTAAAACTGCAGCCATGAAATTAAAAGACGCCTGCTCCTTGGGAGGAAAGCGATGACAAATCGAGACAGCATAATAAGAAGCAGAGACAGCACCCTGCCAACAAAAGTCCGTATGGTCAAAGCAATGGTATTCCCCGTAGTAATGTATGGCTGCGAGAGTTGGGTTATAAGGAAGGCCGAGCGCCGAAGAATAGATTCGTTTGAATTATGGTGCTGGAGAAGACTCTTGAGAGTCCCTTGGACTGCAAGGAGATCAAATCAGTCAATCCTAAATCCTAAAAGACTGTTCCGTAGAAGGCCAGATCCTGAAGCTGAAGCTCAAGTACTTTGGCCACACCAAATGAGAAGGGAGCACTCCCTGGAGAAGACCTTGATGCTGGGAAAGATTAAAGGTCAAAAAAGAAGGGGGCGGCAAAGGATGAAGATGGTTAGACACTGTTATCGATGCAACAAACATGAAATTAAGCAAACTCCGGAGGACGATGGAAGACAGGAGGGCCTGGCGTGATGTGGTCCATCGGGTCGCAAAGAGCTGAACTTGACTATACGACTGAACAACGACAAATTGCCCAGAGCCCTGTGTACTCAGGGATGGGGCGATTCAGAAATCTAATAAATAATAATAATTGTTATTATTATTATGTGCCAACAACTTTTCTATTGCTTAATAAATTGGTCAATATCTAGCTAAATATAATGTTAACTATTTACCGCTAGTTCTTTATGATCTTGTGTTAACTGATATAGTTACACACTGCTTACCGATGAATTCCCATGAGAGTTTAGGAGCACCTCTTTCCCTCCTCATCCTGCCTTCTACCACTTAATCCCGGCCTTCAGTAATAGGTTTTCCTTGTGAAGCTAAGCTTAGACTTGCTGTATTCAAGTCCAATAGCACCTTGGAGACTAACAAGATTTTGGGGGTATGAGCTTTGGAGAGTTAAAGCTTCCTTCCATCAGTAGTTTTGACTGTCGAAAGCCTGGGTCCTGAAAATCTTCCTAGTCTCTTAAGGCGCTACTCGTCTCAAACAGAGCTGTTTTACTGCAGACCAACTGGGCCACCTTCTGAAACTAGACTTGCTATGAAGCTGGGAAAAAAGCCTGATTCCAGTTGATCCTGAAACTCACACAGCAAGTTCAGGGCTCCGTTCCTTTCTCACCTGGCTCACCTGGAGTAGAGGCAGATTGTGTGGGGGATGACGATGCACCCCCCCCATGAGGTAGCAGAAGTGGATGGGATCACATGTCCTGGATTTGTACTCCCGGAGGACCAACATCGCTCATGGGAATTCAAGAACCGGAAAGGAGCATGCACAGAATGACCAAGAGCTTGAAAGGGAGGAAGGGGGATGGGAGGATTTCCGTCCACGCCCCCCCACAACTTCTGGGGATCATTTAAGAGCTGTAACTGAGAGCCAGTTTGGTTACATGTGCGGACTCTAATCTGGGAGAACCGGGTTTGATTCCACACTCCTCCACTTGCAGCTGCTGGATGACCTTGGGCAAGCCATAGTTCTGTCAGAGCATTCAAATGCCTTCAATGGCAAGGACTTTTTTGGTGGCTGCCAAAATTTACTCAGTCGTCCTAGGCACACTGACTGGGACTGAATCAAGGGAGGCTTTTCGTCCTACTAAACAGACCTAAGGTCAGGCTGCTGGGCAGCTTTCTGCATTCCTGCTGATGACCAAAAATAGTCCTGACGCCTGTGTCAAAGCTGCATTTTCTTATTACAAAGGAAGAACAAATCCATAGAATTTTGACAAGCATGCCCTCCCCTTTTAATTAAGTTTCCCGTTACAGAAGAAGCCAGTCGGATTGAAGCCGCCAAAGATTACTTTTGTTTGTCAGATGTTACGCAAGTTGCCACGGGGGCTGGGGAGTCTGGCACCAAAGCAGCTCACGTGAACACCAATGCAAAGCGGCACCAATAAAGCACCGAGCGGTCTAATTAAATTCCTTCTTCTGATTTCAGAGATTGGAGCGGGAGAGCCTCGCAATGAAGACTACAAGATGATGGTTTAAGAAAGTGTACCTTCCCAAAAACCTGAGAGAGGCATTGTCACTGGTCCAGGTTCAGTGGCCTCCTCCAGGTTAACAGTAAAAGGTAAAGGTGTCCCTTGCTCGAAAGTCAGTCAAATCCGACTCTAGGGTTGCGGTGCTCATCTCCGTTTCCAAGCCGAACAGCCAGCGCTGTCCGAAGACATTTCCGTGGTCATGTGGCCAGCATGACTAAACACCGAGGCGCACGGAAGGCTGTTACCTTCCCACCGAAGTGGTAGCTATATATCTACTTGCAGTTTCTTGCTTTCGAGCTGCTAGGTTAACAGTACTGAGCTCCTATTTACTTGGGAATTATAGTTTCAGATTCAGCCCTCAAATTAGTAAATAAATTGTGCTAACCCTCCTAACGCCCTGACCTAGACACTCCGGGCCAGCCCGATCTCATCAAGTCTCAAAAGCTAAGCAGGGTCAGCCCTGGATGGGAGACCACTAACAAAGTCCAGGGTATGCTATGCTATGCAGAGGCAGGCAACGGCAAATCACCTCCAAGCATCTCTTCCCTTGAATCCCCTATGCAGATACCATAAGAAGCTAAGCAGGGTCGGCCCTGGTTAATGTTTGGACCACCAAGGAAGTCCAGGGTCCCTAGGCAGAGGCAGGCAATGGCAAACCAACAGTGTTCATCTATTTGCTTCGAAAACCTCATGGGATCACCGTGAATTGGTTGCCACTTCACAGTGCTTCCCGCCAACCCCCAGCCTTCTAAAGGCAGGGCCCTACGTTTTTGCACACTGGTGTTAACAACTTTAGTTATACCTACAATACCAACATATTGGAAAACAGCTCAAGGACTGAGCTGTGAAACGAAGGGTTCTGTGCAAGCAGAAATGCAAGAAGACGACGACAGCAGCCGCTTGCAGTAACTTATCGATGGCTCTACTTGTGTTTCTGCCGGAGCAAGGTATTGTACAACCAAATTCTGGGCACTGGGGGGGGAAATGTTAGGTGTTGTGCAACATCTGAAACGAGTGGCACTGCGCTAAGCCCATTTACATTTCTGCCTGCACATGAAGAAGAAGAGATTGGATTTATACCCCGCCCTTCACTACCCAAAGGAGTCTCAGAGCAGCTTACAAACTCCTGTCCCTTCCCCTCCCCACAACAGACAGCCTGTGAGGTAGGCGGGGCTGAGAGAGCTCTGACAGAAACTGCTCTTTTTCAAGGACAGCTCTTGTCAGAACTACGGCTTGCCCCAAGGTCATCCGGCAGCTGTGAGTGGAGGAGTGGGGAATCAAACCCGGTTCTCCCAGATTAGAGTCCGTGCACTTAACCACTACACCATCACAGGATTCCGCCCCATGTTTCTGTGAGAGCCAGTTTGGTGTAGTGGTTAAGTGTACGGACTCTAATCTGGAAGAACCGGGTTTGATTCCCCCACTCCTCCACTTGCACCTGCTGGTGTGACTTTGGGTCAGACACAAGCTCTGGCACAGCTGTTCCTGAAAGAGCAGTTTCTGTCAAGAGCTCTCTCAGCCCCGCCCTACCTCACAGGGTGTCTGTTGTGGGGAGGGGAAGGGAAAGGAGTTTGTAAGCCACTCTGAGACTCCAAGTGGAGGGCGGGATATAAATCCAATCTCTTCTCTTCTTCTTCTTCTTCACCCTCCAGTAGGTAAGCTACTAACTGAGATATGTGCAGTTAATTATACTACTTCAGCAGCAGGGGGAAGGTTTTAAGCTTTTAAACTTTTGGGTGTACTTATTTATTCATTTATTTAATTTATATCCCGTCCTGCCCACTGGAGTGGGATCAGGGCAGCTTACATATAGTATTATAACAAGATTCTAAGCATCTTGCTTTGTTAAAAAAAAGAAAAAAGGATCGGGCCATGAACACATCTCTTTTTGAAGGCTACTGAGTGTTAGGGGTGGGGGTGGGGGGTTTGTCTTTCCACTGTGTTTCTAAGAAAGCCTAATGGGGCATATGTAACGTTTTAATGTTCAGGCCCTAACAGATTTGTTTTTCAACAGATGTTGCCATCAGCAAGGCAGAGCATGCCATGGGAGCACTTTGTAGAAATGCATCTAATGAGAAACAGTTGGTTTGAAAGGCATTAATAAATACCAAGATACGTCCATTGATCACCTTGACAGAAGTCTGTGTTACACTTGATCAGACAAATGGGATGGGGGTGGGGGCATACTTTGACAAATACTACCCTAAACTGAATTCCAGGGAAGTCACAGCTTTGGGGGAAACTAAGCAGGGGTTCCTCAGGGGAAACATCATGAATGCGGGACACACTCTTCTGAACTAGTTTTGGCCCAAAGGCTGACTGGAACTTTAAGGGCGTAGGGGCCACGGGGCTTGGACCCGGCCAGCCACAAAAGCCAAGCCTGTGCCCGCCCACTGTCACCACACTGGCAAAGTCTGAGCTGAGCAGTCCTTGGGGCGCTGCTAGTGTTGGTGGGGCTTGGCTTACTCCTGGCTATCAGCAGCCCTTCAGGCAAAGGCCCCTGGGGAACTGATCTGCCACTGGTTTTGCTCAGCACTACTCATCCAAGCATAAGAACATAAGAGAAGCCAATGTTGGATCAGGCCAATGGCCCATCCAGTCCAACACTGTCACACTGTAGACAAAAACACCAGTTGCCATCAGGAGGTCCAGCAGTGGGGCCAGGACACTAGAAGCTCTCCCACTGTTGCCCCCCCAAGCACCAAGAATACAGAGCATCACTTGCCCCAGATCGAGAGTTCCTATCTATACCTTGTGGCTAATAGCCACGGATGGACCTCTGCTCCATATGTTTATCTAATTCCCTCTTGAAGCCGTCACCACCTCCTGTGGCAGTGAATTCCATGTTTTAATCACTCTTTGGGTGAAGAAGGACTTCCTTTTATCTGTTCTAACCCAACTGCTCAGCAATTTCACTGAGTGCCCATGAGTTCTTGTATGGTGAGAAAGGGAGAAAAGTACTTCTTTCTCGACCTGCTCTATGAGACAAATGTGGACAAACACGACCTAATCGGAGAACAAATATAAAGAAAACAGTTGTGAGAGTCTGATCCACAAACCAAGCAATCAACAAGACTTGCAAAGAAAATGCTTATTACTATGTGTTACAGTCTGAAGCACTACAACACAATAAATAAATTCCTACAAAACATAAGAAAATCCGAGTGCAAAGGTACATCATCAACGTCGTCTCCGGATTATATAACAACGCTTCAAAACTGGATCTTCCTCAGGAGATGTCAGAGTAGTGCAAAAGTTCTCTTGTTCATAAAGTGCTTTACAAAAAGTCATGAAAGATGATCCATTCAGATAGGACGCTGATCTCAGTGAATGTTGAGGCTCAAATATGCTGCTAAACTTCTAATGGATCCTAGGTGTCTCACTCTGTACTGAAACGTTTTGAAACGTTGTTATATAATCCGGGGACAATGTTGATGATGTACCTCTGCACTAGGATTTTCTTACGATTTGTAGGAATTTATTTATTGAGTTGTAGTGCTTCAGACTATAATACATAGTAAGCATTTTCTTTGCAAGTCTTGTTGACTGCTTGATTTGTGGCTCAGACGCTCACAACTGTTTTCTTTATACTTGTTCTCTACCTGCTCTATCCCATGCATAATCTTATAAACCTGGATCATGTCACCTCTTAGTCGTCGTTTCTCCATGCTAAAGAGCTTCAAGCGCTTTAACCTTTCTTCATAGGGAAAGTGTTCCAATCCTTTTATCCTTCCAGTTGCCCTTTTCTGCACTTTTTCCAATACAATAATATCCTTTTCTGAGGTGTGGTAACCAGAATTGCACACAGTATTCCAAATCAGGCAAGTGAGGGAATGTAAGGAGACTCCTGAGTAAACTTAGCAGTCATGGGATAGGAGGACATGCTCTTTTATGGACTGAAAATTGGTTAAATGACAGGAAGCGAAGAGTAGGAATAAATGGACAGTTCTTACAATGGATGGAAGCAAGCACTGGGGTCCCACAAGGATCGATACTGGGGCTGGTACTGTTTAATTTATTCGTAAAGGATCTGGAACTTGGGGTAAGCAGTGCAGTGGCCAAGTTTGCAGATGGCACAAAATTATTCAGGATGGTGAAAAAGAAGGCTGACTGTGAACAGCACCAGGAGGATCTCCACAAACTGAACGAGTAGGCGGCAATGTGGCAAATAAAGTTCAATGTTGGTAAGTGTAAGGGGGATGCATACTGGAACAAGAACCCCAGTTTCCAGTATAGACTAATGGGGTCAGGACTTGCTGAGACTGAAAGGGGAAAAGATCTTGGGGTCATAGTGGATAGCTCAATGAAGACGTCAGCCCAGTATGCTACAGCAGTGAAAAACTCTACATTGGGGATTATTAGGGAAGGGACTGAGATTAAAACAGCCGATATTGTGATGCTCCTGTACAGATCTATGGTGCGGCCTTATTTGGAATACTGTGTACAGTTCTGGTCACCGTATCTCAAAAAGGACACTGCGGAGCTGGAGAAAGTGCAGAGGAGGGCAACCCAGATGATTAGGGGGTTGGGGCGCCTTCCCCTAGGAAGAAAAATTGAAGAGCCTGGGAACTTTTTAGTTTAGAAAAGAGACGACTAAGGGGGGACATGACAGAAGTTTATAAAATAATGCAAGGGGTGGAGAGAGTGGACCCTGACAAATAACTTGAGGGTGGCATGCAGTGGGAAGGGGGCATCAGTGAAAACTGTTCATTTGCCCCGGGTCCACCCCTAAGGGGTGCAGCTAATCAAAACTGCCTGCTATATCACCATATAAGCCGTACACGCGGAAGCTAAAGGTGGCTTACTATCACAATCACATTAAAATCATATCACAGTTAAAACACACAATACAGCAAAAGCAACTTCACCCAAAAGAAAGAAGCAATCTAATGCTAATTATAGCTTTAAAAATACACATAAAGAAACCCCATTTTAAAACTAGCAGCCAAAGGACTTTCAAGAAATTGTGCTGTCTTTGAAAAACCTGGCAGAGATGATGCCTTGTACACTGTTTCTAGGAGCCTGTTCCAAGCTATAAATGCAGCTGATGGGAAATGCCTGGGAATGGGCAACAGATGTGCTCACCACCCTCAGTGATGGCACAGATAGGAAACTGTTTGTTTATTGTTATTGTTATTTATTTAATTTATACTCTGCCCTACCCCACAAGTGGGCTCAGGGCGGTTTACAACATAAAACCATCAGGCAATAAAAACAATAAAACAATAAATGGCAGCAACAGGTGATAACAAAAATCCCTGCCTCATGTCAGGCAAGGAATAGCAGGCACCCCAAGGAACTCCAGTGTGCAAATAATTTCCAAAACAGTCAGGGCAAGGGGCTGTGGCTCACTGGCAGAGCATCTGCCTGGCATGCAGAAGGTCCCAGGTTCAATCCCCAGCATCTCCAGTTAAAAAGACCAGGCAGTAGATGATGGGAAAGACCTCTGCCTGGGGCCCTGGTGAGCTGCTGCCAGTCTGAGTAGGCAATACTGACTTTGATGGGCCAAGGGCCTGACTCAGTATAAGGCAGCCTTATGTGTTCATGTGAACATTTGGGGGGAACCATGGACAGGGGGTGCCGGAATGGCTGAATGCCCGCCGGCTCAAAGAAAGACCTGGCGGAACAGCCTCGTACACGTCATCTCTCCCGAGATCTCCTTGAGGATGGCTCACAAGGGGTATTTTTTTAAATAAAATAAATAAAGCCATCAAAGTTATCAATATTAAAACAACGCCCACCAACAGGGCATAAATATATATATATATTCAGTTGCTTAAAATGGTATCCATGAAATAGCCCTCAGCCTACAATAATGCTAAAAAGCTTACTTCAGTTAAAAGCCTTGGGTAAATAGAAGGGGTACCTACAAAGACATTAAAGTAGGCATGAGGCCAGCCTCAAGGGGGAGGGCATTCCAAAAGTGAGGGGGCCAACACTGAAAAAGCCCAGCCTCTGGCTGCCATCTGCCTCGTTTACCTCCCCCCCTTTGAGTCCTGCCTCCGTCTGGTGCCACCACACTTTGCTTCTGGGAGGGAAGGAAGGCAGCCCCCCCCTCCAACCCCAAGCCTGCCCGGCTAGGATTTTCTCCCTGACTGCTGCTTGCATTCCCAACATGTTCCATCCAGGGAGCTTCTAGTGCACTCTAGCAGCCTTCTCTTTGTTCTGTCTGTCCCAAGAGCAGCCTTAGGCTGTTAAAGAAGTTTATGTGCTAATAAGGAAATGTACTGTACATATTTTCCATTTCTCCCCATGAACCCAAACCAAAACCCAGTTGGGAAGTCTTCACTCCCAGCTCCACTGTTTCTTCTCTCCCCCACCCCTTGTAGCATTTAAACCCAGCTGTATGAAAGTTGTGGTCCACTTCTGGTTCCTCACCCACGCTTTGAGAAAGACACGGGTCTACTGGTCTATCTACAGAATGACGCAACGGGACTTACATATTCTCCATATGTATCCTGCGCCAGAGGTGGTGGAATAGATCGGTAGCCAGCGGATGGAGGGACTCCTCTTGCCCTGGGAGTCAGAAGGCCACGGCCACGAGTGACGGGACCTCTGCCGGGAGGTACTCCTCTGGGTGCTGGGGCCCCTCTTGGAACGCCTGCGGGCGGGGGTGGCACACCTCCACGGACTCTACGAATAAGACCAAATTTTTATATATAAATGGCACAGTCCAACCCGCAAGACGCGCTGCTGTAAACCGTGGTTTTGACATCATCAGAAAACTATGGCTAAGAGAGAAATACCCTGCCAAACAACATTCTAATTGAAGGCTTATTGTTTCTTTCTTATCTCACCTGCTTCCCAAACCAAATAGGGATTTCAGAGGAGAGCACATGTACCCAGTGTTCCCTCTAAGCTGAGTTAGTGTGAGCCAGCTCACAGTTTTTTAGCCTCCGGCTCACACATTTGTCTCTTAGCTCAAGAAGGATGGCTCCAGAGCAAACCAATTTATGCCGTAGCCAAATCACTCGCTCACAACTTTAATGCCAGTAGCTCAGAAATTAAGGATTTTTGCTCGCAAGGTTCCACAGCTTAGAGGGAGCATAGCACGTACCCCCTCCAAATAAGAGAGAAAGCAGCACAAAATAATCATCATAACCACATGGCACCCCACCCCAATACACTCAAAGCCTGCTAAAAAACATGCCTGGCGGTGAATCTTCAAGTGAGAAAATAATGAATTGAACACTTGTGACTGCAGGGAGAATGAGAAACACTCTAAGTGGGCAAGCTTTGTTTATTTATACCCCACCCTTTCTCCAACAGGGATCCAAAGCAGTTTACATTATTGCTCCCTGCTCCCTCCCTTTTACCGGCACGGCAGGAGAGGAGATGGGGCAAGCTTGCCCTTAGGGATCCAATACCTCTACTTGAAGAGAACCAGACGCCCTGATGAGGCAGTCCTCACAAGGACGGCCCACAAAAACAGGACTGTCCGACTGTAACTGCCCAAACCTCATCACCATTCTTCGGTTGTTAAGAAAACCAGTGTGGTGCCCTTCATCTGGCTAGCCCAGGCAAGCCCAATCCCGTCAGATCTCGCAAGCTAAGCAGGGTCGACTCTGGCAAGTACTTGGATGGGAGACTTCCTTGGAATAGCAAGTCGGGAAGGACAGAGGCAGGCTTTATTCAGCCATCTCTCTGAATATCCTCAAGGCCCCCAGTAGGGGTCAGTCACCAGAGGTCAACGTGACTTCCAGGTACACACACACGCACACAAACCAAAAAAAAAAAAAATACCAAAAAGAAAACCAGTGTGGTGGTCAGGGCTCTTTTGTAGCAGGAACTCCTTCGCATATTAGGCGACACAGTTCCGCAGGGCCTGCAAGACGGAGCTCTTCCGCCAGGCTTTCGAGTAGGAGCTGCCACTACCACCACTACCACCACCGAGTTGGAAACAGCGGGGTATGGGAGTGGCCCTGTGACGATCGAACTGCAGCACTATGGCGTGTGAATACCACTGAGTTGAGGTTTGACTGAATATCCTTTGGATACCATCTTTAAACTGAAGACTGCCATCTGCAACCATCTTGGAGCACTTTATTTGTAATTGTTGTAATTTATGTGATTTTATCTTGTTTTTATGTATTTGGCATGCGTGCCTAGGTGTTAGTCGCCCTGAGCCCGCTTGCAGGGAGGGCAGCTTAGAAATCGAATGATAAATAAATAAAAAATAAATAAAAAATAAATAACGTAGCCCATAAGAAGAGCTCTGTAAGCTCCTGGAGGATTTGGCTACATTAGGGGGGTGTCGCCTAATATGCAAAGGAGTTCCTGCCAGTGTTCCCTCTAAGCTGAGTTAGTGTGAGCTAGCTCACAGTTTCTTAGCCTCCAGCTCACACATTTTTGTCTTAGTTCAGGAAGGATGGTCCCAGAGCAAACTAATTTATTCAGTAGCCAAATCGCTTGCTCACAACTTTAATGCCAGTAGCTCACAAGGCAGAATTTTTGCTCACAAGACTCCGCAGCCTAGAGGGAACATTGGTTCCTGCTACAAAAAGAGCCCCGATGGTATTGTAGTTAGGGCTGGGTTCGCTCTAGGGTAACTCGAGTTCAAATCCCCACTCATCCATGACGCTCACTGTGAGGCCTTGGCCCAGCTATCCCAGTCTCACCTACATTATAGGGCTGTTGTGGAATAAATGGCAAGGAGGGGAACGCTCTGTGCTGCCCTGAACTACACCAGAAGGCAGGAAGGATAAAATCCAGATACGCAAGTTAACTTCATGTCAGCTTCTCTGCCGTCAACCTAGCTGGTCCAACTGGACTAGCAGCATTTGCAATGGGGTGCCCCCTTGCCCAGTCAGAACACAGGGTCCACAAACTCCGGCAGCTTCTGCAGACTGTGTGTCATATGCTATGTTGGCCGATTTTTGTCTGTTTCCTATCAAGCCACAACTGACTTACGGCAGCCCATTGGGTTCTCAAGGTAAGAGGCATTAAGAGGTGGTTTCCTGTTACCTGCTTCTGAGTTTGGCCCGTAGCTGTGGTGGGGCTATTGGGGGCTTCACCCCCTGCCTTAAAGGGCCAGCCCCCTTCCTTAAAGCCCTCTTAAAGGCCCCCTTTCTTCCCAAAAGCATTTAAAGGGATCCTTTAAATGCTTTTGAGAAGAAGCAGGGCGGTGGCACGTGACCCTCTCAATCCACTCCTGCAAGATTTATAGGCTCTACAGCTGACTAGCAGGGAGCACATGGCCCGTCGAACAGCCGGAGGGCCCTTTAAATCTTGCAAGAGGGAGGGAGAGGGGTGCACACTCCTTCATTATCACAAATAATGGCAGCCCCATCAGGGAAAAAAAATCTTTGCCCCACAAGCCACAAAACCCTGCCTACAGTCTGGCCTCTGAGTTGTAACCCTGGTATCCCCATCCAAATACTAGTCAGAGTGGATCCTGCTTAGATTCTGAGATCTGACAAGGTCAGCTAGTGTGGCCTACCCAGGCTGGAGAGTGTAAGCATACAAATACACATAAGTTATAATTGGCTGCCTCTCGTATGCCATCACACGACAGCCTATGTGCAGGTCGCACATTATCCCCGGCACATAAGTGCCTGCAGAATAGAAACTGAATATGGAGAGTTGCAGTAAAGCATAATCACAGATAGCGCACGCACTCTTGGGTTGGAAAAGCCCACAACAGAAAAAAAAAGCTGCCGATGAACACTGTGCCAGAGAGCCAATGCGCAGGCGGTCTCCTCCCCACATTCCAGAATACGCTCGTTCGGTTCCAAGCATCTTTACACACATTTAAATGAAAGGTGTAATTTAAACTGTCACAATATTAAATGTCTATTAACGAGGATGGTGGAGCGCAGAAGATATTTGTTTGCACGACAATTTCACCGCTTAATTGGCAACCTCATGTATTGTTGTTGTTGTTTTTTTTAAAAAAAGAGCTTTCTATGTCCAGGAGATAAATCAGCCACATTATAATGAGATGTGTTACTTGGAATTAGCATGCAAATATGCCACTGATGGACTCGGGAAATGTCCCCGCTACTCTCAATAAGCAATCATCATCAAAAAGCCTTTGGGGGAGTCTAAAACCTCAAGCTCTATCAGCCTTCAAGTATGTTAGCATACATCAATATGAAAACTAGATATTTCACCGATTTGCATCATGCTTAATGTGTGCACCTCTTGCAACCATCTGGTTCCCTCTCTAGATGGCCAAGAGTTGATTTAAATCCGCGATTCAACAATTTGCGCCTCATTTCAGGGGATGAAGGACAATAAGCTGCTGGTGATATTCAAGGCTTTCTGCCATTCACACCAGGCACGCTGTTGCCGCAAGGTGTATAAAAAGCACTCACCATTCTGCGCATTGTTTCTGACTCAAGGCCAACTCCTTTGTTACACCCAACCCCATGGAAACGCTTCCTGTTCTCCAGAGCTGCGGCATCTAAGACGCAGCTACCTGGATGACTCTCCTACAATGCGGGAAGTTTCCAGCCCACAGCTGTCAGCT
Organism: Gekko gecko; assembly: GCA_029375565.1. Taxonomy (NCBI): domain Eukaryota; kingdom Metazoa; phylum Chordata; class Lepidosauria; order Squamata; family Gekkonidae; genus Gekko; species Gekko gecko. The sequence goes on from JAPDNY010000009.1 coordinate 76,947,250, forward strand.
GGCAGAAGTGGATGCCACTAGCGTAGAGAACACTCCACACAATTGAGATCATCTAGACTGGATGGCTTGCAAATAGCGCAGGGCCACTGTGTGGAGTCATTGTTTGGTAACTCCCATAAGCAGGTAGCGGTGCTGAATGCCGCTGACCTAGGGTTACTGGCTTCAGGCTGGGAAGTTCCTGGAGATTTATTTGGGTGAGTTTTGGGGAAGGGATGGACCTCAGTGAGACATAACATAGAGTATACCCTCCAAAAGCAGCTGTTTTCTCTGCGGGAAATGATCTCTGTTTTCTGGAGATCAGTTGGAATTCTGAGAGTTTTCCAGGCTCCAGTTTGGTGTAGTGGTTAAGAGTGTGGACTCGGATTCTGGGAGAACTGGGTTTGATTCCTCACTCCTCCATACGCAGCTGCTGGTATGGCCTTGGGTCAGTCATAGGTTCTTCTCAGAGCTGTTCTCTCATGGGCAGTTCTCGAGAGAGCTCTCTCAGCCCCACCTACCTCACAGGGTGTCTGTTGTGGGGAGGGGAGGGGAAGGGATTTTAAGCCACACTGAGACTCCTTCGGGGAGTGAAGGGCGGGGTAAAGATCCAATTTCTTCTTCTACCTGGAGGTTGCCCACTTTACGCTAAACCCCCTTTTTTACATTCTCTTCAAGATGTGGGAGCTTCTGCGATGTTACCTTTTCCAGGGTAATGTCATAAGAACTACATGTAACGTGTTAATTATGGAACTTCTTCCTGCACTAGCGTTCCCTTTCCAAGCACAGAAGCACCAATGAGAGAAACACTGATACTGGGGAGGACTGTCCACAGATCTTCTAACATCAGCGTGCCCATGATGCTTGAGTACCCTTCCAGCAACACTGGATTGACACCAGAAGATTTTGATGCTGCCTCCCATTGTATAGAAGGGCTATTCCAGGGGTCTTTTCATAGAAAAACAGCTGCAGGAGCTCATTAGCATATGGTATGCTAATGAGCTATTAGGCTATTAGCATATGCCACGCCCCCTGACATCACCAGAAGTGATGTCAGAAGGGGAAGCAAAAGTGGGGGAGGCATCTTCAAAAGCCTCCCCTTCCCTTCCCCAGCTGGTCTGGGTGGGGGAGCTAAGAGAGAAGGGGTTTAAAGTTTAAACTCCTTCTCATGAGAGTTGGGCCACAGAAGGAGGAAAGAGGGAAAGAAAGAGAAGGAAAGGGGAGGGAAACAGGGAAAGGAGGAAAAAGAGAAGAGAAGAAGGTGGGAAAGAAAGAAAGAAGAGAGAAGGAGGAAAGAAAGAAAGAGAGAGAGAAGAAGGAGGGAAAGAGGAAAAAGAGAGAAGGAAAAGAGGGAATGAAAGAAATTTGGCGGCAATTCGGCCCCATTATATCCTATGGGCCATTGAAGTCAATGGTGAAAACATAGGGTATATTCTGGGGGCTGGAGGGAGGGGGTTTGAGGCCCCAAACTCACAGGGTAGCTGATGGAGCCTCTCCCCAAGATACCCACCAAGTTTCAAGAACATTGGACCAGGGGTCCAATTCCATGGGCCCCCAAACAGGTTGCCCCTATTCCCTCCATTGTTCTAGGGGCAACCTGTTTGGGGGCCCATAGAATTGGACCCCCTGATCCAATGTTCTTGAAACTTGGTGGGTATCTTGGGGAGAGGCTCCATCAGCTACCCTGTGAGTTTGGAGCCTCTCCCTCAAACCCCTCCCCTCCAGCCCCCAGAATATACCCTATGTTTTCACCATTGACTTCAATGGCCCATAGGATACAAAGGAGCTGAAATTGACATTCGGCTGCCTGAAAGACTCTCCGGGACGCCGGCTGGGGGCGGGGCTTGGCTCCTGAGCTCCCGGAGCTTCGCTCCGGTGCGCTCCCCCCAAAAAAGACCCCTGGGCTATTCTGTTCAACTGGTGTTAAGAACATAAGAGAAGCCAATGTTGGATCAGGCCAATGGCCTATCCAGTCCAACACTCTGTCACACAGTGGCCAAAAATACCAGGTGCCATCAGGAGGTCCACCAGTGGGGCCAGGACACTAGAAGCCCTCCCACTGTTCCCCCACCACCACCAAGAATACAGAGCATTCCTTGCCCCAGACTGAGAGTCCCTATCCATACCTTGTGGCTAATAGCCACTGGTGGATCTCTGCTTCATATGTTTATCCAGTTCCCTCTTGAAGCTGTCCAGGCTTGTAGCTGCCACCACCTCCTGTGGCAGTGAATTCCCTGTGTTAATCACTCTCTGGGTGAAGAAGGACTTCCTTTTATCTGTTCTAACCCGACTGCTCAGCAATTTCATTGAGTGTCCACGAGCTCTTGTATTGTGAGAAAGGGAAAAAAGGACTTCTTTCTCGACCTGCTCTATCCCATGCATAAACTTAGAAACCTCAATCATGTCACCCCTCAGCTGTCACTTCTCCAAGCTAAGGAGCCCCAAGCGCTTTAACCTGTCTTCATAGGGAAAGTGTTCCAACCCTTTCATCATTCTAGTTGCCCTTTTCTGCACTTTCCCCAATGCTATAATATCCTTTTTGAAGTGTGGTGACCAGAACTGTACACAGTACTCCAAATGAGGTCACACCATCGATTTATATAGGGGCATTATGATACTGGCTGATTTGTTTTCAGTTCCCTTCCTAATAATCCCCAGCATAGCATCAGCCTTTTTTATTGCAGTTGCACACTGTCTAGACATTTTCAGTGAGTTATCTACTACGACCAATGCTGGAGAGCGGCAATGGCTCAGTGGAAGAGCCTCTGCTTGGCATGCAGTTAAAAGGACCAGGTAGCAGATGATGTGAAAGACTTCCATCTGAGACTCTGGGAAGCTGCTGCCAGCCTGAGTAGAGAACACCAACCTTGAAGGACAGATGGTCTGATTCAGTATAAGGCAGCTTCATGCGTGTTCAAATCTGATCTCCCACATTCGCTGACAAGTGCTATGAAGCTGTCTCATCATAACAGAGTAAGGCATGCCTTTCAATTTGAGATCCTCTTAGGGTGGAATCCGGGATCTTATGAATGCCAGACATGTGTCCCCTGATTGACTTGCAGGTTCCCTCCTGATCCAAATGGCTAGCACACATCAACACACACAGGAAATTAAAACTAGATATACTCCTGGGATGTGCCAAGGATCTCCACTGAGGTTTCTGCATTCCAACACTGCCGTCTTAGATATATGGAGTTATCTACATTGTCTATCAAATATTGGCGGGAAGGACCACTGTACATGAGTAACTGTGCACCAAGATGGGGGGGGGATAGAAGAGTGGCTGTATGCACGCTAGACTTCTGTTACGTGGTGCAACCATTGTCAACAAGGATGCAAAATTTATTTAGGTAGCTGGACACATGGCTCAGGGCCAAACTGCATGTTACTGGGAAGACAGCTCAAAGGGGAGGCAGCCCAGTGTTCCCAGAGAACCAGTTTGGTGCAGTGGTTAGGAACACGGACTCTGATCTGGGAGAACCAAGTTTGAGTCCCCATTCCTTCACAAGCAGCTGCTGGTGTGACATTGGGTCAGTCACAAGTTCTCCCAGAGGTGTTCTCAATGAGCTCTCTCAGCCCCACCTACCACACAGGCTGCCTGTTGTGGGGCGAGGAAAGGAAAGGAAAGGAGATTGTAAGCCACTCTGAGACTCCGAGTGAAGGGCAGGGTATAAATCCAACCTCTTCTCTTCCCTCTAAGCTGCACATGTGAGCAGCCGCTCATTAACACAAGAAGCCCCAATCAGCAGCAGTCTGGAGTCACGCAGGGCCTTGTACTACCCATCGCCCGTTTTAAGATTACAGCTATTATATTCTGCTCAGTATGTGTACTGCTCCACTCGGGGGGGGGGGATTAGAGGGAACATTGATTCCAAACCCATTTGGGCTCTTCCTTGTTCAGAAGCCATTCCCCGCAGTTGTGTGGCTTTGCAAGGAACCTAAGTTGGTTCCAAGAAACCCAGACCCAACTCTTTAAAAACAGTAATGTGTATTTTGAAACCGGGGGGGGGGGGGGAGAGACACACTGCCTTATCACACTACATGCAAAAGCGTGCTGCAGTGGGAAACCCCTAATTCCAGTGCCTAGAGTTATATGCAGTGTGCTGCTGCATAGCATACTCACCCCAAACATATTGGACTTTCACAATCAAAACAGAACAGGGTGTAAATATTGCTGTTAAATTAATGACACAGGCCTTTTACATTACAAGCACCTGTTTCCCCATAACCTCTTCCACACAATCGCATTAACACAAGTAAGTACGCAAGAAATTTAAAGGGGTTTTACTCTTCCAGATGTGAAATTGCTCCCGTCTGCTACCCTGCTGAAGTATCTTCCCAAAGCACCACACTGAGGAATGCGGTCACCTGCTTGTCTTATTCAGGTTTCCCAGATGGCTCTAACCTTCCTAATGGGCGCAGACAACTTTAGGAAGCAGTCCAGTTTATCTCAAGCATTTCAGCTGCTTGGAACTATCCATAGTGCCCCTTCTATTCTTTTGTTCACATCTCTTTTTAATCACTTAACTGAAAAGGAAACACAGCCCCAAAAATCACATTTATGTAACTTAAATTGAATAATTATATTGACCCCATTATAATTATATTGACCCCATTTCTTGCTGCACGTTAACTTTCAAACCCCAAATCTAACTTTGCCATGACCTAGGTAGCCCAGGCAAGCCTGATCTCATCAGATCTCGAAAGCTAAACAGGGCCAACCCTGGCAAGTATTTGGATGGGAGACCTCCAGAGAATAGTAGGGCCGGGAAGCCAGAGGCAAGCTATCAAGTCACTTCTCTGAAAGTCTCCTGTGCCCCAGCAGGAGTAGGAGATTTCCAGGCACGGGCACACAATCACACACAAACGCAAAAATACCAGAAAATCCAAACCTAGCTTTCAAGTTATTACCTGTAACCTTATTTTCTGCTCACACAAATTTTTGTTGCATATTTATGAAGACTGCATCTATAACTGTTTAAGATTCACAGTGTCTCCTGATATGGCAGGTTACATTCTCTCTGTTCTCTATTCATCTGAAGTTTCATGATGCGAAAATGGAATCCAGTTCCCAGTACAGAATCTTGGTAACTTTTTGAAAAGTTCCTAGATATCACAGGTGTTGGCAGAAGGAAGAAGGGTATGTGGGCAGAATCCAGAGATGGCTTAGAAGCCCAAGTGAAGATTAAGCTTTTAGTGGTCAGCACTCTAGAATGTGAGTGAAACATCAATGCTGTAGCCCTGTCCTTTGGTAGTGTTCCAGCTCCTTCTCTTGTCTACCTTCCAGAAAGCTTTTGACAAAGTTCCTCTTCAAAGGATCCTAAGTAAGTTCAATCGTCATGGGATAAAAGGACAAGTCCTCTTGTGGATCAAAAAACTGGCTAATAGGAAACAGACAGTGAGTATAAATGGGCAATTTTCACAATTTAGGGTGGGTAAGCAGTGGGGTACTGCAGGGATTGGTACAGGGTCTGATGCTCTTTAACTTGTTCATTAATGATTTGGAGTTGGGAGTAAGCAGTGAAGTGGTTAAATTTGCGGATGGCACAAAATTGTTCAGGGTGGTGAAAAGCAGGGAGGATTGTGAGGCACTCCAAAGGGATCTGTTGAGGATGGGCGAGTGGGCGTCAACGTGGCAAATGGCGCCCTGAGCCTGCTTGCGGGGAGGGCGGGGTATAAACTGAATTAATAAATAAAATAAAAATAAATGTGGCCAAAAATCCTAACTATAAATACAGGGGTGGTGTCCTGGTTAGCACGCTGGGCTAGGATCTGGACGACTTGACTCCCCCCTGTGCTGTGGAAGCAGCAGTGACCTTGGGCCACTCACAGAATCTCAGCCTAACCTACCTCACAGGATCGTTGTAAGGAAAAAATGGAGGAGGAGAACAACGTAAGCCGCTCTGGGTCCCATTAGGGAGAGGGGTCTAAATGAAGTAAATAAATAAGCCTTCGAAATGATGACTGGCACGCAATGTAAGCAGTGTAAAGTGTTGTTGGGACGTGAACTGAAGATCTGAGATTGAGTACCTACTCAGCTGTGACTTTGGTGGATTTGGACCAGTCAGTTTAACCCATCTCAAAGCTCTTATGAGGGTCAGACACAACCCGCAGGTAGACCACCGAGAACAAGTAAATAAAACAAACATCTTAGTCAGCTAAAGTTTATTTAGCAATGATCCAAATGCCTCGGAATCTGGCAACAATACAGACAGAGGTCATGTCTGTGTTATCTCCACACTATAAGAATCAAAATTTTGTGCAGAGGATAGGTGGATTTCTCCAATCAGTGGTATATGGACATTGGACAAGTTTGCAGGGCTGCTCTTATTCTGCACAATTTATTATTTTCATGGGGAGGGGGGCTGCCTCACAGTGAATCAGACTGTTGGTCCAACATCAGCATTGTCTACTCAGAATGGTATAGCTCTCCAGAGTCTCAGGGTGAGATCTTTCGCGTCACCCACTGCCTGACCTTTTTAACTGGAGATGCCGGGGACTGAACCTGGGACCTTCTGCACGCCAAGTAGATGCTCTACCACCGAGTCACTGCTGCTCCCAAGGTGGGCAGTGAAGGACTGCTACACGTTATCCATTCAAATCAAGAGATGTCTATTACTTAGAAAATATCTATGATATTATATCTTCTAAGTAGGACCCCAATGCTTGCCCTCCCCGCCAAAAAAACCTGTCCACACATTTTTGCACATACACCACACATCTACTAGGGTTGGAAAGCTGCTCTCTCTTCAAATGAAGCCCAAGGGCCACAGTACATATCCTGAGGTAGTGAACCTCTGAAGCCCAGTGCTAAGAGACAGCATCAAGGGAGGGCTTCGGCCCCTACATCCCGATAGTGCTTCAGGACAACTGGTTGACCGCTCTGTGAAACAGGATGCTGGATGAGATGGACCACTTACTGATCTAGCAGGGCTCTTACGTGCACATTCACAAAGCAGATACATGCAACTGGAGATTGCTGGTTCTACGTCTGAGAAGTACAACTGAGGAATGAGAAGTGAGAGTGGATAAGGTCATTCCACACTTCCCTGGCCTGTAATTTTCCACAGCAGTTATTGAGGCTAACAAATGCCAGACTGTAGTTACACTTATTTGCACTTAACATGTAGCTAGGCTCTGGGAGTCTTTGGATGTGGATCTCCTAGTACCACATCCGTGTTCCCCTCAGAGTTGCAACATAGAGAAGAGGTAATGAGAGCCAGTTTGGTGTAGTGGTTAAGTGCGTGGACTCTAATCTGGGAGAACCGGGTTTGATTCCCCACTCCTCCACTTGCACCTGCTGATGTGACCTTGGGTCAGTCACAAGCTCTGATACAGCTGTTCTTGAAAAGGGGCAGTTTCTGTCAGAGCTCTCTCAGCCCCACCTTCCTCACAGGGTGTCTGTTGTGGGGAGGGGAGAGGAAAGGAGTTTGTAAGCTGCTCTGAGATGCCTTTGGGCAGTGAAGGGCGGGGTATAAATCCAATCTCTTCTTCTTCTTCTTCTTCTTCTTCTTCTTCTTCTTCTACTACCTGGCATTAGATTTACACTAGAGGCTCTCAGGGTGATTAAACACCCACTCCTGGGGGAAATTTTCCTACAGAAACCCCAGAAAACTCTTCGGCAACCATGCTTTTCAGCTTGGCTTGTGGAAAAGTTGCCAGTGGTTGGAAGTCTCGAATCTACAGAAACTTGTGCTGGCCGGGTTGACTGGAATACATCATTCAGTGGCTTTTTAAGAATGCCAGGGAGCGTGTGCCTTTATGAAGAAGCTGTCAAACAGCCCAACACAAAACGATACCCTATCAATCAACTTTGCAAACTGTGCCCTAAAGGGAGCAGTGGGAATAAAGAATGTCAAGAAACAAATAAGGCATTTGAATACTTCCAAAATGAAAGGCTAAGATTGCCACATGGAAGCCCAAGTTCACATAAATCTGCTTCCTGAGGGTGATGAAAAGGCTTGTGCAAATCAAATGCTTCCACAGTCCCCAAAGAGGTCTGGGAAAACTCCCAGTTTGGCACACGTGGCGAAGAAATGCAGCTTACTTCCTCCCAGCTCCTGAGCCAGGTTGTGTGACACTGTTGTCAGAGCATCGGACTAGGATCTGCAAGACACAGGTTCAAATCCTCAGTCGGCTTTTCAACTTAAACGTGCTGGATGACCTAGGGCCACTCATACTGTGTCTCTAGCTGAGCTTCTATCACAGAGTGGTTCTGAGAATAAAATAGGGACAGGAGCTGCTTAGAGGGAGGGCACTGTAAGAGCGCTGGGAGGACTCAAGCCTCAGCTACGGAAGAAGTCGTGCCTCACTACCTCGCTGGCTTGAACTGGCTGCTTCTTGGTAGCTTCGTCTCAATGCTTTATTTTCTTGTCCTTGAGAGCCAGTTGGTAGTGGTTAGGAGCCGGGACTCTAATCTGGGAGAACTGGGTTTGATTCCCCACTCCTCTACATGCACCTGGCTGGATGACCTTGGGTCAGTCACAAGTTCTTTCAGAGCTGTTCTCTCGCGGACAGTTCTCTCTGAGCTCTCTCAGCCCCACCTACCTCACAGGGTGTCTGTTGTGGGGAGGGGAAGGAAGAGGAGATTGTAAGCCGCTCTGAGACTCCTTCGGGTAGTGAAGGGCGGGGAATGAATCCCCCCCTTCTTCTTCTTCACAGGCATCCAGAGTACTTTGGGAAAGCCCAGTCGACAGTTCTCAGCCATGCCATGGTGGTCTCCCTTGGTGTAGTGGTTAAGTGCGCAGACTCTAATCTGGGAGAACCGGGTTTGATTCCCCACTCCTCTGCTTGCACCTGGCTGGATGACCTTGGGCAAGTCATAGTTCTGGCATAGCTGTTCTTCAAAAAGAGCCGTTTCTGTCAGAGCTCTCTCAGCCCCACCTACCTCACAGGGTGTCTGTTGTGGAGAGGGGAAGGGGAAAGGAGATTGTAAACGGCTCTGAGACTTCTTTGGATAGTGAAGGGCGGGGTATAAATCCAATCTCTTCTTCTTCTTCTTCTTCTTCTTGGGCATGGAAGAATGGGGGCCTCAGGCTAATCCTCTTTAAGTAACTTCAACAGGCTAAGTACAAGCCCAGCCAACAGGGTCTTCTCCTAGCTCTTCTCCAATGCTCTGTGCCTTGGAACTCTTTGTTCCCCAGCCAGGCATTTCTGCCGCACCTTTAACCTTTGGAAACAAGGCAGCTGGTCCCCACCCAGCCAACAGCAGAAAGTCCCTTTCAGATAAGACAATTTTCACTTCTGCTCAGGCCAAGAGAGATGACAGGCCGAAGCCCAGCACTGCACGGCAGGTGGGCCAAAGATGTACTGGATAGACTGGGACCTTATACATTTGAGGTTTATCCTGTGGAATTTCAAACATGCCTTGCCCACAGGGCTCTGGAGGCAAGAGAACTTGGACCAAAACAAAGGTATTGCTCAGCTCCTTTTACGTTTCTGTTCGCCAGGTTATGACAAGACGCTTAAGGATGGTACCCCAAGCCAGCAATCCTCGTTAAAATCAGGACGTAAAGAAAGAAAAGTCCGCTGGGAAATTGCTAGGCTGCACCTCTCAGGCAGCATGACAAAGTCAAGCCACACAACTGAAACTTTGGTGATGGCTTCCAAAAGTTGTCACGAGTCTTACTTGTCCCAAAAAGTACGCTGCTAAAAATGAGCTGAAGCGACACCATTCTTCACCATGCATGAGAGATGCTAAATTTATAATTTCTACAAAGCCAAAGTGCCGAGAAAAAAAAAAGTTTTGTATTTGCTTACATAAGTTTTTTCTTTTTTGGCAGAGCGAGGGCAGCTGGGGTGCTAAAGTGTGGGAACATTCGTCTAAGTAGAGGGGAAAGCATGCGATAACAGTTTGGAAAGTCAAGTTTGAAGCTTGACGTGTGTTCCTGCACACAGCAAACTGACAGTCTGCCCGCCCCCCGATGCAATGCTGAGAGGGCAGATGGCTAGTGAAACAAGTGTGATCTGAATACTGAACAGGAGAGGAATGCAAACGGATGACTAGAGGGGGGCAGAATGCAAGGACACATCTCTGGCTGTGCGGCTGAAGCTCTTACACAGGTGTAAACCCTCCTTGAACTCAGTGGCACTGACATTTGAGTAAAAAGATCAGGGTGCAGACCTTAGGTGGTAGCTTGTTTAGTCCAGTGGTGGTGGAAAGTGTCGTGTCGACCCAGTAGGGTTTTCAGAACAAGAGACTAACAGAGATGGGTTGCCATTGTCTGCCTTTGCGTAGCAACCTTGGGCTTCCTTGCTCGGCTCCCATCCAAGTACTAACCAGGGCTGACCCTGCTTAGCTTCTGAAACTGGGCTAGCCTAGACCATCCATCAGTGTTCAGACAACCCAGAGACAGCTGAACGGAGAAGGTGAGTGAAATCAAGGTTCTAAACCGACTTCCAAGTCTTCCCAGTTTGATGTAGTGGTTAAGTTGCACAGACTCTAATCTGGGAGAACCGGGTTTGATTCCCCATTCCTCCACTTGCAGCTGCTGGATGACCTTGGGCAAGCCATAGTTCTGTCAGGGCTGTTCTCTCAAGGACAGTTCTGGAAAGAGCTCTCTCGACTCCACCTACCTCACAGGGTGTCTGTTGTGAGGAGGGGAAGGGAGTTTGTAAGCCACTCTGAGACTCCGAGTGAAGGGTGGGGTATAAATCCAATCTCCTCGTTGTCCTCCTCCTCCTCGCTCAGGCTGGCACAAGAAGTACCCCAGGATCCTGAATTCTGCTCTGGTCTTTCCAGCAGAGATTGTAGTAGGATTACAGCAGCCATGCTCTCTCTACAGCTTCTTCCTTCTCCGTGTGTTCCATGCAACAGCCCGTCAGAAGATGGTCAAGAAGTACTGGGAACCTGCATCTTCTCCTGTCTACCATTTGGCTTATTGCAATCCTTCTGACTTCCACACTGGCCTGCACATAAATGCTTGGGGGGGGGAGGTTGAACAGTTTTGAGGCCCTCACACAGGAGGGAGACATCTCCAATAGGGAGTGGCCTGTGCCCATGGTGGCCTGCTATAACCGCATGTTGCAGCATACACAGATGATCTTTTGGTTGTTTTCTAAAAACACACAAAACTTGTTCTAAAGATCAATATGGCTGAGTGCTTCTCCATGGTACACATTAAGCTCCCTCTTGCTGGTTTCACGAGCGGTACTGGGGCCAGGCTCTTTATTATTAGAGATGTACATGGTTAGTTGGGGGAGAGAGAAAGGATTTGCACACACACACACCCCAAGCATAAATCTATTGTCTTTGGGCAGTTTTCTTTCATTCTTGCATTGTTTATTGTATGTAATATGATGTTTTGTATGGCATCATTTTCTACTGTTGTAATCCAACTTGAATCACAATTAGAAAGGTGGATTACAACAGACAAATATGAGACGCAACAAGGACTAGGGAACTCATTTAAGGTCCTTTCTGTTCCATTTTGCTAAAGGAGTATGTTACTTGTGCCATGACAGGTCTCTTCTGTACCTTTTCAGCTCAGAGTTGTGAAGTATTTTTCCCCTGGAAAACATTCACCCCATGGAAAACACACACACTCACATAAAAGATGGATGTACTGCTTCAGAACACACACACACACACACCACCACTGTAGACAGGTGAACCTCCCCTTTATAACTATGTACAAATAACAAGGTGCCACTACAATTGACACACCCTCTCGTGCTACTCCCAAGCTCCGAGCCAGAGCTGCAAACTGTGGTTTAGCGCTAACTACAGTTAGCACATCCGCTAAAGATGAATCACTAGCCAGAGTCAGATCTGAACAGAACAGACGAAGGAAGATGGCAAGAGTACAGTGGGGACAGGAGGCGCCAATCACTAAACTTCAGACAGATGATCAGGAAGCACTACCTCTGCACCGAGACGCAGGGACGGGAAAAGCAGGAAGGGAGTATATCTTGGGGAGCTCATCTAAACCTAATCAGACACACAAAACCTATAGAGCCAAGCGCTTCTGCAGACTTCTGATCTCAGATGCCTGATTGCAGCCCTTCCCACTGTATTTCATCATGCAAAACCTCCCGATAAACATGCAGGCGGTAGCTGTTTGTGGGCTTTAGCTGAAAGGTGGGGCAGAGAAGGAAGAGGCAGAGCAGGGCATGAGAAGTTCTAATAAAGGCAAAGCCAGGAGGTGACTGACTGGAGCAGGGCATGATGAAATGGACCCGGGAGAGTTGCAATCTTTTGTTTTAGGGAGATGTTTGCAATCGGTCGTTCAAATGACGTGAGAAGTTCTAGGTGGACCATTTGCTTCCCCGTTCCAGAACGCCATCTGAACACACAAAGGGTCTCCTCTTTAACGGCTCAGCCTCTGGGCCAAACTAGACACCAACACCATTTTAGAGGAGAATTTGGCCATTTTAAAATTTCCACGAGGGCCCGACCTTGACTGAGCCTGCGGTGGCAACAGAGAATATGGTTTCCTCGCCACACTCCTTTTAAAGTGCCAAAGCAGCCGTGGAGGGGCTATTTCAACAATTCAAAATCCATGGAGGAGAGAAACAAGATCACCTGTTGTCGCCACAGTGTGGGTCTGACAAGGTTCAGTCCCTCACAGCCATTTTAAAATGACTACATTGTCATCCAAAACAGCATCAGTGGCCACAGGTTGGGCCTCTGGCCATTGTCATGTCTAGTTTCCCCGGTATAAAAAAAAAAAAATCAAACCTCAATATCTGATGACATTTCTGCTGCACACTTAGGGCAACGGGGAACAGTATCCGAAGAAAGTAATCCACTTAATTTCCTTAAGGAGTGGGGGACCTCACTTGAGGGCACAAAACAGAAACAAACTGTCCCTCCTTTTCAAAAAGAGAAGATGATATTGGATTTATACCCTGCCCTTTGCTCGGAGTCTCAGGGTGGCTTCCCTTCCTCTCCCCACAACAGACACCCTGTGAGGTAGATGGGTCTGAGAGAGCTCTTGAGAGAACAGCTCTGAGAGAACTTGTGACTGACCCAAGGTCACCCAGCAGCTTCAAGTGGAGGAGTGGAGAATCAAACTCGGTTCTCCCAGATTAGAGTCCGTGCTCCTAACCACTATACCAAAAAGGCAACAGCATTTCTTCTCCACCATTCAGAGGTACAAGTTAACTTACAGACAGATTTGACCTGTGAAAGAGATCCCAAGAATCACCTTAGGCACGTGTTCCGGCTCTGATTTTCTTTGGCAAATCTTCCTTGTATCTTCTGTGTCTGCTACTCGTGTAAAAAGGCGAGAATATACATCTATATAGTGCTGAACCACTTTATCACGGAGTCATTCACAGATCTCTTGCAACCTTACAAAACCGCCTCTCGGGTACACAGCCCGGCTCTTTAGGAAGCCTTTTAGATACTGTGAGCTTCACTAAAGTCCTACGTGGTGTCTGGCTGTAACTGCATTCCCGATCAAGAACTGAAAGGTGTCTGCTTGAAGTCAGTGGGACCAAACCTACTTAATGCGTGGGGGATCCAGGAGATGCAAGTGCCCACTGACAAGCCATGGATTAGCACCATTAACCACAGGGCAGGCGAAAAAGGACCTGTGGTCCGTTTCAGCTTGTAAACTACCTGCCTGCCCCCAAGAATGTTGTAGGGCTATCTTTCGGCTATGCTCCTGCAGAGTGCAGGGGGTTGGACTAGATGACCTGCAAGGTTCCTTCCAACTCTTAACGTTCTATGATTCTATAAGAAAAGGGTCTTCCTTCATAGCTATAGCTTCACAGATGCACCAGACCCAAATAGTGCTTGGAGAACTGTTTAAGACAGGGGTCCCCAGACTTTTTAGCCTGTGGGCATCTTTGGGATTCTGATGCGTAATGGTGTGCGCAGCCACAAAACAGCTGCCACAGTGTGCAAAGCCAGTCACAAAATGGCTACTGCGGCTCATCTATAGTCACATGATGAAGATCCTTATGCTGTGGCGGGTGCTGCAACGTTTTCAAAACCTGCACTGCCAATCAAACCTCTAGTAGCCAATCAGAAGCCTTGCTGGGCAAAAGCCCTACTTGGCCCAGCCCACTTTCTGAAAACATATGGCAGGCGCTGTGGCACCCTCACATGCACCACACCACATCGGGGACCCCTAATTTAAGAAGTTTCTATCCTATCTTCCCTTTAAAACGTCTGGACAAAATCGAGAGGGTGCAGAAAAGAGCGATGAGGATGATCAGGGGTCTGGAGCCCTACGAGGAAAGGCTAAGGGCCTTGGGAATGTTTAGTTTGGAGAAGAGGAGATTGAGGGGGGACATGATTGCCAGTTTGGTATAGTGGTTAAGTGTGCGGACTCTTATCTGGGAGAACCGGGTTTGATTCCCCACTCCTCCACTTGCACCTGCTGATGTGACCTTGGGTCAGTCACAAGCTCTGGCACAGCTGTTCCTGAAAGAGCAGTCTCTGTCAGAGTTCTCTCCAGCCCCACCTACCTCACAGGGTGTCTGTGGTGGGGAGAGGAAGGGAAAGGAGTTTGTAAGCCGCTCTGAGACTCCAAGTGAAGGACGGGGTATAAATCCAATCTCTTCTTCTTCTTTTTCTTCTTCTCTCTTTAAATATTTGAAAGGCTGTCATTTGGAGGAGGGCAAGGAGCTGTTCCAGTTGGCAGCAGAGGATAGGATTCGAAGGAACGGGTTTAAATTACACACACAGAGTGGTATCGGCTGGAGATTAGGAAACACTTTTTCACGGTCAAAGTGGTCCAGAGATGGAATCAGCCGCCTAGGGAGGTGGTGAGCTCCCCTTCACTGACAGCTTTCAAGAAGAGGCTGGACAAAGATTTGTCAGAGATGCTTTAGGCTGGTCCTGCATTGGGCGGGGGCTTGGCCCCTTCCAACTCTATGATTCTGTGAAGCAGCCAACAATCATAGAATCAAAACATAACAGAACAGTACAGGGTAAATCCAAACACACAGAAGAGCAGTGCAAAACATTATTTGAAAAGCAAAGTTAGGAGAACGTATTAAATAATTAGGAAACTCCCCAATAGGCCTTTTAAGTTTTACCCGACTTACCTCACTCATAGGAAAGGAAGGCTTATTTTTTCTTTTAAGGCAAAAAGATAAAATCTTACAGGAGCACAGAGAGGTCTAGCGGAGTAAGTGGTGAATATGTATGGGGTACAAAGTTCAAGCAGCCTTCATCAGCACAGATAATCGGACCACTCAACCACACTGCCCGTCTCTATTAGTCTACCTGAAAGAGCAGTTACTGTTTCAAGGGTGCATAGAATAAGGCAGTAAAACCAAAAGTCATTGAAATTAAATAACACTTACCTTGCCAAAGCAGGGGCCGGGACTCCTCGTGCCCGCAAAGGAGGTTTTCCACGGACTACTGGAACTTCTGCGTTTTCTGAGCCACCGTTCAAGTACGTTAATTCCTGCAATTGTGCCTGTCTGATTTCATCATTGTAGTCCTAGACGGGAAGGCAAAGAGACAGCTTCACTTCCTTGGCACGCCGAGTATTTCGGGAGCTTTGTATCATATTCTTACTACAAATAGTAAGAAACTGGAGGTGTGGGATTGGCACAGGGTCTTTTTAATTATGTCAACTTGGTTGCTAGATAAAGAGGATGCAGAGGAAATAGACTGGAAGAAGGGGGGAGTTCCACCAAAATTCAAGGAATCGGTTAACCCCGGGTATGTCAACCCTTGTTACACTATTGCTGAAACTGAAACTAAGCATCCCCCCTTTCCAGATTATAGTGAACTGGAGCAAGTCTGAAGAATTCTTTTGGAAGAAGAAGAAGAAGAGAAGAGATTGGATTTATACCCCCGCCCTTCACTACCCAAAGGTGTCTCAGAGCGGCTTACAAACTCCTTTCCCTTCCCCTCCCCACAACAGACACCCTGTGAGGTAGGTGGGGCTGAGAGAGCTCTTGACAGAAACTGCTCTTTTTCAAGAACAGCTCTTATCAGAACTATGGCTTGCCCAAGGTCATCCAGCCAGGTGCAAGTGGAGGAGTGGGGAATCAAACCCGGTTCTCCCAGATTAGAGTCCGCGCACTTAACCACTACACCAAACTGGCTCTCCCAGAAGGGAGAGGAACACTAGCTATCCTGTGTTCCTTGGAAGAAGAATCTATATATTACATAGATTTGCTGGATCAAAGTGATGCCCATATAGCTCAACAGTCTCTTTTCTCTAGCAGCCACAGGCCTATGAGTTTTCACGGAGTTTGAGAGTTGTGGCCACCCAACATTTCATATTCAGGTGTATACTGCTTTCATACATGGAGGATCCATTTAGGAGGAAAAAGGCATACACAGACCTATCCCTCTATCAATTTGTTGTTGTTGTTGTTGTTTTAATTACAACAATCTTGTAACGCCTTAAAACAGTGGTTCTCAAAAGATGGGTCTGGAACCCAAAAGCGGATCACATTTCTCTTCCAGGTGGGTCATGAGGCCAAGAGGAAAGAGGTGGCTCTGAAAAGTTCAATGGCCAATCTGGGCCCCAGTCATACGGACCAGAAAACGCAGGGGAGAGGCGTGGCAGTTCACCCCGGAGCTAAATAAGGCGCAGTAGCCCAATCATATGGGCCACCGGGTTGCCACACTCCAGCTCTGCACCCCGATCACACCGCGCTGCTGCAGCGCAGCAAAAAAGCAGCAAAGTGCGCATGCGCCAATGGGGGGGCGGGCCGCTGTCGGTGTCTTGTGTGTGCGCATGCGCTGTTCAGCGTTGGTGCGCATCCCATGGACACTTACAACATCCGGAAACCCCGGGGACATGGGCGGGCGTCGGAAGCCGTGGGATACTGGCGCTCCCGCGTTCAGACGTCAGCCTTTGCCCTGGGGTTTCTGGAAACTAGTACTTCGGACCTACTAGCTTTTTACTCCGTGTTTTCCACGGGAAGCCGCGGGTTGGCCACGGGAGCACTACGCCTCCCAGATGTGCTCGTATGATCGCACATGGAAAGTCCGCAGGGCTCCCGTGCCTTCAGGGGGGCAAATCCTCAGTGTGAACGGGGCCCTGGGTTTGTTTCTGCATAATGTGAGAAATGACCATGAAATATAGCCTGCTGTGCTACCAATTTATAAATACTGAACATGAAATATAAGCTCCTCGTTTGTTCAGTGCTAGCGGATGTGAAACTCATATCTTTTGTTGGCGAGGTAGAAAGTAATATGGAATTACTTTGTAAGGACTTAAAAAAAAAAGCCAGCAAGCTGAATAGTGGATTCCACTTAAAATATTTGAGAAAACCACTGCTTAAAGTCTTATAAATATGTATCGCAGCAGAGAGTTCCATGGGCTAGATACAGAGGTGTCGAACTCATTTGTTACGAGGGCTGGATCTGACATAAATGTCACTTTGTCGGGCCATAAAACATCCCGCCAGCTACTGGAAATATAAAGTGTGTAAAGGACAGCAGTTGGTAAGCTCTGAGTTGTTGAAATCTCATTGCAAGGCCTCATGGGCTGGGAGGGGGGTGCAAAGGAAAACCTATATGGGTGGACTGGAAAGCCAGAGGTGCAGCACTGGACAGATGCTCCCACGCTGCTTGACAGCTGCAGACAAAGTTGTTCCGCCATGTTGAAGCCACAATCGTAGTGGCTCTGCCCACTCCCCCCGAGCAGTCTCCTGTTCCCTCCCTTGCACTAGTGGCTCACAGGCTGCATAAGAGCTCAGGACGGCCCCCGGGCCTTATGTTTGACACCCCTGGGCTAGAACCTCCTTTGCCAGACCCCTCTGATGAAGTGGGCTGTAGTCCACGAACATGTAAAATGATTTTTTGCCAACAGTGCCCCAAGATTCCAGCTTGTTGTTGCTATAACAGACTGAATGTGGATGCCCTTTGGAACGTGTTACATTAAAAAGAAAAAAACTATTCCCATTTCGTATGGGCATTTAAAGCAAGAACACCACTACTATGCACAGTAACAGACAATGCCCCGCAACTGTACCATACGCGTACGAATGGGCAAAAGACTGCCAAGGCTCATTTGTTTTTGGTGTTGCCGACAATGGCACAGCAGCATTACCTACTAGCATTTCCAGTACACATTATGGCTCATTCTCCATTTTCCTGATAGAAAAATACAACAGAAGTTGGTGAAATGGGGTCTGGAGTGCAGAGGAGGCAGGATAAACTAAGCCTGCTCACCTGTGGCGAGGACCACCCAAGTCCCAGACCACCAACACAAAGGAAGGAGAAAAAGAATCTACCGTGTGTGTCGGGGTGGGTGGGTAGTGTCTGCTGAAAATCGTCCTTATACCTAAGTCCGTAACAGTGGAAGCTTTAAGAAACATTTAATTAAAAATACCCACGGCTGAAAAGATTTCCAGCTAGGAGGCTCCAGGTCATAAATAAGATGCAGGCAGTAAATTCTTCCACCCTGTGAAGAGCTCCTTTCAGGAGAGTTACAGAATTCAAAACAAAGTTATTTCACAGTTCGCAGAGTGCCTCTCCACTGTGGGGAGGGACTTCAAAGAGTCCAAATGCTTCTCTGTGTTCAAAGAGGACGGCGTTCTTCCCTCATCCAAGACGCAAAAAACAGATAACTGGGCTAATGTGAGTACTTCAGAGTTCAGTTCCTGTTCCAGGGGATTCTGTAATTGAGTCAGATGGTGTTGTGAAAGGGAATAAGAGGGATGACGGAGGCCCACACTGCACCTTTCATCTCAGTCCAACCAAGCCTTGCTCAGCGAGCGTTCCCCCTTCCCCGATGAAGAGCTTTATTCGAAATTCTGACAATTCCTAACAGGGCTTCTGGTATTAAACCGTGCACTAACCAAACCCGTTATTTACTGATTATTACTTATTTCATTTCTACCCCGCCTCTCTCCCCAACGGTGACCCAAAGCGGTTTACACATCATGTCCTCTCCTCCATTTTATCCTCACAACAACCCTCTGAGGTTGACATGATCGAGGTTTATAAGATTATGAATGGGATTGAGCAGGTTGAGAAAGAAGTACTTTTCTCCCTTTCTCACAATACAAGAACTCGTGAGCACTCCATGAAATTGCTGAGCAGTCGGGTTAGAACAGATAAAAGGAAGTCCTTCTTCACCCAAAGAGTGATTAACACATGGAATTCACTGCCACAGGAGGTGGCGGCAGCTACAAGCATGGACAGCTTCAAGAAGGAATTAGATAAACATATGGAGCAGAAGTCCATCAGTGACTATTAGCCACAGGGTATAGATAGGAACTCTCAGTCTGGGGCAGGTGATGCACTCTATTCTTGGTGCTGGGGGGGGGCAGCAGTGGGAGGGCTTCTAGTGTCCTGGCCCCACTGCTGGACCTCCGGATGGCACGTGGTATTTTTGGCTGCTGTGTGCAGAGTGTTGGACTAGATGGGCCACTGGCCTGATTCAACATTGGCTTCTCTTATGTTCTTATGAGAGCAGTGTTCCCTCTAAGCTGCGTTAGTGTGAGCTAGCTCACAGTTTTTTTAGCCTCCAGCTCACACATTTTTTGTCTTAGCTCAGGAAAGATGGCTCCAGAGCCAACGAATTTATGCAGCAGCCCAATCGCTCGCTCACAACTTTAATGTCAGTAGCTCACAAAGTAGGATTTTTGTTCACAAGACTCCACAGCTTAGAGGGAACACTGGTTGAGAGTGTGAGAGGCCCAAGCTCCCACAGCCAGCTTCCACGGCAGGGCGGGGATCAATGCTCCCTCTAAGCTGTGGAAGTCTTGTGAGCAAAAATCCTACTTTGTGAGCGACTGGCACTAAAGTTGTGAGCGAGCGATTTGGCTACTGCATAAATTGGTTTGCTCGGGAGCCAACCTTCCTGAGTGAAGACAAAAAAATGTGTGAGCTGGAGGCTAAAAAAACTGTGAGCTAGCTCACACTAACTCAGCTTAGAGGGAACATTGGTAGGGATTCAAATCTGGGCCGCCTAGACAGCAACACAACACTCTTAACCGCTATACTGCACTGGTTCTAACAACTGACAGAACATACTAGACTTTGAGGTCTAGCATTTTCTGAGACCTTCTGGTGGAAGGCAGCACGGCCTTCAGATAAACATAAGAACATAAGAGAAGCCAATGTTGAATCAGGCCAATGGCCCATCTAGTCCAACACTCTGTCACACAGCGGCCAAAATATACCAGGTGCCATCAGGAGGTCCACCAGTGGGGCCAGGACACTAGAAGCCCTCCCACTGCTGCCCCCCCCCAGCACCAAGAATAGAGTGCATCACCTGCCCCAGACTGAGAATTCCCATCTATACCCTGTGGCTAATAGCCACTGATGGACTTCTGCTCCATATGTTTATATGATTCCCTCTTGAAACTGCCCATGCTTGTAGCTGCCACCACCTCCTGTGGCAGTGAATTCCATCTGTTAATCACTCTTTGGGTGAAGAAGTATTTCCTTTTATCTGTTCTAACCCACTGCTCAGCAATTTCATGGAGTGCCCACGAGTTCTTGTATTGTGGGAAAGGGAGAGAAAAGTACTTCTTTCTCAACCTGCTCAATCCCATGCATAATCTTATAAACCTCGATCATGTCACCCCTCAGCCGTCGTTTCTCCAAGCTGAGGAGCCCCAAGCGCTTTAACCTTTCTTCATAGGGAAGGTGTTCCTAACCCTTTTATCATTCTAGTTGCCCTTCTCTGCACTTTTTCCAATGCTATAATATCCTTCTTGAGATGTGGCGACCAGAACTGTACACAGTATTCCAAATGAGGTCGGACCAATGATTTATACAGGGGCATGATGATACTGGCTGATTGGTTTTCAATTCCCTTCCTAATAATCCCCAGCATAGCGTTGGCCTTCTTTATTGCAGCTACACACTGATATTTTCCCAAACTCACCAATAAGGCCCCAGGTTCAATTCCTGCCCTCTCTAATTAAAAGGATTTTAGCAGCAGGTGTTAGGAAGGTGTTGTCCTCTGTCAGAGATCCTGCAGAGCCCCTGCCATGTACTGCAACTTCTCGTGTGATTCCCCCCCCTTTTATAAATGAGCAAAACCAGCTGTGCAAATCACCTCTAAATAAATAGCCAATCTACAAGCCTAAAATGCTAATAATCTGGTCATCGATTCCTTGCCTACCATACCATTTCCCATAATTCGCTTAGTCAGGGTTTCCCGAGTTTCTAAAGCAAAATTAAATATATACACATGATGCTACAGTTCACCAAGCTTACTGGATTCTATTGGGACACCAGAAAATATTAAAAAGCAAAGCTGCTACCAACGCGCTATCAGGTACCACACATCACACTGTATTTGTTACAGAAGCGGAAGGGCTGTTGACCCAGGCTTCTTGTGTTATTAAACTCTGTTTATCGAAGAGTACGAGTTTATTAAAAGAACAAAGCCTCTTAAGGGCAATAACATGATAGAAATATCAGACTGAACAGAATTTCTGAACATTTCCGGCATGCATCGTGGGGCTGTAGCTTAGCTTTTCAATTGTTAGCAAGTAGGGCAGAAAAGTTGAAGGAGCTGGGTATGTTTAGCCTGGAGAGGAGATGACTGAGAAGTGATATGATAACCATCTTGAAGGGCTGTCATAGAGAGGATGGTAAGGAGTTGTTTTCTTTTACCCCAGAAGGCCGGATTGAAATTAAATCAGAAGAGTTTTCGGCTAAACATTACGAAAAACTTCCTGACAGAGCGGTTCCTCAGTGGAACAGGCTTCCTCGGGAGGTGGTGGGCTCTCCTCCTTTGGAGGTTTTCAAACAGAAGCTAGATTGGCCATCTGATAGCAATGCTGATTCTGTGAACTTGGTCAGATCATGTGGGGGAGGCAGGAAGGGTTGCTTCAGTCCTTAGCTCTTGTGGCCCTTTCTTACATGACCAGGGAAATGCTGATCGCCACTTTGGGGTAAGGAAGCAATATTTCTCCGCGCCAGTTTGGCCAGGGATTCTGGAAGCTTTTTTGTCATCTTCCGGGCATGAACCATCGGTCATTGTGGATGTGGAGGGGGAAGTATTTGTGAATTTCCTGCATTGTGCAGGGGGTTGGACTAGATGACCCTGGAGATCCCTTCCAACTCTATGATTCTATGAATTGTCACAGCCTTGAATAGCTTTATTTATATGCTTACACTCCGTTTTCTTCCCCAAGGACGACCCAAAGCAGCTTACAACAGTGTTCCTCCTTTCTGACCACCACCCTGTGAGGTAGGTTAGGCTACAACAGAATAACTGCTCCATGTCTGATCATGATATTTGGCACCTCAGAAGGCTGTGGGATGGATCTGTATTATTAGTGAGCCCACACACCCACCCATGTGGCAAGGGGCCTTCCTTAGAAGAATTTCATGCATCATCAGAAGGCCAATTAATTAATTAATGCATGGCATTGTGTGTAGAATCGCCAGGAGATCCTATGATTATCTGCCAGCCACAAGTTCTAGCTCTTTTAGTGTTATGCACCATTAGGTGGCAACTTAGACTTGTTTTTAAGGCAGGAGATGTTTTAGAGGTGGTTTGCTATTCCCTGCCTCTGGCACCACGGCCCTGGTATTCCTTGAAGGTCACCCTTCCAAATACTAGCCAAGGCCAATCCTGCTCAGCTTCCAAGGTCTAATGGAATCGGGCTAGCCTGGGTTATTCACACTGCACAGCCAGTAGCGGACTGAATCAACAAGATCCAACCCAGGAAGACACATCCTAGATGCTAGATCCCCATTAGAATCACTCTGTAGGACCAAGACTACAGACAAATCTTGCCGCCTGATAGTGGTTCATATACTTGTACTCAAAGGGCAGTCCAAGACTTCCCAGAGACTAGAGCCTGACCCATTCAGAAAGACATCATATTTAGAGTTGCCTAGTTTTGATTTCAAAGGTTCTGGTGGGATTAGGAGGCAAGGCAAGAGATGAGCACTAGAAGGCTTGGGCCTACGGTCCTTGGACACACAGCAATGCACCCTAACCACATGCCAAGAACCCTGGTTGGTCTAAGGTGCTACTGGACTCGAATTTAATTGTTCTACTGCAGACCAACGTGGCTACCCTTTGAAACTATCCATGTGCTAACAAGTACCGCCAGCCCCTTTCATAGAGGCTGAATCCCAGACAGTCTTCAGTGGCGTACGCTACATAGTTAGCTCTAGCATGCTAGGCCCAACAAATATTCCAGGGACCATGTGAGCCAGAAAAAAAAAACATTGCAAAGGTGTTAACGTTTTCAATGGAAGGCTGCCATTATCCACACACAACAAGGCACAAGTCATGGCACAATTTTTTAAGGGTGGTTTCCTATCAAATATGGGTGGGGCCACAGTATGAATCCACCTGTATGACATCCACGGCTGTTATAACACCCCCAACAAGAAGGGCCATCGCTAACGTAACACAGCCATCATGGTGCAAATGCCTAGGGTTATGGGGGACACAGTCTACTGAACAAAACTGCACATGCTGATTTTTTGAGGGATGCCTCTGCTGTCTGCAGATAGGTTCCCCATTAACCGTGCAACCCATTTCCATTAATCATAGAAGACACATCATTAAGGATACGTTTCTCTAATTAATAGGCATGTACTGATTTGAGCAACCATGTAGTAATCCCTTCACAGCCGCTCTCGGGGAGGGGCTATGACTCAGTATGTCTGCTTGACATACAGAAGGTCCCAGGTTCAACCCCCGGCACCTCCAGTTTAAAAGGTTAGACAGTAGATGGTGTGAAAGATCTCACCCCGAGACTCTGGAGAGCTGCTCTAGCATCGAGAGGTATACTATCTATGCACATTTAGTGGCCAAGGCCATGACGGTATCCTACACGGACTCATCCAGTCCTTTTTCAGAGCAATCTTGTGGCCATAAATTCTATAACTTAATTCTAGGGATATCGCCCCACATCACACACTGGGGATGATGACAAAATAAGCGACAGGTGTTTGGGGCCGTCATCTTCCATTCATACTGAGAAGCAACTAAGGGCATAAAATCCTGCTGGACCAGGTCAGTGGTCCATCTGGACCTCCATACAGTTTCATACAACAGCCAACCAGTTGCTCTGGAGGACCAACGGACAGGACCTTCATCCTGATGCTAGCTCCTAGTACTGGTATTCAGAGAAGGTAGTTTCAGAGCTTTGGCTCTCGAAAGCTTCCACCCTGAAACACCTCGTGGTCTCTAAGACCAACTCGAATCCAACTGGTATTCAGAGGTGTTCTACACTTTTATGTGGATGCTCCTTTTCCTCACCATGGCTGCTAGCCATTGATGGATCTATCCTTCCTGAATCTGTCTAACCCCCGCCCCTTGAAACCCATCCACGTTTGTGGCCACCACTGTGTCCACTGGGAGACAATGTTAGTGTTGCACTTTGTCCTGAATAGTGATTATGGAACTGTTCCAGAATGCAGGTGTGTTGACCATCATGAGTGGATGGACCTCTACAGAACACAAACAGGCAAGAATGTGTGACGAGAACTCTGTCTGGTGACAGCCTGTGAGTTCGCTGAAGACACATCGCAATGCCCCTCCAGGGAAGGAAGCCATGGGCTGGATCAGACAACATGCAGACCCAACGTGTAGCTACAGCCTAGATTAGCAGTATTTCTACCAAGCATAGGAAATCTATGGATGCCAAGTCAGCCGTTATGGAATGGTAAGGTGGGGGTCAGAACACCAGCTGGAAGAGGGGAAACAAGCCTCCACTTCTCTTACCCCACATAGGAATAGTGCCAGGTTTGGTTCCCCACTCCTCCACTTGCAGCTACTGGATGACCTTGGGCAAGCCATAGTTCTGGCAGAGCTCTCTCAGCCCCGCCTACCTCACAGGGTGTCTGTTGTGGGGAGGGGAAGGGAAAGGAGTTTGTAAGCCGCTCTGAGACTCCAAGTGGAGGGCAAGGTATAAATCCAATCTCTTCTTCTTCTTCTTCTTCGCTCTAATGAAAACATTGTACTGGATCACCGTGTCTAACATTTTCACTGAGGTCTTTGCCCAAACGAGTCCTCTAAGATTCCAGCTTCATTTAAAAATAAATAAATAAATAAACCTTAAAACACCATGTCTTTTGCTTCGAGTACTGCAAATAAGGAAAGAAACAAACAATAGGAGCATATACTAACAGGAATGAGGAATTTCTTGATTTCTTCCAGGGCATGCCCCATTCTGGCATACGCTTCTGCTGGTGGGGCAAACACCTCAATCAGGACGTGCAGGTCGTCATTTAGGTGGAAATATTTTGCTTCTCCACTTTTCCTCAACTCTTCTTCCTAGGAAAAGCCGAAAACAAAGTATTTTTAAGACAAGACTTCTGGAATTGTAAAGGGACGCTGGGTTTGATATTCAAAATGACAGGCGGGTGGCAATTTGAGATAAGCTGCATCACTGGCCCAAACTCATTTGGATGCTACCAAAATTATTTTACATGATTAGGCAAAGATGGTATGTGCTAATCCTGGGTAAAATACCTACCAAATACCTACAGCAGGACAGAAAAATAAGATGTGTGTGATTATGGCTGTTGACACATTAAATAAAGATTAAAGAAGACAGGCAATCCTGAACCCATTTCAGGGAAAACTGGCAATAAAATACATTTTCCCCCCTGTAAATATTGATTCTATCAGCTATTATAGCTTATGATTGCCTACGGACTGAAAAACCAATTTTAGAATATTTTGTTACAAAAGAAAAGAAAAAAAACCTTGGGGAGAGAAAAATAATACCGCAGCAAAAGTTTCACGAATGGCTGCAATTTTACAGACTGTTCATTTTTATTTGCTGTAAATACTCACTAAGCAAGGCTGGAAACCATAAACTGGAGAGAGCAGACTGGCCTCTCCAGTTTTAATCAGAGAATTTCAAGGTACTACTCCCGGGCCTTCAAATGGTTTCCTATTTTATAGGGGACAACATGCCCACCGGCCAACAAATGCAGATATGCCAGCTGGTGGTAATGCAAGTCCTACAGCAGCACCGAGGCTCAGAGGCTCCATTTTAAGATTGGCTTTCCAATCATTAGGAGCTGCGGTGGCTCAAGTGGTTAAGACGCTGAACTGCAGGCTGTGGAAGGTCAGTAGTTCAGCAGTTCAAGACCCGGGTGCCGCATGACGGGGTGAGCTCCCGTCTCTAGTTCCAGCTCCTGCCAACCTAGCAGTTCGAAAGCAAGAAATTGCAAGTAGATAAATAGGTACCACTTCGGTGGGAAGGTAACAGCGTTCCGTGCGCCTTGGTGTTTAGTCAGGCTGGCCACATGACCACGGAAACGTCTTTGGACAGCGCTGGCTCTTCGGCTTTGAAACGGAGATGAGCACTGCAACCCTAGAGTCGGATTCGACTGGCTTTCGAGCAAGGGAACCTTTACCTTTCCAATCATTTGCACTGAACCTGACATTAACGCTTTGGAGCCAGTGTGCTACCACCAAAGATTGGGGTCATATCAAGAGCTGTTACACGTATTACAAACCAACGGCATGTGCCGATGCAGAGGATGCATAAACCTCATTCAGCTGTGCAAAGCTACCCATTTGGTCCCACAAACATACCTAGTTCGTCTCACATGCATACAACAGACACACATAGGGCGAAGTCGTGGCTATTGATGCTTCCAAACACACTGACGTGCCCCAAAATCAGT
Organism: Gekko gecko; assembly: GCA_029375565.1. Lineage (NCBI taxonomy): Eukaryota > Metazoa > Chordata > Lepidosauria > Squamata > Gekkonidae > Gekko > Gekko gecko. The sequence goes on from JAPDNY010000009.1 coordinate 76,973,726, forward strand.
GATGTGGGTTTCCCAGGAAAATTTGAACCGGAAATTTTTTTTATTCAAATTTAAATAATGTCAGCAAAGTTTAAATAATAAATAAAGTATTTAAGCGTTAGCAAAACGTAAACAAAATTAGCAGAAGGTGGTAAAAATACTGGGACTTGTTTGCTTTATATCTTACGTTTTGTCCATCTAACATGACTGATTTGCAGCACAATGGCCCTGACACCTCTAGATAAAGAGACTGTTATTTACATATGCAGACCGGAAAATTTTCTGCCCCACATCTCTGGCCTCTATACTTCAAAAGCGACAGTGCCCATTCACATGTACGGCAAAGTGCACTGTAATATGAGCTCTCCCTCACTGGCAGTCTTTAAGTAGCAGCTGGACAAACACTTGCCAGGGATGCCCTAGGTTGATCCTGCACTGAGCCAGGGGGATGGACTAGGTGGTCTGTGTGGTGCCCCCCAACTCTATGATTCTCAACCAACATCAACAGATGTTGAAATCTGATCCCTGAAGCTGAACGACAGCAGGCATATTAATGGAAATGAATGAAGATCACACATGCGCTATTTACTACACTGGGGGTTCCTGGCTTTTCCCATTTCAAGCAGTGTTCATGAAAAGATCTTGCATATCCAGGTGGCTGACTTTCATTCAATACAAAACACAGCTATAAAGTTTCACATTCACATACAGCTGTTTTACATACCTCCAGAGGCATTAAGTGATATACTGCACTACCTTGTCCATACGACCGCTAAGAAGTACAGTAAGCTTTGTAGGTACACAGCTAGATTTTCAAGCTCATGGAAAGGCTGGAGGGGGGTACCTTCCAGAGTCTTCCTATGCTCCCTGCAAGGTCCCACGAGGTCAAACCAGAAGCTAGGTGAGCATTAAGCTTGGCTGATCTGCCACAGAGGGACTCCATTCCCTCCTACGTTTTACAGTGCTCTCCATCTTTTTCTTGTGGGATGACTTCTATAAGGGAAAAGGCCATTCTAGAGCAGCCAACTGCAAAACAAAATCAGCAAGGCCTTAGCAAATACCCCCAAGCAAAAAAAAAAGTTGCCACAGATAGAAGGGAACTTCTCTCCTCCCTTTCCTCTTAGCCGAGCTTGAAGTCTCCTAATAAAGAACAGGCTCAGAACTACCTAGAGAACGCATTATGTACTACCACCAGGTTATAGCCACCAGCACTGGGAGAATTAGATAGATTAATCTAGCAAAAGCCACAAACCCACTTGGCACCAGTGTGTCCCTCTAAGCTGTTCACATGAACAGTTGTTCATTAACACAGGAAGCCCCACTCAGCAGCAAGCTGGAGCTGTGCAGGGTCTTACACTGCCCATTGCCCATTTTAAGATGACAGCAGTCATATTCTGCTCAGGATGTGAACTGCTCCACTCGGGGGGGGATAGAGGGATCCTTGCTTGGCACCTCCCACTGGTTGCCCCAACCTTGCAGGGCTATGACATCTTCCCCCATCCAATCTTTTTTTTTTAATAAAACTTTTATTAACAGGATATATTAACACGCTCCATATCTCAAAGTACTTTTGAATACATCCTTTTCATTTATCCCCTTCACCGCCCTCCCCCCCGGCTTCCAGCGATGCTCCGCCCCGCTTATTGTTTCATTCAATATTCAGCAACAATAAAAACTTATCCCATATTCAATTCTTGCTTTAAAACATACATATAGTCTAACCCTTAGGGTAACACTTTAACTAATTGTCAATCATTACTTTCTTCTTTCTATTCTTAATAGTTATCAAAGCAGAGTAACTTATTTCTTACATCCCACTTCGTTTCGAGATAGTCTTTAAACTCTTTCCATTCTATAAAAAAAATCTTCATCTCCTCTACCGTTAAGCTTCTTTGTCAGTTTGTCCATTTCTGCCATAAAAAGCATCTTCTTTATCCAATCCCATTTTTCTGGTATTTTTTTCTTGCTTCCAAAATTGGGCAAAAGTCATTCTTGCTGTTGTAATCAGATACCACAACAATGTTCTTTTGGGGGGTTTATTTCCCCCATCCAATCTTGAGCTCCCCCTGGTGATGAGGGTTTCCTGGGAAGCTTTGAATAGGAAAATATTCTAATGCAAATTTAAACAACTATTTAAATAAATAACTACTAAAATGACAAACACACCACATGCTAGCGCCAGGGCTTTATCCATGCTCCAGATCCCACATTTTACCAATCTAACATGATTGATTTGCAGCGCAACACCCCTGACAACTACAGATAAACAGACTGTCTTCTACATACAAAAGGTGGAAACTGTTCTGGAACCTTTTCTGCCCCAGATTACCGGAGCTCCCTGGGTTGTAGCCATGACACCCTGAAAAGGTCTCTCGGGAGAGAAGAGGAAGTCGCCTAAGAAAGCCTGTAAGATGGTACTGTTTAGAAGGGTCTTTGTGAGAGGGCAGAGCGTGCATCTCTCTTTGCATACGTTTACTGCGTATGATAGTTTTAAAAGACCCAAGGGGAGGATAACTCAAATAAAGGTGTAACAACTAAAAGGAGCTTCCATGTCAAAGGCAGCGTACCACTGAGTACCAGTGGCTGAGTGCAAACTGCAAACGATGGCCACCGTTTCCATGCCTCACTTGTGAAGACCCTCAGGGCAACTGGCCATCTGCAATGGGAAGCAGGACTCTGGACTGGACCGAACGCAGTTTGCTTCTTGCATGCTTTATGTCGAATGTTATTTTCCAGCCCTCCAGGGAGAGAGACAAGGGAGCAGCAGGTTCTCCTCCACCGATTCTCAATCCTGACTGCATCCGCTCCAGCATGATGCCGATGAAGCCAGATGGCTCAGAACCACCATGTCACACATCCCCTAGCAACAGAGTCTAAATGGCCAAGGACAGCAGGATTCTCAGTTTGAAGAAATGTTGGGTTAATAATCCCTGTACGAGAAGAGAGACACAACTCAGGCATGACATCCCCCTCCTTGTACAGATGACTTTGGTTGGGTTTAGAGATGTTTTCTTTCCCCTAAACCTACCCTAAAGCATGGGCTCAGTGATGGCCATCAACCTTCCATGTTGCTGGAAAAAAAAAAGCTGAGTTTTTGTAAAGGGCACAGCAGGCAGACAGCACATGACATTCTAAACCTATTCAGAGAGAGCTCTACTCCATACGGAAGAAGTCTTTTCACTGTAGAGGGAATAATCTATCCTGGATTTATTTTCCCAAAATGCAGTACATGAAAGCTTTGTTGTTGTTGTTCAGTCGCACAGTCGAGTCCGACTCCTCGTGACCCCATGGACCAGATTATGCCAGGCTTATGCTACAATAAATTTGTTAATTTCTAAAGTGCTGTGAGACTTTGCATTTACCATATTTTTTTTCAAGCTCTCAAAAATCGCAGACAGAAGCTGGAAAAAAGTGGACCTAGGGAGGTCTATCAGCTGGCATATTACTGCTCTAACCCCCCAAAACCAAACACTGGCAGGTAAACATTCTTCGGAGCGAAAAAACCAGAAACTCATGCGAATGCCAAGCTGGGTCTACCTCATCTACCAGGCTCCTCCAGACTTTTCCCCTCTACTTACAGACTAAGTGCTCTACAATCACCAGGTTTCACATCTTCCAGACTTCACATCCTGCCCCATCAGGTTCTACCAAGGCTCCCCACAAAGACATAGAATATTTTTTAAAAAAATCAAGCCGTTGGCGACTACCGCCTACAATCTGGGCTTGCAAAACCATTTGCTGTCTCCCTTCTGAACCACGGACTCCTCCGCCCCCCAGAAGTCCCAGCATTGCTCCTGCCATTCACACTTGCTGTACTACTTTTAGTTTGCTTCGCTGCCCCTCTGGCTCCTCTCTCTCCTCTGTTCCGCCATTCCTGGCCTTTTCCTCTCGTCCTCCTTCCTTTCCCCTGTTGCTTAGCAACTCGGGCTGCGGATCAGGCAGAGATGCTCAGCAGATTACACTGACCTACGCAGAATGCATACAGGTGAGCACAGAGGAACTTGCCCCAGAGACTGTCGGCTGAAGGTGGGGAATAAGGGTCTAGAGCAGACATTCAGGGGATTTTGCTCTCTGCGTGGATCCAACATTCTGTACACGAGGGAGCAAAAGGAATAAGGCATCTTGGAACGTGGGGTGGGGGAAGATTCTGTGAATGCAGAAATCACAGCAGCTGTAGCCATGGACGGACCAGTTCCTTGAGTTGTGTCTTATTGCCAGGATTGCCAGCTTCCAGGTGGTACCTGGAGAGCTCCTGCTATTACAATTGCTTTCCAGACTACAGAGATAAGTTCCCCTGGAGAAAACGTCTACTTCAGAAGATGGAGAGTGTGGAATTATCCCCGGTGAGGTCCCTTCCCCTCCTCAAAGCCCACCCTCACCAGTCTCCACCCCCAAAATCTTCAGGTATTTCCCCACCCAGAGCGGGCAACCCTACGTGTCACCCATCTCAGCACACTGACTGCCCAGAATACAGGAAGGCAGGAGTGGTTTGTGTTTTACTGAGCAATCTGGTGGACTATTATCTGTACGTTTCCCCAGTGAAAATGCGTACAAGAATCATAGAATCACAGAGTTGGAAGGGACCTCCAGGGTCACCTAGTCCAACCTCCTCCACAATGCAAAAATTCATAAGAACACAAGAGAAGCCAGTGTTGGATCAGGTCAATGGCCCATCCAGTCGAACCCTCTGTCACACAGCTGGCCAAAAATACCAGGTGCCATCAGGAGGTCCAGCAGTGGGGCCAGGACACTAGAAGCCCTCCCACTGTTGCTCTCCCCCAAACACCAAGAATACAGAGCATCACTTGCCCCAGAGTCCCTATCTATAGCTTGTAGCTAATACAAATACCACAAATACCTTCCCCCAAACACACACACACAGTGACCGCTGTTCCATGCCCAGAAGATGACAAAAAACCTCCAGAATATCTAGCCAAGCTGCACATGTAAGAAAGGGTTATACATCCATTATGGTTGCATCACACAAAGCTGGATAAAGGAATAGGGACTGTGGACTATACAATCGTGCATCCTTTGTTGTAAGTAGGATCCTACTGTGTAATTTCTGCACTGTTTAATGTCTCCTGTTAACACTTATGCTTTGCCTTCAGTTCTATTTCCAAATTTCTGGTTGGTTCCAGACTACTACAACCCCAACCCTTTTTCATCGTTCACTGAAGTTCCCATCCCTGTTGATTGTACCGACTCACTCTGCATAATCCAACTTGAGTCCCAGTGAGAAAGGTGAACTGTGAATAACAATTTATTTTAATTATTCATTTACAACAGGGGTCCCCGATGTGGTGTACCCACCAACACCTTTTCCGGCACCTGCTAAGTTATTTTTTAGGAAGCGGGTGGAGCCAAGCAGGGGTTTTGCCCAGCAAGGCTACTGAATGACTTTTGGAGATTTGATTGGCTGTCCATATTTTTCTTTATGTTGCTAGCTTCTGTGTCCTGTGGTAGCCATTTTGGTGTTGCGCCCACCATGCCAAAAAAATTCCAGATGTGCCCACAGCCCAAAAAGGTTGGGGACCCCTAATTTACGAGATAAAAGGTATAAGAAAGGGGGCAAAATGTTTTGCCGAGGGCTAGCATAATAGTCCCTTGCCCCAGATACATCCCCATTGCAGGAGACCGGGGACAGGAGTCACCCAGAGTGGAGCAGATTCCCCAGCGTAAATTGACTCTCGTTTTGTTTATTTAAGGTCCTTTCAACACTTGGATCTCATCCCTGGTTTTATCCGAGTTCAGCTTGGGACACAATACCTTAGCATTTGTCCCTGGTAATAACAGCATCCCAGGACAAGTGTGGGGTAAAACCAGAGTGACTGCAATGTAATATGGAGACAAAATAAACCCCGAGATAATTACAGGGGTGAACTCGAGTGTAGCGTAGAATGTAAAAACGTTTTGTTGTTGTTCAGTCGCACAGTCGAGTCCGACTCTCCGCGACCCCATGGACCAGATCACGCCAGGCCCTCCTGTCTTCCGTTGTCCTCTGAAATTTGCTCAATTTCATGTTCGTTGCAGCGATGACACTGGCTAACCATCTCATCCTTTGCCGTCCCCTTCTTCTTTAACCTTCAATCACTGGGTCTTCTCCAGTGAGTGCTCCCTTCTCCTTTGGTGGCCAAAGTATTTGAGCTTCAACTTCAGGATCTGTCCTTCCAGGGAACAGTCAGGGTTGATTTCTTTTAGGATTGACTGATTTGATCTCCTTGCAGTCCAGGGGACTCTCAAGAGTCTTCTCCAGCACCACAGTTCAACAAAATCTATTCTTTGGCGTTCGGCCTTCCTTATAGTCCAATTCTCGCAGCCATACATTACTACTGGGAATACCATTGCTTTGACCATGTGGACTTTTGTTGGCAGGGTGATGTCTCTGCTTTTTATCCTGCTGTTTAGGTTTGCCATTGCTTTCCTCCCAAGAAGTAGGCATCTTTTACTCTGAGATAAATACAGGGGTGAACTCATCTGTAGTGTAGTTAGGGGACAGGGCTGAAGCAAGATTTAAGATCTAGTGCAGAAAAGACCTAAGAAAGCACCAGCTTGTTTCTGGAGTGCTACTGTGTCAGGTCGGAGAGCAGCTCTTATTCGACTTAGCAAGTGTTAAAAATACCCTCCCGCTAGCACCTCTCTTACTTAACAGGTCCACAAATAGAAGTCTGACTGACTGACTGGCTCCCCACCCCAACTCCCCCCAGAAAGTTCTCTTTGTTTGCTCTTGGTGTGTCGTAATTATGAGTTACTTAGAAATGACAATCAGCACCAGCTCATTGCCGCTAATCTTCTTGTTGTAAAATTTAGAGCATTGAGACCGCCTATATTGGACGGAAAAGCAAAGCAATCTGATGAGTTGATTAGAAAATTCAGAGCGGGGGAATTAACACGCCATAATTAGCCGCCTGAAACTTGTCAAAGCTGGTAACAAAGAACAGCAAATGCATATATACAAGTGGAGACCTGCAAGGCTCACAATGGTGGGGGGGGACTCCATTTTCTCCCAGTTGCCTGTTGGGCTAGCCACCTGATTGGCAGCCCGCCTGCTGTGAACACAGCAGCTCCTCTCATTGGTTCCCAGTGGGACTGCAGCATTAGCAGCTCCTTCCTCACCTGCCCACACTGTTCCGCCCTCCCCATAGGTCAGGGAGTAGCAGCACTGGCCGATGTTATCCTGCCTTCCTCTGCCACAACTCCATGAACTATACAGCAGTGGTGGGGCAGAGATGGCCGCTACCTTCCATTTGCCCATCTCTCCTTCTCCTCACTGCTTGCTAGTGAGGTGGGGGCAGCAGTGACTCCTGCCCACCCCCAAATTCACCTGCTTGCTGTCAGGCTGGGTTAAGTGGGGGGAGCTGCAACAGCAGCTCCTGCTCCTTCCTGCCCACAGCACTGCCACCAGGGGCAGTGGTTCCCACTCCTTCTCCCCATCCGTCAGCCTTCAGAGGAGGTACAATGGTGAGCTGCCTCTAGGCACATGGCTCCTCCTTCCCCTCTGCTGATAGTCAGTTAACACGGGCCATACTTGCACCTCTGGGTTTTGGGGGTGGGGGGAGAGATGAACCTGTCAAGCCAGCAGTGGGAAAAGGCAACCTCTGTAATCAGGGATTACCAAGAAAGGGACTGAAAATAAAACAGCTGCCCTGACCTGGATAGCCGAGGCAAGCCCAATCTCGTCAGATCTCAGAAGCTAAGCAGGGCCGACCCTGGTAAGTACTTGGATGGGAGACTGCCAAAGAATACCAGGGCCGGGACACAGAGGCCAGAAATAGCAAGCCACCTCTGTGAAATATCCAAGCCCCACTAGGCATTGCCAGAAGTCAACCATGACTTCCAGGCACACACACACACACACACACACAAATACCAAAAAAGAAAAGAAGCCAGCTGATATTATAATGTCCCTGTATAGATCTATGGTGTCGACTCATATGGAGTTCTGGTCACTGTATCTCATAAAAGACAGAGCTGGCAAAAACACAGAAGAGGCCGACTAGGAAGATCAGGGACTTAGGTCACCTCCCCCATGAGGAAAGGCTGAAGAGCCTGGGACTTTTCGGTTTAGAAAAGAGACAATTAAGGCGGGGGGACATGATAGAGGCCTATAAAATTACGCATGGGGTGGGAAGAGTTGACAAAGAGAAATTTCTCGCCCTCTCCCAAAATACCAGAAGACGAGGGTATCCAATAAAGTTGACGGGCGGCAGATTTAGAATGGACAAAAGGAAATACCTCTTTACACAGAGCGTGATTAAAATGTGGAATTCACTGCCAGTGGATGTAGGGATGACCACAGGCATACATGGCTTTTAAAGGATGAGACAGGTTCATGGTGGATAGGTCTATCACTGGCTACTAACCACGGTGACAAAATGGAAACTCCACATTGATAGGCAGTAAACCAGGAGGCAACACCAGGAGAAGCCCTCTGCCTCTATGCCCTGTTGTGGGCCCTCCAGAGGGACTGGTTGGCCACTATGTGAGACAAGATGCTGGACTAGATGGACCGCTGGTCTGATCCAGCAGAGCTCTTCTCATATTCTTGGACTCTATGCCCTGTTGTTGGCCCTCCAGAGGAACTGGTTGGCCCCTGTGTGAGACAGGATGCTGGACTAGATGGACCACTGGTCTGATCCAGCAGACCTCTTCTGATGTTCTTATCAGAGGAAGGCCTTGGCCTCAATGCCCTGTTGTTGGCCCTCCACAGAAACTAGCTCGCCACTGTGAGACAGGATGCTGGACTAGATGGACCACTGGTCTGATCCAGCAGACCTCTTCTGATGTTCTTATCAGAGGAAGGCCTTGGCCTCAATGCCCTGTTGTTGGCCCTCCACAGAAACTAGCTCGCCACTGTGAGACAGGATGCTGGACTAGATGAACCACTGGTCTGATCCAGCAAGGCTCTTATGTTCTTATGATTTCAACCTCCCTTCATCTTTCAAAGCTTTTCAGATTTTTCTACAACCCTGAGGGGATGAACACCACCCCGATTTGTAGAAAAATTTCCCGCCCTCTCTCTAGGACTCCAGTTGCTGAATGTAAGTATCCACAGATGGGGCCATGCTGTGAATCTGATATACAAGTAGAGGCCCATAAGGCTTGTGGGGGGGTATTCCAGTCAACACCAAAGGCCTGATCTGTCCTACAGCAACTTGTGCCTGTTTAAAAGTTTAGTGTGGTGCCTCTGGAAGAGATCTTCCTGGTGTGTTGGGCTCTGAGTGTAGGGTGCCAATGGCCAACTAATGCTCATCCCCCAGTCCCTGATCCTCATATACCCTCCTGAGCTATTTTTACCTCTGTGGGTCAGGGGTGCGGCCACTTGAACTGCTGCCTATGGCAGGAGAGATGCAGCTGGCCAGAGCCCATCCCTCAGCCCTGCTTGATTCCTGGCCAGGAAACAGCCTGATGAATCGGTTGGGATAGGTCAGCAGCCTCCACCAGGACATGCCAGTCAGCTGATATCATGGGCCACCAGCTGAAGTGCAGAGGAGCCAGTTGGTGGGACTCAACAGAGGGCAGCCGCCATTACTATGCCCATGCAGCAGCCCCAGGACAAAGATAAAAGGCAGAGGGTGCAGCAAGGAACACCGAGGAACACACAGCCTGCCAAGCTGGGGTGGATGCGTCTCCTCCCTTGCCTGACGTCCATCCCGATAAGTCCCCTCCCCTCGGCCCCAAATTCTGGAACTGGACACCACCCGCTTCCATTGCTGCTGTGTCAGTGGTGGTTTCACTGGCAGGAGGAGGAAGGGTCCTGCATACACACCCACCTGCCTCATGCTGCCACCTCTGTGGATGTTTCAGCAGCACCCTGGACACCTCGCTGGCCCACATGCTGGTGGTGAGGCCGCCTCAGTGGTAGGTGGGGAAAAGGAGGCTTTGAACAAGCGCAAATGAATGCTCTCAGTTTTCATGTTCTTTCTGCAACCACACACTCTTTTTATAGTCTCAGATTTTTCTGAAATGGGCTGTCTCCTGTTTTTCTTGGAGGAATTAGCAAGGAGAGAGAGCCTGCAAGAGGGGGGGTAATCCAGCGAGATTGGCTACCAGTGTTTACGGGGATCTTTCCCTTTTAGAAACTCTCAGAAAAGAGCCAGGCAGTGGCTTAACCAAAAGGGTTGTTTTTATTAAAAGAAGAAATCCTAATAAAATGCACACATACAGAAATAAAACACATTAAGACACACACACACAAGTAATGGAAATACAAAGGTGAGTTGGAATAACAGGAGGCTGTTGGAGGTTATAATTACCAGTCCAGATGTGAAGAATTTGACTGTGAAGATGGAAAAGGACCCAGACGAATTTGGGGGTGAACTGTCAGTAGGCGCCCAGGACAGACACACAGCAATGAAGCTATGTTTGCCCAGTTACAGGCCAAAATGCCACCTGAGGGCATGCTGATGAGACAATAATCTGATGGGATTACCTGGAAGTAAAATCATGTGTTGGAAACACTGAATAGTGTTCCTGAATGGCTGAAAGAGGTTGTGGTCTCATAATTATGGTAAACAAGTCAGAAAACGTCAGGCAAAGGGGGGAAAGCTTAGTTAAGGTGAAATAATGCCTTTTCCTGGGGACCCATTATTACCAGCTGTCACGACCTTCAGCTGCCACCACTCTGGACTGAGGGTCCCTTGGGAAGGCCCAGAGTACCCTCCCAAGCCCAACCAAAATGCCCCCTTTTAAGCTGAGAACCACAGGAGAGATGACCAGACAGAGAACATTAAACAAATGGTTTATTAATATAGTACTGGGGCAAGGAAATCAAGACAAGGTGCTTTAAAATATATAACAGTGTTCAAAGGCAAAAATAAACAAATCTAACCCGGCTACCTAGTTCACTTAACAGGTTACTATTTCAAGGCCCACAGCCCTCTTATACCAGGCCTGTACTCACTCTGTCCCAAGTGAGGGATCTTTCCAGAGCGTCCCCTCAGTTTAACTCTGTGAGAGGGAAGAACGCGTAAGCAAAAGAACACAGTTTTCACTGTTCGCAAAGCTTAAGAGACCACCTCCTCACGCAATCTCTGTACACCAATTGGCTACAACCGTTGCTAAGCATTGTGGGGATTGTAGGCTGTCTGCTTTCCACTCCCACACAGGTCTCCTAGGGCCTAGACCTCTAGGCCCCGTCTCGTCCTGCAGATCATAACACCATTGCATATGGTTTTAAGGTGGGGACAGGGTCATTAGTGGACAAACCCATGATTTTATACCTTGCAAAATCTCTGACCAGGCATGTCTCTGACCTGTGTTTACTGGCATCCATTTTGTGTGACACCGGAACCATTTTTTAGACCAGGGAGTGCCCAGAACATGTGATTTTGGAGTGAAGGGCACTTGGACATACTTCTGTCAGATACCAAACTGTTCCTTCATCCAGAGGAAGGGTTATGGGGCCAGCAAAGGGTGTCTCCAAACTTCAGAGAAAAGTACCTTGTGTCAATGTGGCCCAATTTACGTATTCATGTGGCCATATATTCAAATATATAATACAAATAAACTAAAGCCTCCCTCAGTCGAGCCCTTCTCTTTCCCCCTGCTTATTTGTGGCATAAAACTGAAAAAGACTTGCATCTGAGAGTTTTAGCAGCAGGTTTTCTCAGCTGCAAGTAATGAAGCTGGCTTTTGAAAGACAAAGAATAAGGTCTTTGACACAGAGAGTACTACATCTTTCTGTGTTATGCTTCTAAGGATGCCAGTCACAGCTACAGGTCCTACAATGCCAAGACCACGGCCACACAACCCGGAAAATCTACAGCAACTAACAAGAATAATGACTTACTTATGATTAATTTAAGGGAGGTCCAAGGGCGGGAAAAAAGGTAGGGCTTGGAAGAAAGAAATTTAAAATAGAGAACGCTAAGCCAGCTATCACCAAATCCGTCTTAACGGTGAGGTCTGTTAGACTATAATAATCTCCCCTGGGATACTGTACAAGCTCCAATCCACTGAATAATTTAAGGCTAAACAAAGCACTGGGAAAAAAGAGATACTCCAGTGAACAATCCTGCAAGGTCCAAGACAAGGTTACTTACAAGCAGCACCCAGGATGTCAAAACAAACCTTAATGTTGATAATATTACGCCAGTTTGGAGACAGTCGAGCAAATAAACTGGACTGAAGCATCCAGCAACTTCAGGGAGACTGAGGAGGCCCCAGTGGCAGAACAGCATTAGACGTAAATGTATTTCTCTGAACATTCTGGGGAGTGTATTATCTATTAGATTATAAAAGTAGGATTTAACATGATCAAGAGCTTCGGATAGTCTCACTTCCTAATTATGCAAACAGTTAAGTCATAACATTATATACCTAATGCCTCCCGCAATTGAACCTCATGAGGCTGCACAGGTAGCACGGTTCAGCAACTGAACCATGTAAGGGCAGAACTCGACCACCCAGATAATTTGCACTTGCATATCTTTTCTTCTTCTTCTCTTTTTTATAAAAAGCTTCTAGCCTTCAAGGCAATGCAATACAGCATGAGTTGTTCAAATCTTAGAAGCTGGGGGGGGGGGGGAACAGAGCCAAATTCCAAACAAGCAACAGGGAGAAACTTCTGCCCATGACTACTTGCAGGGTTATGGAAAATGTATACAGATTTGTATGACATATTCCAACTCTATTAAGCCAGATTTTCAGAACAGAATTCTGATTCCTGTCCCTTGAGTAAGCATCGTTCCTGGACATACGCGAAGTCCAGTGTCACTTGCTCTCACCCTTCACAACCATCTGTTAAAGTCAGGCTTGGGGGCTACAATTTCTGTTGCCATGACCTGCAAATGCTGTGCTTGTGTTTACATGTTATCATCTGCGGTTAAAGCCACCTGCTCAGTCCTGGGAAGGTTCTTCTTCTAGCCATTATCATTAGTTATACCAGCTTTAGTCTAGGATCACTGCCATTGAGCCTCAAGTTGTCCTATACCCCAAGGTGCAGTTACTCTCTAGCAGGTTCAGTTACCTCCGTTGCTCATTCATCTTCCATTTTACCCTTGTCTGCCACAGCAAAATGTAACTGTCACATAAGAACATAAGAGAAGCCAATGTTGGATCAGGCCAATGGCCCATCTAGTCCAACACTCTGTCACACAGGGGCCAAAAATAACAGGTGCCATCACGAGGTCCACCAGTGGGGCCAGGACACGAGAAGCCCTCCCACTGTTGCCCCCACACACCAAGAATACAGAGCATCACTTGCCCCAGACGGAGAGTCCCTATCTATACCTTGTGGCTAACAGCCACGGATGGACCTCTGCTCCATATGCTTATCTAATTCCCTCTTGAAGCCGGCCATGCTTGTAGCTGCCACCACCTCCTGTGGCAGTGAATTCCATGTGTTAAATCACTCTTTGGGTGAAGAAGTTACATTTAACTTTAGGGCAAGGGGTCTTCAACATGGTCCCCACACCCCACCAAATATCATCTTTTTGTTTTAGGAATTGGGTGGGGCCACGTGAAGGACTTCTAACTGTCCACTGGGGATCTGTACAGTTTTTTTTTTAAAGTTGTTTTCGCAACATCTGCCACCACAGCACAATTTTGTGTACGTAAGAAAGTATTTTGGAACAGTATGTTTGTTTAAAGAGCTGCTAATAGAGTTACGCAAGACCACACTCCCTGACATTTAGTGGTTGGCTCCACCTCCTGAAGCAGCCATTTTAAGATTGCCCATCTGTGTTAAAATTCCAAAGGTGCTTGCAGGCTCAAAAAAAGTTTGGGGACTCCTACTCCAGGGCCTTGCAAACCCTTTGAGAAAGTTATGAGGTAAGTGGGTGACCCCCCCCTCCTCAGTACTAAGCATTCAGCTCTGCCCCAATACAGTCGTAGTGACTGGTCTCTAGTCATATGGCTCTAACCAAGTTTAACTTACTTGTCCCAAGTGTAAGTGCTATAAGTACGACCAATGACACTGTAGAAAACATGACAGTTATCATCAGTGCCACACTAGCTGGAATTAGGCCCTTCTATGTCCATTCAAGCCAATGTGTTCAGAAGCGTTTAACTTGGGGTTGCCAGATCTCCTTGTTCCTCCGTCGGGGGGATTTGGGAGGTGTTCCAGGGGGGTCAGTGGGCATGATATCTTCACCTGGAAGTGACATCATCACATGGAGATGTCACACATGGGACACTCTGGTATTTGGGTGAAACTATGTTTTTTCGCCCTCAAAACCATAGAGTTTGCTCAAATACCAGAGTGCTCCCAACACGACGGCATCACGTCTGGGTGACGTTCTTGTCTAGGGGAGGTGTTTCCCCAGCCTGTCAGCTGGTCTGCAGTGGAGGGAAGTCCCCAAACCCTAGTTTAACTCCACTTACAAGAGCACTGAAGAGTGGCAGTATCAGAGTCAGCTTAATCAGTTCCAGGATAAGCAGTACGGTCACACCTACTTGGATCCTAAGGAACTAGCACATTAGAATGTTCTTAATACAGTTCTGCCCATCCTTCTACTTTCTACTGTTATAGGTGGTTATACCACCTCAGAGCCCTGCTGGAGATAGTTTACAATTAAAAGAAAAAACATTTATCAAGGTAAAAACAACAAGCCATTAAACCTAGCCTGGGGACATAAGCAGCATAACACCATCTACCAACCCCTTGAGGCCTTCATGGGAGGGGAGAGCTACCAGAACAGCCATCTGGTACCATATTTTTGTTTCCTACTACAATTGCCGGCTTGTTCGGCTGACATGGCTTCAGAGTCATGTGAATTTAAAGATGATTTCAGTTCACAAGAAGCCGGCTTAAACTAAAACAAGAATCCCGGTGCTACTACAGCTTTTGCTAGCTTGTTGAGAAGGGAACTGTATCTGAACTTGGAGGCTATGTAAGTCAGAGAAAGAAAGGCGATGACTTCTGAAATTTTAGGGAGATAAAAGGCCCACATGAAACAGCAGCAACAGCTTGCCCCCCATCATTCCAAAGCTGAATGCTTGGAATAAAGTCATCCACATTTTCACATTGCCACTTATTTTATTAAAACTTCTATTAAGACAAGCGGTTCAAGGTAGCTTGGTCCATCTGCATGTCCCTAGTCCTAAAAAATAAATCATGGGGTATCAGGGCATGGCACACTCATAGCACAGAGTCCTGGAAAGGCTGGAATTTGGTAGCCAGATGACCCCAAACAGAGAGAATAAGCCAGACCCCCCTACCATACCAACATAACATTCCAGCTATCCTCCATTTACAAAAGACACACCCACATTTTCTTGCACTTGTCCTAGAAAATGACTCTCCTGCTTTTCCAGCTGGAGATTTTCAGGATGTTTTGTGAATGCTGCACAGATGCTGACATTCATGAGCTAATTTTTTGAGTGATGGGCTGGGCTCATCTTCAGCAGTGAGCGTGCATATTATAAATAACGTGATTAGAAGACAAATGTTTTAAATAAGTAAATTTGCTTTTTATGCTATCAGCAGCTTTTTTTTAACTCATGTGACTTGACTCTGCCTTTGGCAAAGAGGCTGATTTTCCTCTGTTCTTCAAGACACTCGTGTCCCAGTACAACTACCTGTTAAGCAACCAGCTATCAAGATCACATGGCTGCAGAAGTAGCTGTGTAGAGGGCAGATCTGTCTGTTCCATTATAGCACCTGAAAGTTCTATTGACCACAAGATCAAGGCAACTAACCCAGTCAGTCTAAAATGTAGTACAGGTCATTCGAAGAGCAGTATAATCTGGCCAGCACTGAAAACCCAATCCTTACTCTGAACAAGCTTTAATGATTCACTTTGAGTTTACAACCTTGATCTTTTTGGCATATCCCAGGAACCTGCCTTTAGCTTTTATAATGTTTTGTTTTTCTGGATTACATTGGTCAAAGATTCATAAATATTCCAGGAGCCTGGTACTTACTGGTTTGGTAAAAACCCATTCTACATTAATAAGTGATAAAATGCATTCATGTAACAGCAAGTTACAAGTGCATGCATTTTGACATAAACCTTCATGGAATGTCTTTCCTAAATCTGGTGATCTTTTGTCCACTGGATATGCAAAGGCAGCAAGTTCTACAGTAAGACAGTGGGGTTATGTGGGAACAGGGATCCCAGGAGAGTGAGAAACTGAGTAGCTACAGCATTTAGTTTTCTTTTTGTGGGGAGGGGGTGAGGAATTGAAGAATGACTCATAGCGTAACGTAATACATTTTTAAAACCTTCCAAAATTAATGAAGCTATTCCTTGGCAAACAAGGGGCTAATTCGGAATTTGGAAGGAATTTCTTTTAGTCTTGTTGTACAGAAATACTGTGCTGTTACTGTACTTCTGTGTAGTGGGGGGCAGAAAAAGAAATTCACGCACCTGCATGTAACTTTATAGGTGCACAGAGTTGAGGCTGCCAAGGAGCAAAATTGTCAGACTAAACAATTGCCTGTCCTGCTCACGGGACACAGAGGTGAAGGTGGCAGTCTTAACTTATGATTTACATATATTTCAGGGCACAGATGAACATGTAATCTTTTAATGTTTTTCTTAAACCAAAAGCTTTATTATTTTAGACTACTAAGAGAAATCATGTCTGCTGTGAGAATAAACACGAAGGAAACTATTATAGTGCTTTTAGGAGCACTTCTGCTTCAGAAGGCAAGGGCAACAGGCTACTGCACAGTAAATCAGCATTACAGAAAGAGGAACAGGAACAGAATCAGTACATGCAGAAATGTAGTTTCACAGGACTGCCCTCTGTGCTGACCAGTGAAACGTGGGAAGGCAGTACCAGAAAACTAATTCTCATGACTAGGGTAGAAGAATCAGTGGATAGCATAACACTTGCTCTAATAAGGAACTTAAATGACTGAACTAAGGCTATTGCACTTTGGCCACATTCTGAGAAGACTCACTGGGAAAGACCATCATGCTAGGGAAAAGATGAAGACCCAACAGGAGATGGATTGATTCTATAAAGGAAGCCAGGGCCCAGTTTGCAGGACCTGAGCAAAGCTGTTAACAATCGAATCACAGAGCTGGAAGGGGCCATACAGACCATCTAGTCCAACCCCCTGCCCAGTGCAGGACCAGCCTAAAGCATCTCTGACAAATATTCATCCAGCCTCTTCTCAAAAGCTGTCAGTGAAGGGGAGCTCACCACCTCCCTGGGGAGCTGATTCCACCTTTGGACCACTCTGACCATGAAAAAAGTTTTTCCTAATCTTCAGCCGATACCTTTCTGCATGGAATTTAGACCTGTTGCTTCGGGTCCTCTCCTCTGCTGCCAACTGGAACAGCTCCTTGCCCTCCTCCAAATGACAGCCTTTCAAATATTTAAAGACAGCATTCATGCCCCCCCCCCAATCTCCTCTTCTCCAAACTAAGCATTCCCAGGGCCCTTAGCCTTTCCTCGTAGGGCTCAGTCTCCAGGCCCCTGATCATCCTCGTTGCTCTCTTCTGCACCCTCTCGGTTTTGTCCACATCTTTTTTGAAGCGAGGCCTCCACGACTGCACACGGTACTCCAGGTGTGGCCTGACCAAGGCAGTATACAGAGGGGCTATGACCTCCTGCAATTTCGACAGGACATTTGGGAGGGGATTAATTCATAGGCCTGCTGCAACTGGGAAGCAACCTGCTACAACTTACACACACACACACACCACCACTTGCAGTAATGCTTTCATCTCCTTATTCACAAAGACAGTCACCTGCCTTCCTACTTCACTGGCCGAAATAGAAAGGACGGGAAAGCCACATGGACACTGTGGTAAAGAGCTCCCCATCTCCTCTTACAGTCTGCCCTGGTGAGGCCTAGCAATACTGAGCTCCCAAGGCAACATTGCCGAAGAGTGCAATTCACCACCGGCTGGCACTGAAATGTAACCGGGTGGCAAAACTAACAGTGCAGTGGAGTCACGTCACACATTATAAGGGGAGAAGAAGACGGGAGGAAGAGACGCAGGGACACGGTTGCTTTGGGTGGCAGCCCAAGCGTCTACCACTGCATTCATTTCCACCCAGTAATACAGCAGCCGGCAGCCATAAGGAAAGCACACCACTAGGGATTATCATTAAAGACAAGAATATGTGGTGGGAGGTGAAGCAGTACGCATGCAGAACATTGAAGGAGAACAGGGAGATAGATACATATATATATCTTGATTTGTGTTTGCTTTCAGTCTCCCCAAACTATACTAGGATCAGCCAAGAAAGGCACATAAAGCAGAACAGTGCAAACTAATGATCTTCAGCTAGCAATTTTACCTTTGCCTTGTCCCTCATGGATCCTTTTCCCAATATTGACATTTTTGTCAATGTCTCTTCTTGCAAGCGCTTCAGAGAATTGCCGCGCGGGCCTAAAAGTTTCCCCACAAAGTTGAACTGAAAGACAAAATAAGTGACAAAAAAGGCAATTACAAAAGAAAACCCCTTTCTGTAGCATAAGGGAAGCTCCAGAGTGACTTTAGAATCTTGCCAGGTATGAAAATTGTGACTGAAAACAGCACTTGGCTGTTTCTGCAAAACAAAGAAGCGGACTGGGTTGTAAATTTTATAGCCATTGAAATGGAGGAGAGAAATGCACAGGAAAGTTAACGCTGTTCCCTTATTTAGCCATACCTAGATCTGCATTCGAAAGCCGACCCATGAAAGACCATTTAAACCATTGTTCCAACCAACAAAAAGTAGGTAACTTATGCATAGGCATCACAATTTCCATAACAGAGGTAAAGGTAAAGGTTCCCTTGCTCGAAAGCCAGTCGAATCCGACTCTAGGGTTGCGGTGCTCATCTCCGTTTCAAAGCCAAAGAGCCAGCGCTGTCCGAAGACATTTCCGTGGTCATGTGGCCGGCATGATTAAACACCAAGGCGCACGGAACGCTGCTACCTTCCCACCAAAGTGGTACCTATTTATCTACTTGCAATTTCTTGCTTTCGAACTGCTAGGTTGGCAGGAGCTGGAACTAGAGACGGGAGCTCCCTCCATCTTGCGGCACCCGGGTCTTGAACTGCTGAACTATTGACTTTCCATAGCCTGCAGTTCAGCGTCTTAACCACTTGAGCCACCGCAGCTCAACAGTGGTACATATCAAAAACTCAAAAGGCGCAAACGTCTCCTCAAATGACATTCTTACATCACGGGTTATACATGGGAGGCAACATGGATGCTGATGCTGCTACACATGGTGTGTGTGTGGGGGGGCAACATCTAGGGCTTAACGGAGATCCTCCTGGGAGTTCTGCTCAGTGGGTAAATCTGGGCCAGGGAAAGGGAGAGGCAGCAGTTTACGTTCCACGAGGAGGGAGCAAAGACGCCAAAATGAGTCCTGTTCAAATCGGAATAGGCCTGAACAAAACCATTAAAAAGTTAGAGCCTTACTTAAAATGTTGGAGCTCTTTATTGCTGCCAAGTCACAGCTGATTTAGGGTGGCCCTGTGTAAGGGTTTTCAAGGCAAGAGACGAGCAGAGGTGGTTTGCCACTGCCTGCCCCTGTGCAGCAACCCTAGACTTCCTTGGTGGTCTCCCATCCAGGTACCAACCGGGGCCAATGCCCCTTTTAACTTCCAAGATAGGTTTCCTAGTAAGAATTCTTGCCCAGGCTAGCCCTGACTCAAAAAGTCTGGCCCCATCTCTACAAGGAATTGATCCGAAGTATCAAAACCAAGCCATGGTGGGCGTAACCCACTAGCCTGTTCCTCACAGTGGCCTACCAGATGTCACATGGGTTAATGTGAATAGTGACAGACTTGTTTCATCTTGCAGGTGTTGCCAATTGGGTCTCACTGCCTACAAAGCCCTTATCATTTTCAAGGCCAGAGCTAGAAATATGGGAATTAGCTTCCCATGAGAACCTGCAGGTCACAGGATTGGAGGGGGGGGGAGGAAATCAAGAGTGATGAGGTCACTTTCTAGAGGATTCCGGTAAGAATGTGTCCTGATTGGGTGTCATCATCACTTGATGCTGCTTGGCCAAGAAAACCTACAATTGAGCTAAGAACATTGAGAAGAGGTGGACTAAAGGCTCATGATGTGCTCATATCGCAATAGACAGCAATGCAGAGGATACCTAAGCTATGGCTTTTGTGCCATCTAATGTAGATCTTGGAAACATGTTAAGCTAGTTTTCTTTTCTTTTCCTTGCTGTATGGTTTTACAGTCTTGTGTTGCCTGTAGATTAAACATTTGTCCTGAAAGATATTAAATAAAACTTTATATACATTTAAAGGTTTGGCTACTTGTGTACATCAGCCCCGGGAGCCCATGGGGTTTAGCCTTGGACTCCTTGACAACACCCTTTCTGTTTCAAGAGGTCTTCTTTGGGGAGGATAAATGTGTCTTCTTGAGCTATTCAATCCATCCATCCACTGTCTACCTTTCCTCTTCAAACTGCCCATTTATTCCTACCTTCATCATGGATCCACAATATGGTGCCCAGCGATATGCTTCCTGGTGCCCATTTATTTCTCCTCCAAAGAACCTCTTCACTAAAGCAAGGAGCCTATTTACCCCCAACACAATGGAGTAAGAGAGTATTCAAAAAGGCCTATGGTGATCACCTCTGCATCTACAGGGAACACCCAACTGGAAACCATTACCTCTGTCACAAGATGATGTTTGGCTCGGTAACTCCTAACATTCTGTGGAGCATTTCAGTGTTTTGTGATTGCATTTACTCCAATATGGTAGCCATTTTGTATCCGTCCCACCCAATAGAAATCATTTCATTGTGGTACTCACTACCTGTTCTCAAAATTCCAAAAATGCCCACAGTCTCAACAAGGTTATCGACTTTTCCTCTACATCCTGTTTAATTGTCCTCTGATTGGCAGTATGAATTCAGGAGGTTCATCTACATCACTCTTGCCACATAGTGGAAACGTATAGAGACACAAGCTACTAATTTTGCTGGCTCTCTTCATCTCTGACTCTTTTTTTCCTCCTAAGTTGTTAGATCACTGAAAATGACAACCACACTTCAGAATACAATGATAAATGCTCCCTCTAAGCTGTGGAGTCTTGTGAGCAAATTCTACTTTGTGAACTACTGGCATTAAAGTTGTGAGCAAGCAATCTGGCTACTGCATAAATTAGTTTGCTTTGGAGCCCATCCTTCCTAAGCTAAGACAAAAATGCGTGAGCCGGAGGCTAAAAAACTGTGAGCTAGCTCCCACTAACTCAGCTTAGAGGAAACCCTGACAATGACATATCTATTAGGCATCTCTACTATTCTTTTAGACACCAGCTGAAAACTGTTATGACCAAGCCTTTGATGGCCACTAGACTTGCTTCTTGTCCTTATTTCTCACTTTTATTGACAAAAACGTCCCCACGTCACCAAGAGCTGATTTGCAAGCCCGTTTGGTAGAAAGGGGGGGTACAAATGATTTAAATCACTAAACTGAAATAAACTGTTTCCATAATGAGGGAAACAAGCCGTGTGATTCTCCCAAGGTCTGTACGGGGATCATGAGATCCAAAATTTTCCATCAGGGATGAATGGTGAGGAGCAAAAATACGCCAGTTCAGGATGTTAAAAGCCAAAGTGGATTACAAAGGACCTTCGGAAGGATCTCTCCGAACCTGGCGACCAGGCTAAATGTAAGGCTGTTTGAAGTAACGCATGGGATGAGCAGGATCCCATCTTCTCATTTATGATTTCAACTGAACTAGCTGAGACTATCTAGGGAAGAGATCTTATGGTTGTGGTAGACATGAAAACACCATCTGTGTGTGGCAGCAGCGGGGGGGGGGATCAAATTAATCTTGGGTGAAGAAAAGCACTGAAAATGAGGTGTCCAGTATCATATTATTGAAAATTTAATTCTATAGCGTGATCACATTTGGAATGCACTGGATAGATAGATATGGAACACTGCATGCTGCTACTGGCAGCCTCATCTCTGCAAAATATCGCAGCACTGGGAAAGGCACAGAAAATAGCAGCCAAAATAATCAAGGGGTTGGAATATCTATGTTCGCTAGATGTAATGCTGACCCAAGGTAAAGGGGCTGGAGCGAATGGGAGAGCTTTCTGAGCAGGGAGGGACTAAGTGCATGAAGCCTGAAAGCTACTCCTGGATCCTTATCTCTGCATAAGAACAGAAGAAGAGCCCTGCTGGATCAGACCAGTGGTCCATCTAGTCCAGCATCCTGTCTCATACTGTGGCCAGTCAGTTCCTCTGGACAGCCAATGACAGGGCAGAGAGGCCGAGGCCTTCCTCTGATAAGAACAGAAGAAGAGCCCTGCTGGATGAGACTAGTGGTCCGTCTAGTCTAGCATCCTGTCTCATAATGGCCAACCAGTTCCTCTGGACAGCCAACAACAGGGCACAGAGGTCAAGGCCTTTGTAAGAACATAAGAAAAGCCCTGCTGGATCAGACCAGTGGTCCATCTAATCCAGTATCCTGTCTCATAATGGCCAACCAGTTCCTCTGGACTGCCAACAACAGGGCATAGAGGCCAAGGCTTTCATAAGAAGAAGAGGAGGAGGAGGAGAAGGAGGAGATTGGATTAATACCCTGCCCTTCACTACCCAAGGGAGTCTCAGAGTGGCTTACAAACTCCTTTCCCTTCCCCTCCCCACAACAGTCACCCTGTGAGGTAGGTGGGGCTGAGAGAACTAACACATACTCCTCTTTTTTCCCCACTCCTCCACTTGCACCTGCTGATGTGACTTTGAGTCAGTCACAAGCTCTGGCACAGCTATTCTTGAAAAATAGCAGTTTCTGGAAAGAGCTCTCTCAGTCCCGCCTACCTCACAGGGTGTCTATTGTGGGGAGGGGAAAGGAAAGGAGTTTGTAAGCCGCTTTGAGACTCCAAGTGAAGGGTGGGATATTAATCCAATCTCTTCTTCTTGGATCTCAGAAGCTAAGCAGGGTTGGCCCTGGTTAGTACCTGGATGGGGGACAACCAAGGAATTCAAGGGGCACTATGCAGAGGGAGGCAATGGCAAACTACGTGTTAAGTCTCTTGCCTTGAAAATCCTACAGGGTTGCCATAAGTTGGCTACAACTTGAAAGCACTTTCCAACTCCAAGAATTCATGGCAGCCAACAGCTTTAAGCAATAACAGCAAACTCAGATTCCCAGGATTCTTTAAAGAAAATGTCAACTAATTAAGCCTGGGTCTCTTTTTTGTTGTTGTTGCTTATTTTGTAGAGGTAACCCTCAGGCAATTAGCAAGAGCTCTTTAAAAAAAGGAGACATTAATAATGCCTCGTCAACAATTCGCCTCATTTTATTAAAAACCATCATTGCTTAAATTGGTGCTCCATAGTTAACTTACATAAAGATCTACTTTGCAGTTTAATGGAACAGTGGTCAATATATTTCAAAAGCCTGTCACGATTTAACGATTGCAAGGCTTCTTTTGCAGTCTGAAATACACAGCCAGGTATGCTATTAAGGGAAAGCCATATAAATAAATCTTCGGTGCATTCCTAAATGAGGGATTATTCATTTACAGTAAACCATGCAGGAAATCCATTTCACAATGCCAAGCAGCTATTGCGCGATATAAATCTGAAGACAGAACATTCGTACCGACCCAAGATATCAATTAGGAAGTATCAAACCTTAGTTCTGTTACTTCATGTAAGCAGTTTGTAAAGCCAAGAATTTTTCATTTATTAAAAAAAAGCACACAGTTAACAACCACCATGCTGCTCTTTGCAGTCTTCCCACATAACCGCAGGACTGCAAATAGTGTTTACAATCTAAAATATAGATTTCAATGCATAATTAATCGCTGTTGTTGAACTCGCCTTCCCTTTGATATCAATAAAGGTTATCCTTTGCCCACTTGGCTCTTCTTCCTAGAAGACAACCAAATGCCGGGGGAAAACTGAGGAGAGAGCCACAGGGCACACGCTAAAACAGAGCATTTATGTACTTGCATGTTCACCCCCTTCAAGGATCAAAAAAGACTCCTAAGAGAGCCAGTTTGGTGTAGTGGTTAGGTGGGCGGACTCTAATCTGGGAGAACCAGGTTTGATTCCCCACTCCTCCACTTGCAGCTGCTGGGTGACCTTGGGCAAGCCATAGTTCTGATAAGAGCTGTCCTTGAAAAGCGCAGTTCTCGGTCAGAGCTCTCTCAGCCCCACCTGCCTCACAGGGTGTCTGTTGTGGGGAGGGGAAGAGAAAGGAGTTTGTAAGCCGCTCTGAGACACCTTTGGGCAGTGAAGGGCGGGGTATAAATCCAATCTCTTCCTCTTCTAATTGGTAAGGGGGCCAGAAGACAGCAAAACTAGGCCCTAATGTTCCAAGAAAAGACAAGGGGCTGGGGTCCTTAGGTCCACCTGCTCCCCCTTCTCCCCCAGCAGGCAGCAACAAGATTGAAGACTTCCAAGACTGTTCCTTGAGACCTGGAAATCAGTTGAAAATGACAACTGTTTTTTGTTCTTTTGCCTATAAATCAGGACGCTAAACCAGGGATGTCAAACATGGGCCGGATCAGGCCTGCAGTGGAACTGGCTGTCTTCTGCTTCTTCTTCCAGTTCTGCTGCTGCTGCGTCATTGTAGGTTTGCAGCTTACAGATACACACCCGAACAGCACACTCAAGATTGCAACAGCACAGGCACTTTGATGCAATAATTCAGAGCAAGAGGGGTCAGTTATCAGGCGCTGTTAAATAAACAAAATATTGCAAGAGTGCTAATGTTTTAAGCATGTTTTCATTAGGAAGAGGAGGAAGGAGACTGGATTTATGTCCCACCCTTCACTATCCAAAGGAGTCTCAGAGCAGCTTACAAACTCCTTTTCCCTTCCCCTCCCCACAACAGACACTCTGTGAGGTAGGTGGGGCTGAGAGAGCTCTTTCCAGAAACTGCTCTTTTTCAAGAACAGCTGTGTCAGAACTATGGCTTGTCCAAGGTCATCCAGCAGGTGCAAGTGGAGGAGTGGGGAATCAAACCCGGTTCTCCCAGATTAGAGTCCGCACACTTAACCACTACACCAAACTGGCTCTTTTCTTCCCCTTTTTGAAATTTCTTGATTTCTGCAACCCTTTGTGTTTGTGTCCTTTATAAAGTTGGTATCTCCGCTACCTGGCGTTACATTTTATGACACACATGGCCCAGGCCCAACAAGGTCTCACTTATGTCAGATCCGGGCCTCATAACAAGTGAGTTTGACACCCCTGTGCTAAACCATGATCAGTTTACAATCCTGGCTTGTATGTAAGAAAAGTGAGCCACGGTTACACAAAGCTCATTGCACCGATGCATCGCAGGCACCAATGAACCGTTTAAAAGATGCACTGAACACACATTCATCAAATTCCAACTTGTCACCGGCTCAACCTACCTTTGGAAATTGTTTCACTGGAATTAATACTTTCTGTCCCAGTTTCATATTTTTGTTAATCACTACGTCGATGTATTTTTCTTCTTCCTTTCCTTCCCCTTTTTGAAATTTCTCGATTTCTGCAACAAGGGGAGAAAAAAAAGAAAAAGGACAAAACACAATTTAGTAGGAGTATATACAAATCATGTTAAAGGCACTGAAAACACTTATTCTCAAGCTACAACAAACGACAGGTAAATAAATCGAGGTGATTCTGAAGATTTTCACTTGCACTGTTCTCCGTTTCTTAGATGAGGGCAAAGTACAGTGGTTAAAAACTCAACTTCTGATTAAACCTTCAGTTGTTTGCCCTCATAGTTATGGACAGATTTGGGGGGCTGCAACAGCTTGCATATTACTCCAAGGAGCTCAGGTGGCTTACATGACCCTTCCCCTTTTATCTTGTGAGGAGGGCAAGGTGGAAACCGCATGGCCGAGCCAAGCTGACAAAA
This sequence comes from Gekko gecko, assembly GCA_029375565.1. Classification (NCBI taxonomy): domain Eukaryota; kingdom Metazoa; phylum Chordata; class Lepidosauria; order Squamata; family Gekkonidae; genus Gekko; species Gekko gecko. The sequence continues at coordinate 76,999,440 of JAPDNY010000009.1, forward strand.
AGCTCCGTGTCGGGATTTGAACTAGTGTCTCCTCCCATTCCAGAGTTGTTTGTCTATCAGTCACCTCACTGATTCTCAGGAAGAAATATGCAGAACTCACAACAATAAAGTGACAAACCTTTCTGGAGTGCGTTTTGTTACTGTCCTCCTAACATGCAATTCTCATGTAGAGTCAGATTTTGTGGACCAGGGTTCTATGGGACATTTGCAAGCAAGATCAAATTCAATAGGCACAAGAATAGCACATATATTTCCACAACCCTGGAAAATTATAATATTTGTCCCAGAGCGTGACTCATCTGGGAGAGCCACAAAAGATCTTTTTTTTTTTTGCTATGAAGTCACAAACGAGTTATGGAGACCTTATAGGATTTTCAAGTCAAGAGTTGTTCAGAGGTGGCCCGCCATGGCCCGCCCCAGCATCATGACCCTGGTATTCCTTGGTGGTCTCCCATCCAAAAACTAGCCAGTGCTATCCTGCTTAGATTCGGAGACCTAATGAGATCCGGCTAGCCTGGGCCATCCAGGTTACGGACACAGAAGTATAGGTAGGGAGAGACGCTGCATTTCCAAGGTGCACTTCTGTAAAGAACTAGTCTCACCAACTCTGTCACAGAGATTCCAAACCAAATATGATGTGAGCATTTGGCCTGTTATCTAAAATGCTAACCCCCTCCACCAAGAGCTGAGGGCCATATTCAAAATGTGTACTCTTTGGAAATGCCAAGACCAGACACAACTCCATCACTGAGAAGTCATATCTGTAGCTGGGCTGAATGGCTCTGCAAAGCTAACAAATGCCTTCTTTGGGATCTGCATACAAAAAGGCATTTAAATAATATTACTCAAAACCAACGCAACCCAGACAGCATTGTGAGCATCAAGATAAATGTTCCTGCCTCCCCTTTCCTGCTGCAGTCTGTGCAACCCAAAATCGTGCCCCTCCGGGTCAAAGGACCCCCTAGGAATATCGCTGAGGTTGAAGAAGGGAGCTGCAGCGGGAAGAGAACCAGCCAAATCGAGTCACCCTTCCCTACTGAAAGTGCCTGCTGCAAAGAGGATGCTTCTGCAGACTCAGAACCACCAAAATTTAGCTTCTTTTGCACTTTGATCTTCAAAAGGACACAAGAGCAGCCCTGCTGGATCAGACCAGTGGTCCATCTATTACAGCATCCTGTATCACACAGTGGTCAAAGCCAGCTTCCCTGGAGGACCAAAGAAAAAAAGGCGATAAATGCTCAGGGCCTTCTCCTGTTGCTGCCTCCTACCACTGTTATTCTTTTTTGAGTTATTTCTCTGCAGACAGAAAGGGGAAGACGACAGGGAGATTTAGAATACAGGTAAATCAGGTTTTAAATCTGTTTTCAAATCTGGGCTTTAAATCAAACTGCCTTCCTTTCAAGCGTATTTGACCTTGCTGGTGATTACATGTTCCTCTTTTATGAACCGTTGGCCCACTATGAGCCCTCGAGGAAGGGAAGGGGACAGAATAGTCCAACTATGCGGCGTGTTTAAAGAACAAAGATGGGCTAGATCTTTCCATTGCTTGTAGGAACAACATTCTCTGAGTGTTAAATTGCAAACTGCCTCAGATGAATAAAAACCTATTTCCTGCCTCCTACTCATTTCAAGCATACAGCCAGCCACACATAATTGAGCTGAGGACCTGAGATTTATTGCTCCCTTCTGGGACAAAAATCAAAACTGAACCTGCTCACACCCAACATGGTACAGAATAGCTCTTAAAAGAACTGCCTTGCTGGATAAGACCAAGGCACATCCAAGCCCAGCTGCTCAAACCATGCTATGGTGATGCTCCTTTTCTCTTGATCCCTCCTACAGTATCAGCCTGAGGCAGACTGCATCAGTACCTGGAGGTTCCATTTAGTGATCACCGACAACCAGTGTGGTGGAACAGGCAATGGAAGTGACTGAACATATGCATCTCTTTACAAAAGAGCAGAAGAAATCATTTAAAACAACTTCTTATAAAGTTATCTTGGGACTGTGAACACTATACAATAAGACCTGCTGTTGAATGATTTCTTTTTCCCTGCCTTTCACCTTCAGGAGAAGGACTTCAGCATCTGGACCTTAGTGGCCAAGGAAGACTGGAAGGACAAGGACGACTGGAAGACCATGAAGGGACTGCAAGCATAGCATGCACTGGAAGAGGTAGAGGCAGTTGCAGAGGGGACCACAGCTCAGTGGTAGAGCACCTGCAGGGCATGTACAAGGGCACAGGTTCAATCCCTGGCCTCTCCAGTCAAAAGGATTGCATCAGGTAGTCGGTGGTACGAAGACCTCAGCCTGGAGAGCTGCTGCCAGTCTATGTAGACCAGGGGTGTCAAACATGCGGCCCGGGGGGCGGATTAGGCCCCCAGAGGGCTTCTACCTGGCCTGCAGTGGAACTGGCAGCCTACAGTACACCTGAACAAGATTGCAACAGCACAGACATTTTGATGCAATAATTCAGAGCAAAAGGTGTCCGTGATCAGACACTGTTAAATAAACAAAAAATATTGCAAGCGTGCTAATGTTTTAAGCATATTTTAAGTAAAAAAAAACACCAATCTTTGTGTTTGTGTCCTTTATAAAGTTTATATCTCCGCTACCTGGCGTGCCATTTTATGACACACATGGCCCGGCCCAACAAGGTCTCACTTATGTCAGATCCGGCCCTTATAACAAATGAGTTCTACACCCCTGGTGTAGACGATCCTGGCCTTGATAGACCAAGGGCCTGATCCAATAGAAGGCAGCTTCATGTGACCAAGTTGTCAGTGGGCTAACCTTCAGGCACCTTTTAAACCCAGAAGGATTAATCCTTGCTTTCTCAAATGCACGCAAGTCTCGTTCTCTCTCTTCCCTCCCCCACCCCATTTAACAAAACTAAGCCTGAATCCAGTTTTCCTAAGTACCTCATTAAGAACACTAATACAATGAATATTCATTTCCGCAGAGAGTATATTTAGCCATCATTTGTTCCGCTTTCTCCCAACTCTTCATTACATTCAACAATGTCTCTTATCTAGAATGTACAATACCTTCTGTAAGAAAAAGGGGGGGAAAGGAAGTCTTAAAATAAATCCAACTTGTACCAGTGGAGGTGTATTCAAAATGTAATACTTGGTTCAATGGAGACCACATCAATGCAATTATCTTCATCAGTGGGGAAGGGGGTGCAGCTTAAGACCGCCATGAATCACACAACTGGCAACAGTACACAAATCCGGCATCTCTCCCTCCCTCAAAAGAAAACTGTGGCAGGGTAAATGTCCATGAAGCTAATATAGTCAGGCTTACTACTACTGCTACTCATCGCCCAAAGAGTTAAAACTTTGACCAGACCAAAATAGGTAAGAGTTCAGATGCTTATTTGGTTCATTAACCTATTTCTCAAGAAATGTCTCTTAAAACCAACTGAAATATTGGTTTGGTTTGTATCTAAAACAATAAAATTATAAATTAAAAAAAAAAAACTAACTGAAATACACTCAAGTGAAATCTGCTATTATGCAAGATAAGCCAGATCAGACCTGTATGAAGGAGCTCAGGTCATTTGTTTCCACTGAACGACACTTAGGATCGGATCCAGACTAAATGGGCTTGTTCCCATTGATTCTTCCTTCCTGCAGCAGACCCCCACTCATGTGTGGTCCTCAGGGTCCCCTGTCCCCCCTGCAATCCTCTGTCCTGGCTATGTATATTTTGAGAGCCCGTTTTACATCCAAAGTGTGCCAAATTCGTTCCTTTGGATGCTTGGGAGAAGGACAGAACATGGGCAAACAGATCTCTTGAGAGCAGTGGAATCTAGAGCCCACCTTAGGCTGGAAGGTAGGATCCGTGCGAAGCACAACCTTGTCCTTATGAAAAACGCAGAGTGACGATTTCACTGACAGTGCTCCGAGTTCTGATACTGCGTCTCGCCGATGTGATGGCAACCAGGAATAGCGTCTTCATTCTCAGCCATTTCAGTCCCACCTCTCTGAGAGGCTCGAACGGTGATCTAGTGAGAGCACTGAGTACTGTATTCAGCCTCCACGTTGGAAAGCGATGAACCTGAGGTGGAGATTTTGCCAATGCTCCCTGCAGAAAAAGTTGGATGTGAGGATGTTTGGAAATCTTGTATCCTCCCAGGGAAGGGAGAACAGTGGAGAGAGCCGCTAACTGTCTCCTAAGAGTAGCCGACTTCAAACCCGAGTCCAGTCCGTCCTGCAGGAACGCCAGTACCGAAGCAATCGAGGGGGACAGTGGCTGCACCTTCTTGCGTCTACACCATCGCACGAACGCCTTCCATGTGGTGTTATATATACGGATCGTAGACAGTCGTCTGGATGCCAAAATGGTGTCTAGAACCTGGGAGGAATAACCTAATTTCGATAGGTTGCTCCGCTCAATCTCCACGCGGTCAAACACAGCCAGGCCGGATCCGGGTGCCAGACCGGACCCTGCACCAGCATGTCGGGAGATATCGGAAGGACTAGAGGTGGAAGTATGGACAGCTCCTGTGTTGCGGAGAACCAGGGCGCCGGGCCCAGTTCGGAGCCACTAGGATGACCTCTGCCCTGAGTTCCCTGATTCTGCGGATGGTTCTGGAAATCAGGACGAACGGCGGAAACGCATATAGGAGGCCCTGGGGCCAGGGCGTCGTGAGCGCATCTGTCGCCTCTGCCTCCGGATGGAAGAATCTGGAGAAGTATCTCGGAATCGTGTGATTCGTAGGAGAGGCGAACAGGTCCACTATGGGGCGTCCGAATTGTGCCACTATCCTGTCGAAGAGACGTGGATGGAGGGCCCACTCTCCCTCCTGAATCTCCACTCGGCTGAGCCAATCTGCTTGTACATTTTCGGTCCCTTTTATGTGTTCTGCCCGCAGCGAAGCGACGTGGCTTTCCGCCCAAAGGAGGATCTTCATCGCTTCCCTGTGAAGCTGAGACGATCGAGACCCACCTTGCTTGTTCAGATGAGCCTTGGCCGATATGTTGTCCGTCCTTATCAGCACTTGTTGACCACACAGCCGAGGGGCAAAGTGAATCAGCGATAGGCGGATCGCTCTGAGGTTCTAAGAGGTTGATGGGAAGTTTCTTCTCCGCAGACTGCCACGTCCCCTGGACTGGAGTGCCGTTCAACGTTGCTCCCAGCCCACGAGACTGGCATCGGTGAACAGCTCCCTGGTGTGGCTGACATAGTAGCTCTTGCCTGCCAACAAATTGTCCATGTTTGCCCACCACCGCAGGCTCTTCTTGACTCCAATCGGTACCTGTAGGTTGAGTGCCCTCTTTTCCATAATGGAGAATTGATGGGGACGTAGGAACATCTGCAACGGTCTGGCGTGTAGACGGGCCCATTGTATCATGTCTATGCTGGCAATCATCAGGCCCAGAAGTCTGGCTAGGTCCATGAGGGGTGTGGACCTGCAGTTGTGAATCCTTGTGACTGCTTCTTTGATCCTCTGAGCCTTGGCCATCGGGAGAAAAAGAGCATTTCGAGTAGTATCGATTACTGCTCCCAGATGTTCTATGCGCTGCGTAGGTAGCAGGGAACTCTTTTGGAAGTTGATCAGGAAGCCATGTTCTTGTAAACACTGTAGTGTTCGCTCCGTGTTGCTGACGGAGTCTGTCCGCGTACCGGCCCTGATCAAAAGGTCGTCCAGATATGGATGGACATGGATGCCCTGAGATCTGAGATGAACCACGGGATTGATGATCAGCTTGGAGAAAAGGCGTGGTGCCGTGGATAGACCAAAGGGAAGTGCTCTGTACTGGAAGTGTTGGTTGTAAATGCAGAAGCGAAGAAATCGCTTGTGTGCTGGGTGAATAGGCACATGGAGGTATGCTTCCGTCAAATCTATGGAAGTGAGGTACTCGTTGGGAGATAGAGAGTCCGCTACAGCCTTCAGAGTTTCCATGCGAAAGTGTCGCAGTCTTATGAATCTGTTCAGGAACTTGAGATCCAGAATCGCCCTCCAGTCTCCGTTCTTCTTGGGGACCATAAACAATATAGAGTAAACACCCCGCTTCTTCTCGTCGTCTGGAACAGGTTCGATGGCCTGGATCTCCAGGAGATGCTGTATAGCTTTGGCGATGATGGCTCTCTTGTTCTCTGATTTGCTGGCTGGTGATTTGAGGAACCGCTCTGGAGGCTGGCGCAAAAACTCTATTGGATAGCCCTGTGACACCACCGCTAGTGCCCAGGCATCTGCCTGAGTGTCTGTCCAAGCCTTTGTGAAATGTAAAAGGCGGGCACCCACCGGAATGGTAGGATAGTCATGCCTGTTTAGGTTTGGCATCTCTGTCTCCCCGGTCACCTCTGTTGAAAGGCCTGTGGAATCTGGGTGTGAAGGAGCCACGTTTGCCAGGCTGCCTAGGCGTTTCCCACGAGGTCTTCCTGGTATCTTGGCGAAATCTGGGGAGAGAATGCTGGGTACGAAAGGACTGCGGGTTCCGGCGATCGAAACGTCGCAGTGATCTAGGCATGGCTTTTTTCTTATCCCTGGTTTCCACCAGGATGTTATCTAGAGCCTCTCCAAAAGACGATCCCCTTGGAAGGGATACGCCGTTACAATAGACTTGGAGAGAGAGTCAGCTTGCCAGGCGCGAAGCCAAAGTAGCCGTCTGGCCACCGCCGTGGAGGCCATGGCCCTGGAAGCAAAGGAGATAATGTCCAGAGTGGCATCTGCTGAAAAGGAACTAGACTTAAGAACACGAGAAATTCCTTCCAGCACAGCCCGATTGTTCTCAGGAACAATTTGCATCAACTTACGTAGCCAAACGATCGCCGCTCTGGAAGCGATGGAGGTTGTGGATGCTGCTCTTACTATCATGGCGATTGCCTCATGGATTCGTCTGAGCGTTGCCTCCACCTTCTTATCAGTTTGGTCTTTGATGGTACCCAGGCCGTCCTCAGAGACTAGACCTGTTGACTGGATAGCTGCCACAGGAGCGTCCACAGGAGACACCTGCAATAACTCATTGGCATAATTAGGTAAAGCATACAACTTTTTTGCGAAAGCGGGGAAATTGTTTATTGACTACTGGCTTATCCCACTCTGCTCTGAGCTGATGCTCAAAATATTCAGGGAAGGGAAAGACCTTCTCAGTAAATTCCTCGGGAGGAAAAAATTCCCGGTTGCCCCCGGATCTGGATTTAAATTTATTTTTGGCCGCCTTCTGATACTCTGAAGGAGGTAAATCATGTAATTCTAGGGCCTTTATAGCCTTAGACAAAAAGAACTGATAGTCCTCGGGTTTAAAAAACTGACTGGATTGCTCAGGAAGCTTTAATTCTTCCTCCTCCTCATCAGACAGGAATTCACCCTCTTCCCTTTCTTCCAGGGAAGATGTATTGGACTCTACTTCCTCCCTCCAAAGTTCCTCTGTGGGTCTCCCAAGAGGAGGGGGGAGCCTTCTTAGCCGCCTTAGTTGGCCACCCAGTGGGGGAGAACAGGGGGTTAGGAGGAGAGAGTCCCTGTGGCAAGGGAACCTCGGTTCTAGTATGGAGCTGTGCCATTTCCTGTTGAATGGTCTTTTTGATAATAGCCATGAGTTCAGATGAATGAATCAGAACTCCTGGATCTAAGAGCTTACCCCGTTTGGAGCTTGTCCCAGGACCTTGGTCCTCATCAGAATGGATAGTGGGAACAATGGACTGGCCTCCTTCTGCCCACAAGGCTCCAGAAACGGTGGTAAGAGAGGTCACAAGGCTCGAAGCCGGATCCTCAAAATGGCCGCCGCCGCCCGTTCGCGATAGCGCGGGAAGATTGGCGGTTCCTCCTTCATCGGGCTGTCTGCGCCGTTTGGGCGCTCGGGGCACCGCCGCCGAGTCAGCCGCGATCATCGGGGTACTACGATCATGCCACGAAGGCAGATCGGCCCCGGAATGCTCCCGCGCCGCCGCGGCTGCGGCGCACGCGTCTCCCTCGTCGCCCGAGGAAAAACCTCGGGAAGCTCTTTCGCCGCCATGGCGGCCGTCGGTGATTTTTTCTTCGGGTCCTGAGACCCCTTTGAACTTCGCTCCAAGAAAGGAGCAGAAGAACAGGAAAAAAGGTAAAAGGAGAGAGAGAAAAGGAGAGAGGGCAAGGCAAAAGGCTGAATTGTAGTAAAATAGAGAATAACAGAGGAAAACAGCTAAGCTTAGAAGATTTGCTGCTTCTCCCTACTGAGGCAGGAATAGAACTGGAGGTGGGCTATTCCGGAGGCGCCAACAGGAAGGGGAAAAAACTATTTCCTGCCTCCCTACAGGCACGGTGGGAATAACCCAATGGAGATGTCCTCCACCTCAGAGGGAGAAGCATTTTGTGGGGATCAGCAGGATGCAGGGAAATTTCTGCACTGCAGATGGAAAATTTAACCCAGCCCATTAACCTCACAACAAACTGTTGCTGTGAAGACAGCTGTTCCAAGAGATTTTATTTGTAGTGGACAGCCAAGCAACATCTTGCCTTGAAGGTTTCAGCACCAGTGTTCCCTCTAAGGTGAGTTAGTGTGAATTAGCTCACAGTTTTTTTAGCCTCCAGCTCACACATTTGTGTCTTAGCCCTGGAAGGATGGCTCCAGAGCAAACTAATTCATGCAGCAGCCCAATCGCTCGCTCATGACTTTAATGTCAGTAGCTCACAAAGTAGGATTTTTTTTGCTCACAAGACTCCACAGCTTAGAGGGAGCATCGTTCAGCACATATGCCAGTTGTGGCTCACCCACTTTTAGGAAGCTTTTTTTTTAAAGTTTTCAACACAGCTTGGCTTGCAATCCAGACAAATTCCAAGAAATACTTAACATAAGACATGTAGATAACCAGCATTACCACACAGAAGTCAGATACGGTCAACAGCCAAAAGGAACACTGACACACTACAGGCAGGAAGAGGCTGGGGGTCAATATACCAGGGCAAATTGAATGGGAGTCATACAACCCTAAAGCAAGACAGCTGTACCACTGGGTGTTCAGTCTCTTGCTTTGCATTCCTCTGGTAAAGCACTATTTGCATTACCGTGTTCTGTTCCTCACTTGCAGAAATGTATGAACAAGCTGTGGGGGGATTCTAAAACATGCACCAAAATCATTAGAGAAGGCATTATCTGGACTGTCCGTCCACTGAGGACAACTGGTCGTGGATTCAAAACTCAGTCAAAAGAAAGAACTGGTTATATCCAACTACACCCAAGGCCAAGCATTGGAGCAGGCTTGCACTGGGGTACTGAGCTATCTAACAGCAACTAAGGTAAGCTATTTGATTGGATGAGTCTGAATGGATTCAAGGCATGAGGTAGATGATGGATTGGATCTAGAGATCTGTGTATACAATTCCCCCAGCAGCTGTTTCCAACTCCAGGAAAGATGCTTGCTGGCATTGCAGGATCTCCACAAATTAACAGCCGTGTAGGCTGGGGGACAATACAGAGAAGGAAATCAGAGCAAATCCACTGAGGAAGAAGCAGGAAGCCCAGTTTTGTTCCCTTTCAAGCCAGCGTATCTATTGGTCTATGCAGGACACAGTTTTCTTCGAGTTGCAGGGGACTGTATGGGGGGGGGTTTTGCAGGAAAGATCCATGACCATTTGAGCCTTCCACAGATAGGTCACTGGATTCAACTCCGTCTCTCTTTGCCACAGTCCAAGGTGTCTGTCAGAGATAAGTTCCCCAATCCCCAAAACATATTTTAGATGAGGATTCCACGTAGTAAAAGAGATTATGGGAGATATAAGCCTCTTCTGAACTTTTATTCTACAAAACTTTGTCTTGCTATATGAACCCACTCAAGCCAGTCCTGAATTCAGCAGCAGAAACTACATTAGGTTTTTCTATGCTGCTATCTGGGCTAGAAAGACAATGTGTGTTAGCTTTTAAGCCGCAGTTTGCAGAATTCTAACAAGAATGACGGCAAGACTGCCTTGAGGCTCATGTGCAAACGGGACGCTCGAAAGTTGCCCATCCTTATTTTGAGTGGAGAGTCCCAAAGCAGAATGCAGGTCCTCAATTACTGCTACAAAATGAGCACTAGAAATATTACATGTTGCCCGTCTCCGGCTTTTTGTTTGTTTGGCAGAACCACGAACCCTAGATTCCATCAAAATAACACCAAAGCTCACCGGAGGACTGCCTCTAGTCTATAGCCTGCTACCAGTTAATTGGGGATAGCCAAGTGAGGCCAACGAGGAAATCCAATCAGACTTTCAAGGTCAAACGAGTAGGAGGATTTGTCGTCCCTTAATCCCTAGATTACATTCTGTACTACTTGGCTTTGTGCGCTGATATAGTCTCCTAGCTCAGAAATAATAGATGAACATGTGATTAAGGTTTCTGATAATGCTACGGATTAAATTCCCATGTTCCCAGACCACGGGTACGATGTTAGCAGCGGTCCAGAAACTCATGTCAGTGGAAGAATTATTGTATTTTATTCCGAGCACAGCGGGCTAAGCAAGGATTGTTTCCTGCTGAAGGCACATGACAGAATGTAATGCTACTGAGTGCATTAGATAATGGAAAAGTAGGCTTGTTTCGCTCTAATTTCAAAGTAGAATTAATCTTCCTGCAAGAGGTCGATTATTGTCAGCCATGTTTCTTCTATTAATGCTGCATGCAATGGGACTTTTTAGGCCATATTAAAGGGATACCCCCTGCCCACAATAATTACTTCCATCAATACCCAGGGCTAAACAACAGGGTGGACGGACCGAAGCCAACGTCACTGTACTATTCAAGAATCTTTCTGCAGTTAGCTTCCTCAAATGCACACTTGCACCAATCAGAATTCTGAAACAAACTATTATTAGTAACCATTTAATTCTAAGAAGACTCAAAAGCTCTACTCGGGGCTGTACAAATGGCTTTTCAATATGCCAGATGCAGAGAGCACTATGCCCTTAATCTGGAAAGGATGTTGTTGCAAGGGATAAATTGTGCTTTGCTTAAGACATTCATTTTGCCTGCCATACATCATCAAGGTTATCAAGGGATAAATCTTTATGATTAATAATACAGTGCTAAATCACGTAAGCAACCTGATTTTAAAGGTGGCTAGACTGGCTTTCGAGCAAGAGAAACCTTTACCTTTATGCATTTGACCATAATTTGAATACACGCTGTCTACAGATCTGCACCACAGGAAAGATGGTCCAAAAACACGTCCTTAGAGTTAAGCTACTGAAAGGAAACATTTAAGGCTCGCAATGAGGGACTTACACTATCTCAATTAATTTTTCTCATTTTATCTCTGCATAGTTGACCCTCCTCCCCACCAATCCCATATGATGCTCCTGCCTCAACAGCCCTGCTTTGTGGCATGAAAGGCAGTCATTTAAAACTGGGGGATGGGAGGAGCACTCAAGCCCTTAAAGGTAAAGGAAAAGGTTCCCTTGCTCGAAAGCCAGTTGGATCCAACTCTAGGGATGCAGTGCTCATCTCCGATTCAAAGCCGAAGAGCCAACACTGTCCGAAGACATTTCTGTGGTCATGTGGCCGGCATGACTAAACACCAAGGTGCACGGAACGCTGTTACCTTCCCACCAAAGTGGTACCTATTTATCTACTTGCAATTTCTTGCTTTCGAACAGCTAGGTTGGCAGGAGCTGGAACTAGAGACGGGAGTTCACTCCATCATGCGGCACTCTCGGGTCTCGAACTACCAAACTACTGACCTTCCACAGCCTGCAGTTCAGCGGCTTAACCACTTGAGCCACCGCAGCTCCTTTTTAAGCCCTTAGGCTCACCGGAAAAAGTTTCAAGACTGTTTGGATCTTGGTCATCGTTCACATTAAGCACGCAATATGGTAGCACTGAGAATTAGTAATTTACAACATTTTGATCTGGACTTGTGGAATCTAATAACACAAAACTATCTCTGAAGACTTTAATCCTGTTACTGTTCTTGACTAGTTCAGTGGTCTGAGTCGTGAACAGTTACGTATATGGGTACACCAATCCACGAAAAACAGCTATTTGAATTGACTGGTTCGTATTGTACAGTTTGGGGAAAAGATGTCCATATATATATGCAAAAGTATGAGTTAAGCCAGTTCATAGCTACAAACTCAACCTGATGGTATGATGAAAAAAGGGAAGGGAAGATGGGAGAGGAGAGGAGAGGAGAGGAGAGGAGAGGAGAGGAGAGGAGAGGATGGATTTATATCCCGCCCTTCACTCGGAGTCTCAGAGCGGCTTACAAACTCCTTTCCCTTCCCTGCTGGCTGAAGACAGATTACTTAACATCTCCCAAGTCAGAACTTCAGTAACTAATTATCAACTGTGCACAGTAAGACCTGAAGTGTGTATGCCTTTATATTCTGTTGTGACGCACACTCACCTTAGTAGATAATATAACAATTTCACTGAACTGGGTGTGAGAGGAAACGAAGGCCCTGGCCACAACCTGCCTGCTCCGGGATAATTTTCCTGGCTGCTTCATAAAACCTGCTCCGTGTCTCTCAGTTGCCTGAAGCACTCCCTTTCATTTCTCTCTTCGCCCCTCCAGCCTTTGAAGAGCCCGTCAGCACTGGGTCTCCACAGACTCCCCACCGCCTTCCAAAACTGCTTCTAGTTTCTCCTACCTTTCTGTCCTGACAATTCCATCTCTCGCCTAATTCAAATGCATCCCACAATGTCAATATATATCTGTTTGCCATGCCCTTTTAGCATTCAGAGTTCTGTGGAACTTCATCGGCCTCAGCAGCATCACCATGGCTACCTCTTCAAGCCATCTTATTTTAGTTCTTGTGCTCTATATGTCCTCTTCTTTTAGAAAACTCGGAGTGGCTGACATAGATAGACCACCAGTTTCTCACCTCGGCCAACCATGGCCAACCTGATCCTGGCTTTGCTCTCTTGTTAGGCACTTGAAGCCCATTTGCTGGGTTGTTCCCTGGCTACAACTCTTCAGCCTATACAGTAGGACATGTCACAATTCCTGACAACTTTCCCTCATGTGACAGCCAGGAAAGGGTAAGAACTTTTGTGCCTTTATCAGTTGTTGTTACCACATTGCCAGAAGACAATGGCAACAGCGAAGGAGGAGACTGGATTTATACCCCGCCCTTCACTACCCAAAGTAGTCTCAGAGCGGCTTACAATCTCCTTTCCCTTCCCCTCCCCACAACAAGACACCCTGTGAGGTAGGTGGGGCTGAGAGAGCTCTTTTTGAGAACTGCTCCTGAGAGAACAGCTCTGAAAGAACTTGTAACTAACCTAAGGTCAAAACAGCAGCTGCATGTGGAGCAGTGGGGAATCAAACCCGGTTGTCCCAGATTAGAGTCCGCGTTCCTAATCACTACACCAAACTGGCTCCAAGCATGCACAGAGACACCTCTCTCTCCTGAGACATCAAACCAAATGGGCAATATGGCCCAATCCTTAAGAGAGAAAAAATGCTACGACGACTATCACATACTTACCACTGCATGGATTCTATCTCCTCGACTTTGTGGGATATGGTTCAAGGTGACTTCTTATGCTACAGTACAACCAAATAATATATGGACATCTGTAAGATTTTTTGGTAACATTTCCTAAAGTCTACCCATTGCAATTAATGATAAAACAACACTCGAACCTCTAGTCCAGACACTGGGCTCCATTACCTGGGCACTAGGAATTAACTGCTTCCGTGCATCAACATCAGTGATGTGGGGTTGAAATTTCTCAAAAAAAAACCCAACATTTTTGATGCGATATTCCCTCCCCCACAGAAGAATTTCCTGCCCCGTATATGTAAAATGCAGCCTGTCTATATTTGTCAGGGCTGACGTGCTACAAAACAATTGTACTAAATAGGCTATAATGTACACGAAGCACAGACAAGCTCCAGTGCTTGTACATGGTTTTGGATTGCTGCTAAGATAATTTAAATATTCAAATATTCATTAAAATTTGAATCAGAGACTTTCTGATTCTATTTTCCCTGGAAAACCCACATCAATCAATATACACCTGTCAGGCCGCAAGCATGGCAGCAAGGCAAGGCTAGAGAAATGTTCCCAATTCTTAGGGAAAACGGATTCTTAAGCACAATTTTTTGTTTTTAAGATCAGCTAAGAGTGCATCGGGTTTTTCTCCAGCCCTGAAGTACAATTCGTCCACTGAGAAACCACAGAGCAGGAACAGAGGGTGCCTTTGCCTTCTGTGTTCGGGAAGACATGTAAAAAGTCTTTTATTTCAAAGGGGATTTGGTGGAGAATAAACTGGTTCTGCAGACCCAGCTGTGCTGTGTTCTATTTGTTTGCAACTTGTTGCTTTGCTAGCCCTCCTTAAGTCCAAGGATACGAGTTGGAATATAAATACGGGCATTGTGAACGAATGAAATCTAATGCAGCTCACAGCTCTCCACCCACCCACCCCCATTTCCATCTGGAATTTGTATGCTTCACAGGTTTAAAAACAAGATTAAAACACGAATATTATGCTTCAAGTATATCAATCTCAGCTGGAACACAAAAGAATTCTCATAAATATTCTACAAGACCGTACCAACACGACCCGCCTCCCTGAACCCAGGCTTTATTTTTCATCTTTGTTTCTTCCTTTGCTTTTGCATTTAAAGGGTTTATAAGTTGTCATTCCGACAATGGCCTCTCCAAAGCAGCGTTCTCTCAAACGCTTCTCGTTTCCTGAGGGTCATTCAAGTTCTGCCAAGACACATTCACTAGAATTCATCCTTGTTAGACCCCCAGAAGCCAAGAGTGATAATTCAGTATCCTGTTCTGCAGGATCTACATACCACACCCTCTGTTGGGGGGAAAAATGTGGAACCTCATTCCTCTTTCAAAGGTGTTGAGAACTTCTATGACTGCACCAGTCATCCCTATTTATTTATATTATAAACAAACTACAACTTAACCAAAGAGAGTTATGTTTGGCCTCACTTACTCAGTGGGAGTATCAAAGCTGTTGAAGTGTTCCTACGACAGACAGAAAGCTGAAAATTGGTTCACACATCCATCATGTTTTTATTATTAAAGTTTGAAATTGAAAACAAGACTTTTTATGTAACCTCTTTCCCCTGAAACCTGTGTGGGAGCTGTCTGGTTTCTTTGTGACCAGCACTCTAGTCATAAGCAAGCCAAGGCACAAACACGGCGACTTCAGTTGTGGACAATCCAAATCCAGCCTTGGATGGGGTGATTTCCCATAGCGGCTGGAAACGTGTCCATGCCTGCAAATAACACAAACTGCATTTGCTGGTGTTCTGATAGTCTGCCATGCTTATACAGTCACATTTTCATTCCTCCCTTCTTCCAAAATGTTCTCCCAGAGACTAATCCAAGATCGCCCACTGTCCAGAGTTCCTAGTTTAAATCCACCATGATACTAGCACCCTCTCCCACACCCCAAAGCTTCCTTCTGACACTGGTCAACTGACAGGCTTACAAAAGCAGAGTTCTTGTTATTGTCCCAAAGACAAGAGCATTAGCACTCCCTCTCTATTTTCTGTTAAGTATTCATTCCCTCACATTTACAACTGTGCCTAAAACATTTCTTGCAACCTGGTTATTACACCTGGCTAGCAACAGGTCAGGGGCTGCGGTGGCTCAAGTGGTTAAGATTGCTGAACTGCAGACCAGAAGGTCAGTAGTTCAGCAGTTCGAGACCCGAGTGCCGCATGATGGAGTCAGCTCCCGTCTCTGGTCCCAGCTCCTGCCAACCTAGCAGTTCAAAAGCAAGAAATTGCAAGTAGATAAATAGGTACCACTTCGGTGGGAAGGTAACAGCGTTCCATGTGCCTTGGCGTCTAGTCATGCTGGCCACATGACCACAGAAATGTCTTTGGACAGCGCTGGTTCTTCAGCTTGGAAACGGAGATGAGCACCGCATCCCTAAAGTTGGATTCAACTGGCTTTCGAGCAAGGGAAACCTTTACCTTACAACAGGTCCAGAGAACTAGATGCCATTTTTTGTATCTAAATGTTTGGTATTTTGGAGTTCACTGACAATACATCCACTCTCTGACCTAACCTTAGTTCCCCCATTCACAGACAGCCTTAAAACTCTTAAGCACCATGGGTTTGCTTAGGAGGACTACACTGAAGACCACGTTAATTGAACAAGGGGTGTGTGTGTGTGTGTGAAGTGCCGTCAAGTAGCAACTGATTTACGGCCACCCCAGAGGGTCTTCAGGGCAAGAGACGTTCAGGGATGGTTTGCCATTGCCTGCCTCTGTGGAGTGGCCCTGATATTCCTTGGTGCTCTCCTGTCCAAATGCTAACCAGGGCCGACCTCGTTTAGTTCCTGAGATCTGACTAGCCTGGGCAATCCAGGTCAGGGCATTAATGAGGGATACATATTGTTCTCCTCTATCTTCTGCAAGATTTCTAGTTTTGGGAGAGGCTTATTACAAGCCTCCGATATGCTATAATATGCCATGGGGGGACAACTACCACAACCTAATATCTGTTGTCTTCCTTGAGGTGTGTATACATGGTAGAACAAAACGATAAAACAAGGGCAGGACACTGAGAAATGCAGGATTCACACCATCTATAGATATACCAAACCAACTGCCCTGTCTCTAATCTGCACAGCTTCCACTGCACTAAGGCACCACCCCCAAGGCCAGCTCCGGAGCTTCACCTGGAGTAGGCTAACTTCAGGCCTTCACAAACTACTTTTTTTTTTTTACACTTAGATACCCCACGGTTCACGAGCGAATACTCAGGACCTGTTCAAAGTGAACACCCCAGCCAACTGGTGTTCGGTCAAGGCCTAGATCCAGCATTTTTTCTTTGCACAAATCCCAGCCAACAGCCAGGGCTAGGTGGTCAACCAGAAATTGAACAGTGGAGCCACACTCGTGGAGCACAGCCTAGTACATAATGACCACCCGAGGAATTTCATGCCAAACAAGCAACTCCACTTTCTCAAGCAACTCAAAAGAAAATGGGGTCTAGAAAAGCTGACACACAAATCTCTATTTTTAGGGGAAAGAATGCAGTGTAGCCCTCCTATCACAATACCATTCAGAATGAAAGTGAGAAATCCGCTAAAACGTTCCTTAGAATGTCAGGGGAAAGGCTGGGTGGAAATTATTCCCCTGATATGTTAGCCTTACACTTACAGGGAGTTAAGAACATAAGAGAAGCCAATGTTGAATCAGGCCAATGGCCTATCTAGTCCAACACTCTTGTCACACAGCGGCCAAAATATACCAGGTGCCATCAGGAGGTCCAGCAGTGGGGCCAGGACACTAGAAGCCCTCCCACTGCTGCCCCCTCCAGCACCAAGAATAGAGTGCATCACCTACTCCAGACTGAGAGTTCCCATCTATACCCTGTGGCTAATAGCCACTGATGGACTTCTGCTCCATATCTTATATTCTAATCCCAGACTTTTTTTTTTCTGTGCAGATACCTATTCCCTCCAACAGGGGCCTCACTGTCCCCCAACAGCTTTTCCTACATAGTCAGTAGACTTCCTGGGTTTGTAGAAAAATCCGAAAAGTAAGGAAATCCCTTCAGGGACGGTTGAATCCCCCCCCAAAGCCTTTTGAAATGGCCTCTGCAGGGACCTGACTCCAGGCAGCAACGGTGAGAGAGTTAGAACGTGGGGGGGGGGGGGAGAGGCTTCTGACTGGCTCTGTCAGTCAAAGGGTGGGGGAAGGGCCCTTTCTTTCCAGGCCTCTTTTGGCCTTGGAGGGGGGGGAGGGCGCCTTGGGGCCAGGCTGGGGGATTCCTAGAGGTTTTGGGGTGGAGTGCAAGGAGGGCAGGATTTGGGGAAGGGAGAGGCCTCAGCTGGGTATCATGCCACAGAATCCACCCTCCAAAGCAGCCATTTTCTCCAGGGAGACAGATCTCTGTTGTTCACAGATCTCTGGAGTTCACTCTCCAGCAGGCCCCACTTGGAGGTTGCCAACCCCAGGCCTGGCAGGGTTGCCAGGTCCCCCCACGGGCACTGGCAGGGGATGGGGTAGTGGGGCTGCCAGCTCCAGGTCTGGAAACTCCTGGAGATTTGGGGATGGAGCCTGGGGAGGACAGGGACCTCAGTGGGGTACAATACCCTAGAGTCCACCCTCCAAAGCATCCATTTTCTCCAGGGGAAGTTATCTCAGTAGTCTGGAGCTGAGCAGTAATTCCAGGGGATCCCCAGATCCCACCTGGAGGCTGGCATCCCTAGGCAGCACCCTCTGGGTGACTTGATGCCACCTAATTTGCATGACTCAACTTGGCCTGGCTGCTTGCTGCTGTTCAGCAGCCACCCTATGAAAGCCAGCAGTGATGCAGCAGTTAGAGCCTCAGAGTAGGATCTGCAAGACCCAGGTTCAGATCCCCATATTGTGGTGGAAGCTGACTGGGTGATTTTGGACCAGTCACATACTTTCAGCCTAACCAACCTCACAGGGTTGTTGTGCAGATAAAAAGGAGATGAGAATAATGTAAGCTGCTTTGGTCCCCACTGTGGAGAAAGACTGTAATTTTCCTTGGTAGAAGCTGTGGGGGAGGGGGTGGAGACAAAAAGCTGAAGACAGACAAAGGCAGATAAAGGTTAAGTTGGCTGTTGGGTGGGAAGGAAATAGGGTTGCCAACTCTGGATTGGGAAACTCCTGGGCATTTAAGGGGTGGATCCTGGGGATGGTGGGGTTTGAGAAGGGGAGGAACTTCAGACCAGTATAATGCCACAGACTCCACCCTCCAAACCAGCCATTTCCTCCATGAGAACTACCATTGCCAGCCTCTGGGTGAGGGCTGGAGATCACCCAGCATTACAACTGTTGTCCAGGTGACAGAGATCAGTTCCCCTGGATAAAATGGGTGCTTTGGAGGGTTGAGTCCATGGCTCCACCCCTAGAAGGGAGAAGGAGTGTGAGATAGGTAAGGGTAGAGGGGAGGAAGCAAAGGTGTGAGGAATGGGATGACCATCCCGCAAGTTTCTTGCGGGTCTCCACTTGTGTTTATCTAATTCCCTCTTGAAACTGTCCATGCTTGTAGCTGCCACCACCTCCTGTGGTAGTGAATTCCATATGTTAATCACTCTTTGGGTGAAGAAGTACTTCCTTTTATCTGTTCTAACCCGACTGCTCAGCAATTTCATGGAGTGCCCATGAGTTCTTGTACTGTGAGCAAGGGAGAAAAGTACTTCTTTCTCAACCTGCTCAATCCCATTCATAATCAGAGAGTTCAGTGTGTTCTCACATTTTTGGAGTTAGACTAAGTTCTACACAGAAGGTTGGAAAAGCCACCTACCCACCCACCCCAACTCATTCCAGCACAATTCTCCTCCTTACCCTCCTCTCCTGCTTGCCTTTTGCCCAAGGTAGATCCCACCACCCACTGCATAGTATTTTTTCTCCCACGTAGTTAAAGGAACCCCCCTCATTTTCACCAGCCGAACAGCTGGTTGGCTCTAACCTAAAGAGAGTATCCAGAAATTATGAAACCAAGCAAGGAAAGGAGACCCGGTTCCTGAGAAGGCGGGGGGGGGGGAGGACAGAAGTTGGAAAATTGAAACACATCAGTACTTATTTCCTTATCAGATCAAATCTGACTTCACTGCTTTGAGGACATAAAATGCAGCAGTAATCAAGCATATAGGACTGCACTGTGTAGCATCTTTACGATCTTTAAAAGCAGGATTGATTTTTAACTGTGTTTAGTTCCTGTGTGGTGTCCTGATTACAGTGTCAAACTAGGATCTGGGAGACCAGGGTTCAGGTCTCCACGCCACCAGGGAAGCTTGCTGGGTGACTCTGGGCCAGCCACATGCTCTCAGCTTAACTTACCTAGTACCAGGTTGTTGCGAGGATAAAAGAGAAGAATCTAAGCAGCTTTTGGTCCCCACTGTGGAGAAAGGCAGTGTATAAATGAGCCAAATAAAAAAAAGCAACCCAACTGTAGAAATGGTGCAGCTAAGTTATACCCTAGAGCACACATTAGTAGCTTTAGTTTGTGCTGATTCAGAACGGAGGAGAATGAAAAACAGAAACCACTGCCACTATTGCAAAGGGGGGAAAGGTAATATTAACTAGGTTTTAAAATGTCCCTTCTCCATATACTCAGCACTGCATCAAAAACAAAACCCTGAAACACCTGAAGTTAATGTACGCGACACAAGCCACAATCCTTCTTTCAAACTGTTCCCATCTCTTTAAAAAAGCCTCACAACTGCCTCCAAGGTAACAGATTGCCATATTAAAGGCTATCAGTAAATCTGGATATTGAGTTAAACTTTAAAACAACATTGATCGGTTCGGTAATGTATCACTACTGCACACAGTAAGTGTCAGAATAACTGCAGACAATATTATCCACATGGTACCTATATCACATCATTTAAACGATAAATAATAGATCCAACACACTACCATCAAGTTTCTTTTGCTAATCAGAATCAGTTTCTGAAACATCGATAGCTTCAGGTTCTCAACTTTAATCTTCAAGGCTTTCAGAGAACTGAAGATTTGTAGGTTCAAACCCCACTTCTAATCTCTTCCAAGTTACTTCATACACTTCTGAACGTACAGTTAGGCTTGGAGGATCTGTTCTATCTGCTGATGCAAGAGGTTCTCCAACTTCTGGAGCCCAAGCATCACTGTTAGCGGAACAGAGCCAAAAGATCCAATTCAGACCGGCTCGTTTCATGCAGGGGATGTGGGAAACTGAAGCAGTTATGAGGAAGTTTCAGATGCACATTCTTAGAGCACACAGGGAGAATTATCTTCATATGCAGGCACTTTTAACCCACTTTTTGATGTTAAAGGTAGACGTGGAACAACTTAGAATGTCATAAGGTCATACAGTACCACCATCTTTAAGCAATTACAAGATACTACTAGCATGTTACAATATTGAACTGTTGTATAATTGAACTGTTTTTAGATGATTTTATGGTAATTTCAACTGTATTTATGCATTTACTGAGCCTGCCTCGGCAGGGAGGCCGGGGTAGGAATTGAATAAATAAATAAATAAAAACCTAAGCGCATTCGATGCCAAAAGCCATCAATTTCCACAGAATACAAGTTATCTAAATGATAATACAACCACCCATCAAAATACTAATACAAAGATGGGTACAATAGAAGGTAACAGTTCTGGCCTTGATGGAAAGTCCAAAATCAAAAGCTCCCTCACTCCTTTGTCCATAAAAGAAGCAAATGAAGGTATTGGATCTAGTGGTAGACAGTGGATGTTTAAATAAATAAAAGTGGATATTTAAATAAAAAAGAACAAAATCTGCTGGCCTTTCGTAGGACACGCAAAGGAGGAACCTGAAACAGGAACCCAAAATTTCTAGCTAAAACACTGTTAATGATCAGATATACTGGAATTCAATTGTCACTTTCACCAAACCTAAAGCAGGCGTGCCAGGCAAAGCATTCCAGAGAAGACTGGTTATGTGCCAGTAGAGCTTGCATTTTCATACAATACCATTCAAGCCACACAAATGGAACTTACAATGGGTGAATGCTATCTGCCAGCCAGCGAGTACCAGTACGCCAAACAAGACCCAGCTGGACTGGGCCCAAGTGCCCAGTAAGTTCAGCATTCTGTTTCCACTGGTGTCCAGACAGTCGCTAGCACAATTAGGGCAGGCTGCTTTGAAACCTAAAGGTTCCATTAAGTTTTCATGATGAAGCTGTTCTCTATGGATCTGTCTAATCCTCATTCAGAGCCTTCTAAATCAAACGGTCACCATCACATCCTATAGCAATGGATTCCACTAGTTCATTCAAGTGACTTGAAGCATACATGATTCGGCTTACACTGATTCGACTTACAATGATTCGGACTGTTGGTCTAACAAGGTTAGTATTGTCTACTCCGACTGGCAGTGGCTCTCTGGGGACTCAAGTATAGGTCTTTCGCATCATATGCTACCTGGTCCTTTTTTCCTTAAACTGGCGATGCCAGGGATTGAACCTGGTACTTTTGTGCATGTAAAGCAGAGGCTCTTCCTTAAAAGGGATTTGCCTCCAAAGCATTTTCTTTGCTTAAATAAAATTTGAACCCAAATCCACATTCATTGCTGACTGCTGCTGTGCTCTTGCATCTGTTTTGGTTTGGCAGACGAAGTGGAGGTGTCTCTGACATTTGTTGCAGGGTTGAGAACCAGGGACACCAAGGCCACCATGGGGCCACCAGGAGAACTGCAGCCCTCTGTTCTTTTATCTTTCTCAAGACTTTCGGTATTATGGGTATTGGAGAGAAGGCATACAGTAGCCCTGTGGGCCATGCGGTGGTCAGGGCATCCGTGGCTTCCGCCCTGACGTGGTGAAACCAGGAGAAGAATCTGGGGAGCTGGTGAGTCTGATGAGAAGCAAACAGACCCAGAATAGGTGTCTTGAAGTGCTGTAACATCCAGTTGAATACTTTCTTGTTTGGCATCCATTCTCCCAGATGGATAATCTGTCTGCTGAACCAATCCGCTTTGGTATTGTCCAGGCCTCTGATACATTCGGCCCATACAGAGGCTAGATTCTTCTCTACCTGAGAGTAAGACCAATGCCTCCTTGTGGAGGGAGGGTGACCTGGAGCCCCCTAGTGATTTATGTAGGTCTTGGCCGATATAAGGAGCTGCGGTGGCTCAAGTGGTTAAGACACTGAACTGCAGGCTGTGGAAGGTCAGTAGTTCAGCAGTTCGAGACCCGGGTGCTGCAAGACGGAGTGAGCTCCCGTCTCTAGTTCCAGCTCCTGCCAACCTAGCAGTTCGAAAGCAAGAAATTGCAAGTAGATAAATAGGTACCACTTTGGTGGGAAGGAAACAGCGTTCCGTGCGCCTTGGTGTTTAGTCATGCCGGCCACATGACCACGGAAATGTCTTCGGACAGCGCTGGCTCTTCGGCTTGGAAACGGAGATGAGCACCGCAACCCTAGAGTCGGATTCGACTGGCTTTCGAGCAAGGGAACCTTTACTTTACCTTTACCTGGCCGATATATTGTCTGTCCGTATCAGGATATGGTGATTCTTCACTGTGCCGCTGAAATGTAGTAAGAGGCTAGGCGGATGGCCCTGAGCTCCAAGATCTTGATTGGTAAGAAGGCTTCTCTGCGAGACCAATGACCCTGAGTTGAGGTCTCACCCAACATCACCACCCATCCCTGCAAGCTGGCATCTCTAAACAATTGCAGTTTGTTGTCTGCAACATATTTCTTCCCCTGTCGGAGGTTGGAGGTCTTTGTCCACCAGCGAAGGGGTTCCTTCACAGCCATGGGTACCTGAAGATGAATGTCCCTCTTCTCCATGATCTGTAGTTGGTAAGGATGAAGGAAGAGCTGAAAACGTCGGGTTTGTAGCCATCCCCACTCCACCGCATCTAGGCTGGAGATGAGCAGGCCCAGGACTTTGGCCAAGTGCAGTAGAGAAGAGGAGGAATTCTCTATGATGAGCTTCACTGCTTGTTTGGTTTTCAGAATCTTGTTTTCTGGAAGAAAGAGGTGGATCTCCTGGTGCCTATAAGAATCCCTAGATGTTCCAGGATCTGAGACGGTTCCAGTGAGTTCTTGTCCTGATTGATGATGAAGCTGTGGGACTGCAAGCAGCTGATAGTCTCTTGGATGTCCTGTAGAGCCTTGTACCTGGAGGGAGACCGAATCAGCAGGTCGTGCAGATACGGATGGATGTGGACGCCTTTCCTCCGCAGGTGTGCTACTGAGTTGACCGGTATTTTGGTGCAAACTCCTGGAGCTGTCACCAGGCCAAAGGATAGTGTCCTGATTTGCATGTGAAGCTTGCCCACGCAGAACCTCAGAAATCGCTGATGTTGTAGGAGGACTGGGACATGTAAATAAGCCTCTGTAAGGTCCAAGGAAGCGAGGAATTCTCCTGGCTGTAGTACCTGCACGATGGACTTGAGAGTCTCCATATGGAAGTGCCTCAGAATTATGGACTTGTTTACAAACTTCAACTCCAGAATGGCCTTCCAATCTCCATTTTTCTTGGGCACTGTAAAGAACATGGAGTAGACTCCCTGGCCTTTTGGTCCTCCGGAACTGGCTCCACCGCTTGAATATCCAGCAGGTGTTGAAGGTCGGCAAGGGTTATAGCTTTCTTCTTGGGGTCCAGGCAAAGTGGGGAGAGGATCAACCGATCTGGTGGAGGATTTCTGAATTCCAAGGAGTAGCCTTTGGAGACTATTTCTAGTGGCCAGGCATCAGCTTGGGACTCTAACCAAATCTCCAGGAAATGTGCCAATCATTCCCCCACTGGTTCCCGGGTCGAGTCATGCCTTAATGTTCTTAGGGTCACATTCTGACTTCTCAGGTCTACTGAAGGCTTGTTTTCCGAAACGTGAGCTAGAGCTGAAGTTTCTCTTATATGGCAGATAGAGAGGTCCCCAAAAGCTTCTTTTCTGGTTGTCCCTGGGCTTGTATGTCGCTCCTGAAGAACGAAAGGAATGGTTAGTGGAGCTCCTTTTGTCAAGAAGACGCATGTGTCTAGGCATCACCTTCTTTTTGTTCTTTGTCTCAACCAGTATCTCCTCCAGGTTGTCTCCAAATAGCTTTTCCCCTTGGAAGAGGTATGCCATGACAAAGGACTTAGACTGCAGATCGGCTGGCCGGGCTCGAAGCCAAATTCCTCTCCTGGCCACTACCACCGAAGCCATGGATCTGGAAGAGAAGGTAAGGGCATCTAAGGTGGTATCAGTGGCATACGCTGACGCTTTCATCAATCTAGTTGCTCCCTCGAGCAATCTTTTAGCATCTTCCGGGAGGAGCTAAATAAGTTGCCTGGACCAAACTAGCATGGCCCTAGTTGCAATGGCAGCTGAGGCTGAGGCCTTGATGGCCATCTCTGTGGCTTCATGTGCTGTTTTTAAATGCTACATCTATTTTCTTGTCCAAGTTGTCCCGTACTGATCCGTAGCCATCTTCAGACAACAGGCCGAAGGACTGCAGTGCTGCAATCGGAGCAGCCACCAGGGGAACCTGCAACATTCCATTTGCAAATGCTGTTAAGTCATACAGTTTAACAAAACCTGGGGCCTGCCTGTTGGAGGTGGGCTTGGCCCATTCTGCTTTTAACTGCCTTTCAAAAAATTCTGGAAAGGAATTTTTTTCTGGAGTAGCATAACGTGGGGAAAGTTCCTCCATGCCCTTGGATTTATTCCTGGGATTGATACCCGGGCAGGTCATATCCTCTTCAGAGATGATGTCCTGTAGATCTAGGGCTGATAAAAACTTAGATAGGATGTATTGAAAATCCTCTGTTTTAAATAGACTGGCTGTGGGTCATGGAATACTGATGTCCTCAACTTCCTCATCGGAGAGAAACTCCTCCTCCTCCTCTCTTTGGCTCAGGTCAGGATCTGGGGAGTGCTCCCTCTCTGAAAAAGAATGCCTATCGACTGGGTGGAGTCTATGGCACTGTACCTGTCTGAGGTCCCACCCCTCCTCAAACCTCACCCTCTCTGGGCTCCACCCCTCAAATCTCCAGGAATTTCCATACCTATAGTTGGCAACTTTATCTCATCCCCTCTCAGCAGCCTCTTCCTAGGCAAAATTCTGTCTCTCTCATTAGCAGGGAGCAAAGCAGTTTACTTCATTCTTTTCGGCTTTGTGATCTGTACAGCAACCCTGTAAGGCAGGTTAGGCAGAAAGTCTCCGGCTGGTCCAAAATCACCCCAGCAGTTTCCATAGGGATGCTCCTGTTCAGCAGCCAGGCCTCAGGTAGCCATTGATGCAAAGGAGGATGGAAAAGTCTCCATATCTCTATTTTGCCTTCGATTGGTTTTGATGCCAGCAGAGTGAGAAAATGCCAGAGGCTCTGGGTGGGTGCCCCATGGTAAATGCACCAAACAATTCCTAAAGATTTTCCACTGTGTCGATAAATCATTTTCTACACTCACAGTGTCCCCTGCCAGAATTAGTACCAGAGCTTTTTTTGCCTTGTGGTATTCTGCTTGTGGTGTGACCTGTCTTTTTTGTGGTGTGGCATGGTTGTGTTATTGGGTTTGTTTCTTTTGAAGGGGAAGTGTTGTGAGTGAGGACATATTTCACCTCAGAATACAACAGGTTGCATAAACAACTGACAATTCCAACTGTCTTGCGGGGGGGGGAGTTTGAGATGCGAAATGGAGTGAAATCCAATCAGCTTCCGTATGGAAATGAGCTTGAAATGCTGGCCCAGTCAGAGAAGAGTGGCCTAGGCTGCAGTGGGTGGGAGAGAACTCAGGCAACGCAGCTAGTGGATAGGGACAGATTCTGAGCGACATACCAGGGAGCGAATTGATTTTGCCAAGCATAGAATCTTGCCAGACCACTACCCTTTTATTTAATAGGACAGGATTTAAGTGTCTGATTACTGATCTCTTATTCTGAATTACTGCATCAAAGTGTCTGTGCTGTTGCAATCTTGAGTATGCTGTTCAGATGTGTATCTGTAAGCTGCAAACCTATGATGATGCAGCGGCAGCAGAACTGGAAGAAGAAGCAGAAGACAGCCAGTTCCACTGCAGGCCTGTTAGAAGCCCTCTGGGGGCCTGATTTGGCCCCTGGGCCACATGTTTGACACCCCTGCCTTACAAGGAAGACATTACTGGAAACCTAATCAAATACATGGGAATGACTATCTATCTCCCACTGTTGAAAAGTATTGATCACAGCTGTTGCCAGTGTTTCCTCTAAGCTGAATTAGTGTGAGCTAGGTCACAGTTTAGCCTCCGGCTCACACATTTTTGTCTTAGCTCAGGAAGGATGGGCTCCAGAGCAAGCTAATTTATGCAGCAGCCGAATCACCTGCTCACAACTTTAATGCCAGTAGCTCAGTAAGCAGAATTTTTGCTCACAGGACTCCACAGCTTAGAGGGAGCAAGGCCTGCTGCACAAGTTACCAGCTAACATATCTCACCTTCCTTTTAAATCACTTATATACATCCTGCATTGGCACCTCCAACAAAGAAAATTTCATTTCACCTATCAAAACACAAGCTGCAAGAACATAAGAACATAACATAAGAGAAGCCAATGTTGAATCAGGCCAATGGCCCATCTAGTCCAACACCCTGTCACACAGCGGCCAAAATATACCAGGTGCCATCAGGAGGTCCAGCAGTGGGGCCAGGACCCTAGAAGCCCTCCCACTGCTGCCCCCTCCAAGCATCAAGAATAGAGTGCATCACCTGCCCCAGACTGAGAGTTCCCATCTATACCCTGTGGCTAACAGCCACTGATGGACTTCTGCTCCATATGTTTATCTAATTCCCTCTTGCAAGGATCTCCAGCCAAGAACATCTGCCTGCAGGTGCCCCACGAGGGATCTGAGACCTACCTGACCCACCCACATTACAGAAGGCATATGGAACAAGGTGCGTAAAAAAGTGTTGATCAAATTCCACCATTCTGAACTAGGCTCCACTCCTGGGCATTCTCCCACTGCTGACAAGACAGCCTGTGATTCCATCTTCAAGACAGTCAGAGTAGGATCTTCTTCCCTGTACACCTTCTTTCTTGAAATTAACCCCCAATACCTTTTTTTCCTCGTGTTCCTGTCTCTTAGCCCCATCCCTCCCAGCTCCTAATCAGCCAGTCAGCTTTCCCACGGCTGTTCCTCCTATCCTCTATACTGTGACTGTAAAATCCTTTCCGAGCACTTCCCCTCACATTTTTGGTCCCTTTCCGGCAACCCCACACACCCGTCTCTGGTCTCCGGGTTAATATTTCTTTGGACTAGTCACTTGGGAGGAATACTATTGGAAGCACTAGTTCAATTTAAGTAAAATTTAACTTTATTTGCAAAGTGAATGGTTTACTGGTTTGCTACAGGTATATTACTACAGTATTGATTTGAATGGTTCTATTACATTGTCTAGTATCGCTACCGTCTTACTTTTGTTTGCCACTCTGTAAAATAAACCTATTTTCTTGGTTAAGCACCTGTATTGTTTCCTTCTTCCTTGGGGGACTTGCTCCACTTAAGCCCAGAGCCATGTACACAACAGACTTAAAAGACTCCCCCCCCCCCCGGGATTTATGTTTGGTTCAACCTCTGCAGAGAACACACACATGTATACCCTTACAGAGGGCTTGATTTAACATTTCTCCATCAACATCTGCTTGTTCCAGCTGTTTTTAGCCTTACAATCTTAGCATTTTTAATAAAGCACCCTTGGGGAGAGATCCCACCGCACATGCACATACGCTGCAGCTCCAATCCAACGCAGAGCCACCTGTTTAAGGAACAACAAATACCAATAAATCACATACAGGTTGGTCCTTTGCCAGTATTTACACTGCATTTACTGCATGCTCAGCAGACTCCAGCTGAAGCTGATAGTTGTTTGGTCATGGACAAGGCCTTTGGCACAGTTGGATACGGAACTAGATGTCACTGCTGATGCTTAAACCTGAGCTCTACATACTGCACTGCTAATGAAAAACATCAAAACATTCTCTAGGATTTCAGTAGCCAGAGACAGTTAATGCCTCCTATGGGGCTGCAGTGACTCAGAGGTTAAGACGCAGAACTGCAGACAGGAAGGTTGGTACTTCGGCAGTTCAAGACCCGAGTGCTGTGTGACGGAGTGAGCACCCATCTCCTGCCAACCTAGCAGATCGAAAGCAAGAAACTGCAAGTAGATAAATAGGTACCGCTTCAGCAGGAAAGTAGCAGTGTTCCGCGCGCCTCAGTGTCTAATCATGCCAGCCACATGACCACGGAGTTGTCTTCGGACAGCATTGGTTCTTCGACTTGGAAACAGAGATGAGCACCACTCCCTACAGTCGGATTTGACTGGCTTTTGAGCAAGGGAAACCTTTACCCTTTATGGTGTGGTCCAGGAAAACCCTGGATGACACAAAAACGCCACAAGCATGACTACCCTGCCCTACCATCTTATAAGGACAGCATATGACATCAGCAGTGCCATCCCAAGTGGAGCCATACCCCTTTAAGACAATCACCTCAGGAGGGTACAACTTGGCTTAGAATGGTACTGCAGCAGAAGTAGACTAAGGCTAATGCAAGAGTTGGGTCCTACAAACTGCATCAGGGACTCTCAGCAGACCTTTCTTCATCTTCCCCTTTCCTCCGGCAGCCCCTAATGTTCCCCAAAAGCCTATTTGTCCATGAGACACAAGGCACTGCAGTTCAGAGGGGGACACAGTGCAAAGGTCAACCTGCATCCCTCTTGTTCCAATGCAAAGCTTGCTCCTTGGCACTTCCTCTTTCAGCAAAATGGAGGAGGTGGGAGTGATTTCATCCAGTTCTCACTCCACACTGTTGCCCCCTAGAGAGATAAAACTTCCAGAAATGTTGAAGCCTTAGGGAAAAAACCCTGAAAAGTTGTTTGTTTGTTTTTAAATGTGCAATCCTTACTTGCCTACTAAACCTAAACTTCTTTTTACTGATTTAACAGCTTAAAACACATCATTTATAACTCTAGTTGTATTATCTGGAATATTTATGCAACTTAAAAGCACAAATATCTTCATTTTCTGCAACACAAATAGGCAAGTATACCCAATGCTAGAGAAAGAATTGCAAACTGCTGCACTCCATGCTACCATAGCGTACATATGTATAATTTTTTACCATCTGAGAAATAAAGGTTGAAGGCAGAAAACTATTTCCGTAGTAAACAAAACTATATTTGTACAGAGCTACTAGGTAGGGCGGCCAACACGTTTGGATATTAAGCTAAAGTTTTCAATACTGATCTCTTTAATAATACATTACCCTTAAGAAGCATTTTACTTATTCTAGCAGAGAAAATATTCGTTTTCCCACCAGTATTCCCCCTCCAAATTTTCTACTTGAAAAACTGGAAAAAAAAGCTCATGGGGGGATAGTTTTCTAACTTCTCCAAGCCTTCACATCTCTAAGCCCACCATACCACGTGGTATCATATTGACGGGCTCCCTGACCTCCAGCATTATTTCTCAGGCAGTTCTGTGGCCTGCTGGAAATATTTCTCAGGTCCACTGATACAATCTTAGATCAAAGCCTACCTAACAAGGAGACTTATATAAAAAAAGTTTCCCCTGTATACTTTGGAAAAACCGTGAATCAGACAGTCTTTGCTCATATAGTTATGATGGCTAAGCTGTGCTATGATTAGAAAAGAATGAAATGGAATGCCAGCAAAAAAAGTCACATCATAAACATTGAAATCTATACTTTTAAAGGATTTTTGAATACCTACTGTAATGACATCAAAAAGAAGTTTTTGGAGATCTAGGAACATCACAAAATGATACCTTCGTCAAAGAGCACAAGCCAATCTCAGTGTGGCGGCGTTCCAATTGGCACCAGGATCATCTAGCATTATTGCACACGGAGTTCCTGACACTTTGCTATGAACCCTGAAATCTGAGCCTATCATGCATTTTCCCTGTTTAAATTCAGAAAAATGCAAAGGAACTAGAATCCTTGCAAGAATGGTGAGCCTGAAATATGAGAAGTTAAAAGCTATCCATGTTTAGCCCAGTAAAGAGGAAACAGAGGTTACAGCATATGAAGGAGAATTATGCTCAGTTGAATATCAGTGCAACAACCAGTGACAGACATATACGAGACTGTACTTTGTATACTTAGCACAAAACCTGTATGTTGGTGGGATTTATATAATTGCTGCGGGTGGCAGCAGGAAAGAAACTGGTTATGCGACTATCAACCCCAACATAAAGTTAAGCTTCATCTGTGACATACCTCAGGCATATACTCAAAGTGGACACCCAAAATGTTAAAGCCTGAATGTGACAAACGTGAAGCTACACAAGCAGTAGCCTCGGGATAGATGGAACCTAGATACAACCTTATGTAGAAATCTGAGACTTGGGCAAAGTGTGACTCTTTCGGGGGGGGGGACTTCAAAAATTGATGCTCTATTCACTGTGCTGCTAATTCAGTCACCCATCTGGCAGACATGATTGCTGCCAGGAAACAAACTTTCATAGGAAGCAATGCCAATGGTTCAAAGGGTTTGCCCATCAAATGTGTTATCACCAACAACAAGAACCATTGAGGTATCACAGGGTCCCTTGGGTGGACATATATTAGACAGTCCTTTGATAAATCTCTGTCAAGTGCTGGGGGGGGAGGGATTTCCCATGCACCCCCGCATGAAAGCAAGAAATTGCTGTTAAATGCACCTTTAATGATAAGAATGCCAAATCTTTATTTTTTAGAAATAAAGCATACTCAAACACCTCTTAAAGCCAGGCTACGTATGGAGACACGCCCCTTTTCTACACCAAAGAGTGAAATGGTTATCGCCAGAAAGTCTTTATGGTTATAAGTGAATTTAATAACACCTGATTGGCCTACTCGGAAAAACTCAGGTTCCTGTCGCAATTTTCTAAGCTGTAAGCCTGAGGTGCTTCAGTTTGTGATGGAGTATATTGCCAATACTAACTGGATCCCTGTGCCTGGGAAAAGGAATACATTGGCCATACGCAAGTTCCATAAGACTGAAACCAAATTTGGCAAGGCCAAAACGAGACCAACAAAATCATCTCTGAATCTTCCTGACTGGCCTTCTCCAGAACTCTGATTAATAAGGGGAATGGAGAGAACGCATAAAACAGTTCCCCCACCTAGGACATCTGGAACATGTCCCCCAAGAACCTTATGCCCCTTTCAGCATGAGAGTAGAATGTCCTCGCTTTCATGTCATCCTGGGTTCTGAACAAATCTATGCTTGGTATACCCCACTGAGCAAAGACAGGCTCCAGGTATACAGGCGCTAGAGACCATTCGTGCGACAGCTTCTCTGCTCAATCTGTCGGCCTCTACATTCAATTTCCCAGGAATATGAATTGCCTGGATGAACGCATTGGGACTCAGCACGGTGTGCCAGATTGAAATGGCCTCTTGGCAGAGGTCCTCGGTCCCCGTGCCACCCTGTTTGTTGATGTAAAACACTGTCACCGTGTTTTCCATTTGCAGCAAAATGAGTCGATTTCGCAGAATATCCAAAAAGCTGATAAACGAATTAAGAACTGCTCGCAGCTCCAGCAAATTAATATGACATACTCTCCCTGCTTGTGACCAGGTACCTTGCACAGACGAATCTTCACAATGCACACCCCAGCCCAGATGTGAGGCCACTGTGATAAGCACTACCTCATAATGAGGCATGCCAAATGATCTACCCTGGGACAAATTGTCTAGAGACTTGCAACAGGGCAGTTCCCAAATCATCTGTCTTGGAATAGAGATCTGCCATAGAAAAGAGATCTGTACCTCCGCTCTACAGTGTCCTAAGAATCAGAGCTGTAAAGGCCTCATGTGTAGTCTGGCAAGTAGTAGAACCGCTGTGGTTGAGGCCATATGCCCCAATAAGCAAACAGCCATGAACTGCCCTACTAAAGTAGAAAGTCTTTATTCTGTCTAGGGACAAAGAAACCCTCTCCTGCACAGAGTCCAATACAGACCCTATGATTTGGGCCCTTTGCAAGGGCACCAACCTAGATTTCTCCATGTTGACCAGTAGGCTTAATTCCCAGCAGAGTTCAAAAACCAAAGAACGGTGCTTCAACGACTGCTCCCTGGTATTCGCCACCACCAGCCAGTCATCTAGATAAGGAAAAATGTTGCATCCCTGCAAACATAAGAGAACCACAACTGAAGCCATGCATTTGGAGAAAACCCTAGGTGCAGGAGCTAGGCCAAAGGGCAGTACAGTGAATTGAAACACACGTTCCTTGAAAGAGAAGCAAAGAAACCTGTGATACTCCTGATGAATCGAGACATGAAAATAAGCATCCTTCAGATCAATAACAAACGAGGAACTGAACTTTAACTGTAACACTGAACAGAAACCATACCAAACTCGGAGATCTGAAGGAAAACATTTAAATCTCTAAGGTCTAATGAAAAACCCTATTGGTGGCTGATCTGTGCTTATTTCTGAAATGGCACAGTGCTACCAGTGCCCGTAATAAAGTCACCTGACACCCAATTAATTGCTCCCAACTGGGGAGAACAAGGAGGCAATGCTTTGAATTCTAGTTTGTATCCAGAAGCCACTATGGCCAGGATCCACTCGTCTGAAGTAATAGCCCTCCAAGGCCTCCTGAAATTGGGCTAACCTATTACCAAATTTAACAAGTTCTAGTCAGGAGGACTTCGGTGGCTGGGCTGGCTCCCTTGGCAAGGCCGACTGGCTCATAGAACGTGACGTAATCAAGCCTTTACACCTCTGGTAGCTCTGCTGAGGTGCATAAAGTTTAGCAGAAGGATACTGAGCCCCTGGAACAAATGTTTATTCCCTCCGGTATGGGTGCCAAGATTGATGTGCATATATACGGTCTTTATATTGGGATGTGCCTGTCTGAGGTCTTCCCAGCCACTTAGCCAACTGTTTTTCTTTATTAGAGTCAGAATTTCGTCAGTCTTTGAAGAGTACAATGTCATTCCTTCAAAAGGTAAGTCTTCCACCTTTTGCTTTGTCTCACTGGGGGGCAGTGTTGTAGATCTCAACCACACATGTCTTCTCAGAGCAACTACGCTGTCCGTGACCTGGGCCGCAGCATCCGCGGAATGCCTGGCAACATTGATTTGCTGTTTGGAAAGTCGTATGGCCGAAGCCTGTAGCACTTCAGCCAAGGGTCTCTTTATCTTCTGGCAATAACTCCAAAAAAGACAGCGTCCGCTCCCATAGAAACAACTGATAACCTGCCATGATAATCCCCATAGTTTGTGATTTTAAATCTCAAGGCCAAGGAAGAGGAGAATTCCCTTCCCATGTCATCCAGCTTGTGCTCTTCTTTGTCGGTGGGGGCAGCATGACAAGCCTGTCAACCTTTGGGATGCATCTCATCAGCCACCAGGGGAGATGGGGTGTGTGTGTTGTGAAGTAGCTGAAAAGTTCCTTTACCCTATAAAGATGCTCAACCCTTCTCTCCATGGGTTGGAGTGAAACAGGTTTTTGCCAAACATCCTATATTATATCCTCCAAGCCCTCGAAAATGGGGAAAGCAACCATGCCTGGAGAGTCAGAGTATAGCCAGCTCAAGATTTTATCTTTGGGCTTGTGTTCAGAGGTAGTTCTTTGTTTCAAGAAATTGTGCTATGCGTGTCATTTGTTTGCCATACATCTTTATAATGCCTGTGGGGGATGTCGAGGAAGGCTCTCTCATCCACTCATTGGGGCTGGGCTCTGATGTGGATCCATCAGAATCGACCATCGGTTCCACCTCTCTTGTCTCAATCCCGGGCTGACACTGTGGCTGATGGTGGGAATGGATAAGACTAGTGTGGATAGAAATAGCCACTTGGATACATATGTTGGATGAAATTTCAGAGACATTCTGTGCAGGTTGGATGGCCGTTTCATTGGTGGCTGATGTTGACACCATGGAACTGTCTATTCGGATACGACATCTAACAAGACCAGACCCACTGGCAAGTCTGGTTTAACCTCCCCTTCAAAAATGGAGATTGGGGACAACCTCCAATTTGGAGGTGTTCTGGGTTTGCCCTGCAATGGCGGAGTCAGTTCCGGAGTTCGAACTGGGGTCCATTGATGGAAAGTGCCTTTTTGCTTATCCTTCCCTTTCATCTTAGCCTACATAGCAGACTGTTCAGATGATGCACACTGTGCATGCAGCGAGTGCAAGGTCTAGCGGATTCTTTGAGATCTGGAACAGGTGGGTGGAGCCAAGCACATCAAATCCAATGATGCGGCCATCGGAGGCTTTTCCGCAGCCTTTGCCAATGGGGGATCACAGGCTTTAAGTGCCTTCTCCCAGAGTGATGCATTCAGCTTTGAAGCCCTATCCTCACGGGCTCTGGGGGTAAATATCTGGCAGGAATTACAGGTGGACACATGGTCTTCCTCTCCCAGACAAAACAGACACAGATCATACTCGTCTGTTTGGGTAATTTTTGCGCAACAGCTGGTGCAGTTCTTAAACAATGCCTTCTGAGTCCATTCTGGTGCTCAGAAGCACTCCATAGAACGCAACACAATTCCTCACTGCATTAGAGCTAGGAGACTGTCAATCGACCAACCTACTCCTTCAGCAACAAAAGAGCAACTGAGGGTACGGGCACCACTGCGCTGGAGCACGTGGTCCCTGGGGCAGGGAAAAGCTTCTGCCCCTGGAGACTCTTAGCTGTAAAAACCTACCAATAGGCAGACCTGCTGCTCGTAAACAGTCTCCATGTGGGACTGCACAGAATGATGTGACGCCAACGGGTAGAATTTTTAGCACTTCAAGACCGCATGCTCCCCTATAAAAAAAAACCTCACTAGCATATAGTAAGTTGGCACATCACAGGGCTGCCCTAAAACTATGGTACACCGTGCAGGGAGCTTTTACTATGGGGTGGTTTTTGTTTGTTTGTTTTAAATGTCTACACACAAAGCTGCAGCCTGAACTCTGCCACCTCTCCAGAATGCTGGAGGCAGCTCACAAAAAGCCCCTAAAAATTACTTAAACAGCCATCGATTCAATCAACACCAATTTAGATCTTCTTCGCCAACGTGTAGAGCAGCATGCTCACCGCACACAATTCACATACACACTGCTCAGGCCCTCCAGCACGAAGGCGGCCCTATTCTCCTGGCCTCACTCACAGAACGGGAAGGATCACTTCTCCGTACGTAATCCGGGTTGAAATGCTAAAGCTGTATGTTGCTTTTCCTTCCTTTCACCTGCCTCCAAGTGTTTCTTCTCCTGCCTCCCCTGTGCCCCATATGAGGACTCATTCTCACTACCAGCCAAGCTGCCTGCAGCTTAGCGACTTTTATCTCTTCTCCTACAACCTGTGCAGAAGCGGCGGGGGGGGGTATTCCTCCTCTGTTTTTGAATAGTTGCCTACAGCCTGTGTTTGCCGCCTCACCAACTCAATCTGGGTATGCTTCACTCACAGATTTTGTTCAGAGAGGTGGGAAGAAGAAGGAGGAAGAGGAGATTGGATTTATGCCCCACCCTTCACTACCCAAAGGAGCCTCAGAGAGGTTTACAATCCCTTTTCCCTTCCTCTCCCCACAACAGACACCCTGTGAGGTAGGTGGGGCTGAGAGAGCTCTTTTGAGGACTGCTCTTGAGAGAACAGCTCTGAGAGAACTTTTGACTGGCCCAAGGTCACACCAGCAGCTGCATATGGAGTAGGGAATCAAACCTGATTCTCCCAGATTAGAGTCCACATTCCTAACCAGTACACCAAACTGGGCTCTCAGAGCACACTGCAGTGTCAGGCTTAAGTAACTGGAGAGGGAGGTAAGGGAAAGGTGTATGATCAGCTACATCGCCAAACGGGGACAATGCCACAAAAGGGACTTTAACATATGGCCAGTTACAGGGTCTCAAAGCATTCTCTAAGGAAGTAAAGCAGCTCTGGTATTCATCCCAGAAGGGACTGTTAACATCCGATAAGTTACACTGGAGTCCAATAACTTCTTAAGAGGCGCAAAAGATTTTGGGGCCATGAGCTTCCAAGAGTCAAAGAGCCACTCATTATATACACTGTCTGAAGAGAGCAGTGACTTACGAAAGCTCACAAATTTTGTTAGTCTTTAAGGTGCTAATGGACTCTTGCTCTTTTCTACTGCTACAGACAGACCAACACGGGTACCCATCTTGATCTATATACATTACCAGGCAGCTCTGACTCCCAAAAGCTCACAGTCTGGGAATCTTGTTAGTATCTAAGATGCTACTGGACTGAAACCCAGCATGTTTCTACTGCAGACCAGCATGGCTATCCTCTGAAACTATATTTCAAATATTATTTTGAAAGCATTCACTTTACTGGAACAGGATAAGGTTCTTTAAACCACAAGTTCGATACCCATGACTAACCCCAAAAACAAATCTGCTGTTACTGCAAAACAATGAAATTAGCCTTTTAAAAACTCAGCAAACTGTTAAAACTTTTAACGCTAGGTAAAGCCCGTAAATTTGACCCATTCACTAAACAGTCTCTCTCTGTGGCCTGTATCCTAGAACACCAGAGTCAGCACACAATTTCATTTTTTTTTAATTAAAATGTGAAATTAAACAGAGAAATAAAGCAAAATTAACAGCAACTATTAAGAAAACACTAGGTCAATTCTGTCTTCTTGCAGAGATCTGCAGTTACAAGCTGGCAGTTAATAGGGGAAGATTTGCTATGCTGGTTAATTTGCCCTTGGCTGATGCAGGACTTGGGAGGATAGCAGATCTCTCTAAACAAATGACACCATCACATTAGCAAAAGAAAAGAAAGAAGAGGAAGCTGCCCACCCCTACACAGTTGCAATCAAGGAACATATGACAATTATAAAACGGTGTGTGTGTGGGGGGGTCAACTGGCAATATCTGACCAGTTAATCGACTGTTGTGCCCCTTCCAGCAACTGCTTTTTGCAAGTTCAGGGATTCAGAATATTCTAAGGTTATTAGATTCTCACCAGGGAAGCTGTGCTGATACGGGAGAATTGTTTTACTCCTTACCCCTCTTTGCTATAGACAAAGCCACACAGCTATTCTTCTGGAGTGCTGGAGACCAACCACTGGGTACACGCCACAGTAAATGCAATGTTTGTGGCATCCTGGAAAGGGGTAGCTAAAGATATGGACAACCAAACATCCGCCCCATGGAAAGACATCAATTCACAGAGCAGAACCCTTTGCATGAGTGAGGGCCCGAGTCAGCCTACATTGGGGCTTGCTACAACTCTGAACTGGGTCTAACCAGGGCCTCAAGAGGGGGGGGGCAACAGCGCCATTTGGCCCGGGCCTCACATTCTTGGGGGCCCTCAAATTTACACTTCTGACATTAAGGTAAAGTAAAGGTAAAGGTTCCCTTGCTCGAAAGCCAGTCGAATCCGACTCTAGGGTTGCAGTGCTCATCTCCGTTTCCAAGCCGAAGAGCCAGCGCTGTCCAAAGACGTTTCCGTGGTCATGTGGCCGGCATGACTAAACACCAAGGCGCACGGAACGCTGTTACCTTCCCACCGAAGTGGTACCTATTTATCTACTTGCAATTTCTTGCTTTCGAACTGCTAGGTTGGCAGGAGCTGGAACTAGAGACGGGAGCCCACTCCGTCTTGCGGCACCCGGGTCTCGAACTGCTTAACTACTGACCTTCCACAGCCTGCAGTTCAGCATCTTAAGCACTTGAGCCACTGCAGCTCCTTTCTGACATTAAATTATATGTTAAATAAAAATGGGAACATTTATTACGAAGTCCTACGATATTCTTTTTCTTATCGTATTAAATACTACTAATTTTGTATAATTGTTTTTGCACTTCATTTTTTTTTAAATTTACTGCGGGTGGGGGGCTCAAAAATGGAAGTGGGCTGGGCCTCTCTTGACTTCTCTGAGGTCCTGGGTCTGACAATACAGTTGTCTGGACACAGAGCCCCGTTTTAAAATTTCCTCAAGCATCTACTTTTTAAATAATGGGCCTCCTTGTTCTTACCAAGGCCTCATTTCACAATAAAACAGGCTATTTTATTCATTGTTTCCATAATTCTAGAAGGAAAAAGATCAATTGTTACTAATGAAAGTGCTCCCAGTTCGACTGTTGTTTTACTGCCACCACAGGAGCCGGTGGCTGAGACTGAAAACACCTTTTACCTCAAAAAGCTATTCCAACGGTGTGGAAGTGTGAATATTTTAGAAGGAGGGGGCGAAAATGGCATTTGGCTTGCTTCGGGAGATTCTAGGCATTAGGGAGACTGACTCAATTTTGTCCGTCACGGACTGCCGGACAAATACATTGGGGCAAGCTGTAGATTCTCTGTTAGTGGCTCTAAGGTTTGGGACAATGGGAGGAACAAGAGGCCCTGCTAAGAACAGCTGCTGAGCAACGGTTGTATGAGACCTTCCCTAGTAATAAGTGAAATAACAAAGGAAGAAGCCTACTTCCTTTATAGATCAAGACCCTCTCCAGAGATGTCAATGGGAAATGACAATGGAGAAATAACAAAGCAGAGACATTACAGAGCTTAAAGCAAGATAAAAGTCTGGCAATGCTACTGCTTTACAATTCAAATACAGCCGAAAGATACACATTAAGAGTTATACAGCCACCCTGGATACAAATTCTAATCACGCAACATCCAGGGGAAAAAAAAACCGCTTACCCCTGTTCTGCCTGAGCACTAAGATCACATGTCTCTGAGGGACTTTCTATGCAGGATATGGGTGGTTGGTACAGAGGTGCAAGCCAGGGTGAACAACTTCTAGCCCACCATCAGTGGCAAGCACCAAGCCTAGACAAACTATTGGTAGCAGCTGGGTTGCCAGGTCTGGGTTAGAAAATTCCTGGAGATTTAGGGGTGGAGCCTGGGGAGCTCCCAGGGGGATATAATGCTATACAGTCCGCCCCCCCCTCCCGTTCTTTCCAAGGAAACTGATCTCCGTAGTCTGGGGTGGGGGTCAACTGCAATGCTGGGGCAGATCTCCAGGGACCAACTGGAGGGGGCAATCCTAGGTACCAAACACCTTGTCTCACCTTTCTTTTCCATCCACGGTCAATTTTAAGCAAGAAAAATAATAAGAGCGGCTCTGCTGCATCAGACCAAAGGTCCATTTAGCCCAGCATTCCACCTCTCGCCGTGGTCAACAAGAGGCTTCTGGGAAGCCTACAAGAAGGTGGTGAAGCTGCTGAGGCCAGGCAACACCTGTTCTTACTGTCATCCACGTTCCCTACAGCTTCCGCCATTCAAAGGCCTCTGGATGTGGCCGTCATGAACGCCGCCCCCACCCCCACCCCCACCCCGGTTCTACATTACCAGCTGCCAAAGCAGATGTTGCCCCCTCATGCTGAAGGCATTCTTCTCAAGGACAGTCGTTCGTAACAGAAAGAAACAGGAAGCATCAAGCACACGCTGGAATTCCTTATTCAGCAACACAAGGATTTGCAATTCAGGACTGCATCTTATTTACACCTGCCTTTTTCACTACTAAACCATCACAGAATCATAGAGTTGGAAACCATCTAGTCCAACCCCCTGCCCAAACGGAGCATTAAAAATAGTATCTCCAATAACTCCAGGTGGGTAGCTGTGTTGGTCTGAAGCAGTAGAACAGATCAGGCCCTCAGAGGGCTCCTATCAGGCCCGCAGTGGAACTGGCTGTCTTCTGCTCCTTCTTCCAGTTCTGCTGCTGCTGCGTCATCGTAGGTTTGCAGCTTACAGATACACACCTGAACAGCGTACTCAAGACTGCAACAGCACAGGCACTTTGATGCAATAATTCAGAGCAAGAGGTGTCAGTTATCAGGCACTGTTAAATAAGCAAAATATTGCAAGAGTGCGAATGTTTTAAGCAGGGTTTTATTTTAAGTTAAAAAAAACACCTTTGCCTTTGTGTCCTTTATAAAGTTTATATCTCCGCTACTTGGCATTACATTTTACGAGACACAAATGGCGCGGCCCAACATTTATGTCAGAACCGGCTCTCATAATAAATGAGTTGGACACCCCTGCAGTAGAACAAAATCTGAGTCCAGTGGCACCTTTAAGACCTACAAAGTTCTATTCAAGGCATAAGCTTTTGTGCTTATACCTTATTGTGCTTACACCTCGAATAAAACCTTGTTGGTCCTAAAGGTGCCACACTGGACTCAAACTCTGATTTGCCATTAACTGCAAACAAGCAAAGAAATAACATATAATTTAAAAAGCAAGC
Source organism: Gekko gecko (assembly GCA_029375565.1). Classification (NCBI taxonomy): domain Eukaryota; kingdom Metazoa; phylum Chordata; class Lepidosauria; order Squamata; family Gekkonidae; genus Gekko; species Gekko gecko. The sequence continues at coordinate 77,039,934 of JAPDNY010000009.1, forward strand.
AAAGCAGCAGAAAGCCTAATCAACTGCGTGGGAACTTCTTTGCATTAAACGGTGCACCAGTGCCAACCAAACATTTCTGGGGAAAGCAGCCTATAAGCAGGACAGCAACACAGAAAATTACTGTGAACAAATTGTCATCCAACTGACACCTGAAGGCAGACCTATCCAGAGGAGGGTCTCTAAGGAAAAAGAGGTAGGTCCACCCAGAAAATGGGCTCGTCCACACCCTGGCTTGAGGCTATTTTAGAACAACGCAGGCGAAAAAATAAAGCTGCACCTATAAACCAGAAGACTGAAGAAGCCAGCACACAGGCCTTATACAGTATCAGATTATTGGTTCCTCTAGCTCCGTATTACCTACTCTGCCCAGCGGGGCTGTCCAGGATCTCAGGCAACGTCTTGAGGCTCCCTACGGCCCTAACTGGAGGCGACAGGGATTGAACTTGGGGCCTTCTGCATACAATGCTGTCACTCTACCATTGAGCCACGGCAACAGAAGCGGATAACATGGCCATGCTCGAAAGGAAAAAGGCACAAAAGTAAATGAACATATGCAAGATCTGCGGAGACCCAGGTTTACATAGGCTGAGTGTAAGAGATGAACTCTGGTGAATCAATCTTGGGAACACGTTTATATATTTTGTCTTTGTAGAGAAGATGCAGCTGTTACAGGAAAGTTTTAGGGAAACAGCTTGAGCTGAGAAAAAGCAGTATACAGAGTCTCAGAGGCTTTCAGGAGAATCTCCTTGGGGCAGGGTTGGGATGGGGGGAGAAACAGCTCTATAATTGCTTCACAGTCCAAGCAAGGAGAGAGTGAAAGGCTGGAAAAGACCCGGCTGCATCTTTCAAAAACAGGAAAGGAAACACCTGAGGACTATGAAGGCCTGTCCTTCACCTAGGTCGAAAAGATCGCACTGTATGAGAGGAAACAAGGCCTGCTTGAGTACGGCCTACTGTGGCACGAAAGGAGAAAACATATTAGTTCAAATTCCACATAAGTATTTCTTTTGGTGCGCTAGTATACGACATGTGTCTTGATTTTTCACACACCCTTCCAACTCCAACTAAAATCAATGGCTCCTGCCCTGATCTGGATAGCCCAGGCAAGCCCAGTCTCGGAAGCTAAGCAGTGTCAACCCTGGCAAGCACTTGGATGGGAGACCTCCTTGGAATAACAGAGGCAGGAGGCGGGGGCTGGCTTTATTCAGCCACCTCTGAAAATCCTCCAGGCCCCCAGTAGGGGTCAGTCACCAGAGGTCGCCATGACTTCCAGGTGCACAAACTCACACATATGAAAAATACAAAGAACGTAACCACACACACACACAAAAAAAAGTCAATGGCTCCCTGGCACAAGGATCAGAAAAGTTTGCCTTCCTCTGATATAGAACTAGGGTTGTCAAAATCCAACTGAGGCTAGAGATCTCCCAGGATTAAAGCTGATCTCCAGACTACAGAAAACTGTTCCCCTGAAGAAAATGGCTGCTTTGGAGGGTGGACTCTGCGGCATTATACCCCGCTGAGGTCCCTCCCCAAACCCCACTTTCCCTAGGCTCCACCCCTCCAATCAAGGAGGAGGAGGAGGAGACTGGATTTATACCCCACCCTTCACTACCCAAAGGAATCTCAGAGCAGCTTACAAACTCCTTTCCCTCCCCACAATGGACACCCTGTGAGGTAGGTGGGGCTGACAGAGCTCTGAGAGAAACTGCTCTTTCTCAAGAACAGCTGTGCCAGTACTACAGCTTGCCCAAGGTCATCCGGCCAGGTGCAAGTGGAGGAGTGGGGGAATCAACCCGGTTCACCCAGATTAGAGTCTGCACACTTAACCACTACACCAAACTGGCTCTACACGAATTTCCCAACTTAAGAGTTGATACGTCTCTAATGTAAAAACTGTGATTCCAATTTTTTGCTCCCTAAATCTTTCCCCCTCTTCCCCACACACAGAAAAACTGAAGAATGTCCAAGGCCAGATATTTTCCAGTAGTGGGGCACGTGGGGGTAATCATGTCATGACAAACAGACCTACGTGAACATTATAATAAGTTGAAAGATGCTTTATTAAAGTGAATTAAAGGAGTTATTTCTTAAATTGCTTTAACACAATACCCTTCAAAAAGCACAGCAATACACTCAAGGGATATGGCTCTTCATTAATCTCAGAGCTGGGATCTTTTGTTATTCCTGCAAAATAATTAAAGTCCCTGTCAACCTCTATAAAGCTCTCTCATTATATATTTTCTTGAAGTAATGAGAATCCTTAGAAAGTCTTAGACCTCATTCTCTCCGTACCCCATTCTACGCCATCTTTTTTTGTTGTTGTTATCGACTTCATTTACACAAATATACGAGCAATGCAAGCTTTGAGGAACTGCCCAAGATTCTTCAACAGGCTTCCTGATGAAAAGCCTGTTAAGTCTGCCAGTCTGAGATTTCCAAGTAGGGCTGTTAAGAGAAATTACTGTAATTCCTCTTCACCCCCATTCTGCCCTGAAATTCAACAATCCCTTTCATTTCCTCTTCTCAGGAATTCAGAGTCAGTTTCTAATCAATTCCATTTTGATCAAAGAGAAGTTCAAATAAGAGGAGCGGTAGGGGAAGGGAGGTTCTGCAAAATACCAGTGTTTCACTCTGTAGATACTCAGGGGCAGGCAATGTCTTTCCAAACCTTGTTATCCTCCTATTAGAGCACCACCTTGTGGTGTGTAACAAAGCCTCAAGGCCTGCGGGTACAACAGGGTGCACTGATTTCAAAGAGAAATCAAAGAGAAACCTCTTTTGTTTTGTTTTTTTTAAAAAGAATCAATGGTTCTATCTAAAAATGTGAGTTTTGGAATAAGTATTCTCCTCCCCATAATATCACTGATTCCAGAGACATCTTACATAAGAAATGCTCGAGAAAGTACTGAATTTGAGGCAACCGATATAATTCAGTTCAGTGGCAGCAGTGATCGCGCTCCTGAACCACCTGATCACACTGACAACTATAGGTCAACCAATGCATTAGTAAGCCACAAAGCAACATGTTCAAGAACTGGGATTCATATCCCTGTGCCATATACTACATTCAGTGTCAAAGTCCTGTGGATCTACTGACTGGCTGTCCTGGGCCTGACCTAACCAGAAGTTTCTAGTTTTGCCCATCATAAAAGATTTACTGCCTCTTTAATTAAGTTTACTTTACCAACGTTTGCAATTCAGGAATCAGAGAATGTTGGGTCTTTTTGTATAAGCTACTGTGAAGATGACTAAAGCTTGTCCAGACTAACCAAAGCTCTGTTTGTGGAAAGACGAACCAGAACCAATGTTCCCTCTAAGCGGTGGGGTCTTGTGAGCAAAAATTCTACGTTGTGAGCTACTGGCATTAAAACTGTGAGCGAGTGATTTGGCTGCTGCATAAATTAGTTTGCTCTGGAGCCCATCCTTCCTGAGCTAAGACAAAAACGTGTGAGCCGGAGGCTAAAAACCTGTGAGGTAGCTCACACTAACTAAGCTTAGGGGGAACACTGACCAGAAATGGTTCACTTAAAATAATAATTATGGAGCTGAGCACTTTTCCACTATGAGGAGCAAAGAAAGACAACCAGCTAAAATGATGTCCCCCTCACATTCTCATGGAAGCTTTTAAGAGCTTGTATCACCTTGTGCAAGAAGGTCTGAGAGGCTGCTAAAACTGATTCCTCCTTGCTGTAAACTACTCTTGTCTGCTTGGCCCCATGACCTCCAAGGGCAGCTCTCAAGGAAGACATCTTAATACCCCATCTACAAGTTTCCACCACTTGCAAAAGGAAGAGATCCAGCCCATTGTGCCAGCTAACCCCCAGTATTCAGTTCTGGCTGACACACCTAAATCTCATGTAAGCTGCAAGCTTCTTATTTAGGAGAGCACTTCAGCACTTGTTGAGTAGCCCTGTGGATGCGGTGTTACAAACTGCCCTACCACTTAAGAGTCATAGAGGAGGGGAATTCTGGGAGGAGCTTCTTGTCATAGCATTCACTTTCCTCTCCCCGCTGCAGACAGAAAGCTCAGGCATAGCCAGGAAGAGCCATCCAAAAGGACTCAAGTCCTGCCATAAACAGAAAACTGCAAAGGCATCAGCCACAGAATCCAGGACCAACACGCTGTTAGCATGTTAATACTATATGTTTTATCACTGTGCTTTACTTTGGGCTCCCCTTCAGGAAGAAAAATGGGGCAGAAATTTAAATATAAATATTATCTTAATAATGTTTTCATTTTAATTAGACTGTTACCTACCTTGGGTAACAGCTGCGGTAGAAAGCGGGCAAGTTTATAAATATTTAAAGCAAATCGTTTTGTATGCCAAGCCTGGAGACAGTAGGACGAAACATTAAAATGAACTATAGTCAGGGGGAAAAAACATAGTGGGGGAGGCTTTTCCACTCTCAACTGATTCCCTTCATTACCACAGTTCCCACTCCACATGGCCTTTACACATCCCAATCTCATGATCCCCCGCCCCCCCATAGCCTTTTTTGGTGTGTCAAATGGACCTCCCTCCTTTTTTAACCAACAGAGAAAAATGTCTGGATGCAACTCATGGATACCCCAAGCATTATTATCAAAGGCTGATCAAATGAGATTACTCATACAACTGCGGATATATATTAGCTGGTCAGGCGATCTTTGCCAAGGGCACTTTCAGTATATTCTACTGACCATATACCACTGCAGAAAAATTGTTAGTAACTGACTGATTAACGTTCATTAGCCATTTACAGATACTCTCTGGAGAAAGTGACCAAAACCTTTTTTTGGTTATTTTATTAAATGCTTAAAAGTTAAGAGCAATTATGCTCAGTAACTTTCAATGGAACCCAGTCTGAAAAATAACTGCATGCTATTAATCAAAACTACTGTTACATTTCCATATGCTGTGGTCAAAGTATTACCACAGTACTTTGAGGTTATGGGAAAGAACTTCTTACTTTAAGGTTGTAAGTAAGCACTATGGTGGCATTTGTTATAACTTCTGATAATGTAATAGCAGCAACATTGGTTAATGGTGTGCTTCTCCAGAAAAGCTATAAAATAACCACCTATTCATTTGCTTGCCTTCCATCAACAATCTGTCAGTTATGTTGCTCTAAAAGTTCAAGATACAGATGTACAAATAGTTGGAATAACAAAGAGACCATTGAATAATGACCATGAAGGGTAATTCCTCTGAGGAAAGGAGGATATCTTGATGGGCAATTCCCACCATCCATTCAAGGAGGCAGGAACAACTTTTTTTCTCCTTCCTGTCTCTGCTTTGGGAGATACCCACCCTCTGAATTCTGGCAACACCAAAAGCAGTTAAATTACTCTTTTCTCTACAAGTAGATAAAACATAGAATGGTAACATGGAAAATGAAAGAAACGAGTAAAGAGCAATTAGGACAGGAAGAGATCCTGATGACAACTTGATTGACAATGACTTTGGGAAGGACAAGATGTCTTCCCTTCCTCAGAGAAGGACCCTTCACGGTAAGTATCCAATGGTCTGTTCTCCCTCTGAGGCAGAGGACATCTTGGTGGGACCTCTCCCGGATCAATGTCTTCATATCTGGTCACCATTTGCAGTGTCTAGTATATGTTGATGTACTCTCCTGCCGAAGGCAGCATCAGCTGAGTTGTAGCCGTTTACCCTATGTCTTATAAACGTGAAGACACATGACCACATTGTCGCCTTGCAGACCTTTTCCACTGTGGCACTCTTAGCAAAGTCTGCATCAGTGGCAACACTCCTCACTGAGTGGTCCGTAATTCCAAACAGAACAGCAAGTTTGTGAAGTTTGTATGCTGCGATGACACAAGCTTTGAGAGATCTGCTGATGGCTGACTTAGACATTTTGTTTTCCATGTTTGGCGGAGATATAGAGATGAACAGGACATATGTTTTCCTGATGTGCTCTGTTCTGCACATGAATGTCTTCAAAGGCCTCCCGACATCTAGTGTATGCCATATCTTTTCCCCCAGATGTCTGGGATTTGGACAAAAGGATGGAAGGCTGATCTCTTGAGATCTCTGAAAGATAGAGATGACCTTTGTTTGGAACGTTAGGTCGATTCTCAAAACAATCTTTGTGGTACACGCAGAGCTCGGGCTTGACAGAAAGCGCTCTCAACTCTGACACTCTTCTTGTGGAAGTGATGGCTACAAGGAAGAGAGTTTATTCTCAACCACTCTAGGGAAACCTCTCTGACTAGCTCAAAGGGGGATTTTGTGAGGGACGAAAGCACCGTATGCAGTTTCCAGGTTGGAAATCTAAGTAGTGGAGAATCCCTTTAAGGCCAAAGTAGATGTGGATGCTTTGACAGACTGATACCTTTAACTTGAGGTAACACTGTAGATAGCACTGCAACCTGGCATCTGAGACTGGTGGTCTTCAAACCTCTGGTGAGACTTTCTTGGAGGAAGGCTAGGAGTGACTTGATTTGAAGATTTGAAAGATCAACTCCCTTCCTCCTACACCCTCAGTTGAAAGCCTTCTATAGGTGTACGCCTGCACTGGTCCCCCATTCAATGTCGCTCACCATCCGGACAGGCTGGTATCTTTGAATTTGTTTCATCTTTGGAATCCAGTATCTCTTGCCCTGCAGCAGGTTGGGTATTTTTGTCTACCAGATGAGGCTGGACTTGACCCAGAACTGAACCCAAACTGATAGGTCTTTTCTCATGACCTGGGTCTGAAAAGCTGTTGCAGATGTCTGGTGTGGAATCTGCCCCATTATTATTGGATCTATGTTCGAGGTTAATAAACCCATCAGCTTGGTGAGTGTCATCAGTGAAGCAGATCTGCTCCTGATTACTGATGTTGCCATCTCTGTCATCTTTCTTGCCTTCTTGACCATTAGAAAGAGACAGTTGGATGTGGTGTCTGATTTCACCTAAGTGCTCCAGCCTCTGCGACAGTTCCAAGGAGTTCTTCCCAAGGTTTATAAGGAATCCGTAAGATTATGACCACTGAACGGTTTTCTCCATGCCCTCCCTTGACTTGAGTCAGGAACTAATTAGTAAGCTGTCTAAATAAGGGTGGATATAAATACCATTCCCTCAGCTTTACGACTGGATTGATCAGGACCTTGGAGAAAACCCATAGGGCTACTGAAAGTCCGAATGATAAGGCTCTGAACTGCAGATGGTTTTCTCCAACACAGAATCACAGGAACCACTGGTGGCATTGAAAGACTGGTCTGTGCAAGTAAGGCCTCATCAAGTCTACGGAGGTGAGGTATTCCTTCAGCTGCAGCTCTACGGAAGTGAGGTACTCTTCTGACTGCAGATGATGGATTGAACAGTCTTCATTCCAAAGTGTCTCAACTTCACAAATTTCTTGAGGTATTTCAGATCAAGAACTGCTCTCCAACCCTAGTTCTTTTTTGGAACCATAAAGACAGTGGAGTACACTCCACACCCCCTTTCCGAGTCTGGAATGAACTTGATGGCCTGGATACTGAGAAGATCCCAGATTGCCTTGTTGGTTCTGAGTTGTTTGTGAAGGTTCCTGCGGGTAGGGGGATTAGAAATCGCTCTGGTGGATATCTGGCAAGTTCTGTGGTGCACTCGTTGCTGACTGTTTCTACTGCCCAACTGTCAACTTGGGAGTCAATCCAGACATCACATTAGTGAAGACAATGTCCTCCCACTGGAGCAGATAGCAAGTTTCCCATTTCGGTCAAACCTGTCTGTCCTGTTCAACTCCTTATTGAATCTGGGGTTAGAGGCTCCCCTTTTGAAGGGCTGTCTTGACTGACCCCAGCTGGATCTTCTCACATCTTGTTTGAATCTGGGTAGAGTATGTTGGGCATGAAAGGAAAAATTTCCAAAGGGCCTTCTATGGTTGTGTCTCAATGTTCTGGGGAGCACCTTTTCCTTACCCCTGGTCTCAACCAGAATCCTGTTGACTGCATCCCCAAACAGCCTCTCCCCCTGGAATGACTATGGCCTTTGAATGGTAATCAGACTGCCATGCGCGCAACCATAGCATATCTATATTTTTTAATAAATCCTGGAAACTGTCTGTTGGCCATTGGTTTAACCCACTCTGCTTTGAATTGTTGCTCAAAGAACTCAGGAAATGGAAAAACCTTCTCAGATGCACTGGATCTAGGGAGGAATTCTTTATTCCATCTTAGTCTGCACTTGTGATCTGGCCCTGTAGGAGGTTGATCGCCTCCCAATGGGGTCTCCTGCAGCTCTAAGGCTGTTAGCATCTTAGATAATAGGTATTGATAGTAATTTGATCTAAAAAACCTAGCAGACTGTTCAGGGACCTCAGTTCTGTCTTCCTCTTCATCAGAGAGGAACTTCCCCTCTTCCCTGTCATCCAAGTCACTGTCTCAAGGATCCCCCCTACATTGTATGCTGCCTCTCTCCCTCTTTTTCTGTTAACTGACTCTGAGCTGCTTTAGCTGGCCAACTAGAACCTCTGTTAACCAATGGGACTCCTAAACCCTCATGCCTCAAAGGGGAAGGAGAAGCGAGTGGACTGGATAGGGCTCTACCTGCTCCCTAATGACGAAATTTCTTCCCTCGTGGTCTGTCTGATGGGGGGGGGGGATTCTAGAAGAAGATTAAAGGGCCCGGAGTCAAGTGTGTTACTCTTCCATCAGCCCAACATGGTGTCCTCAGGGTCAGCTGCCCACTCGATGGAGGCTGGAATCAGCATCTGCCTTTTGTTCCCACCCAAATGGTTTGTAGAGGCACAAGGTTCTTCTTTGCAGCCTCCATTTGGGTGGGCAAAATGGCTGCTGCTTGCAGTTGGGAGGCTCTAGCGGGCCATAGGCTCTGTATCCGTCTTCTGCAGGTGACACCCACTGCAGAGACAGGAAGGAGAAAGAAGTCGTTCCTGCATCCCTGAATGGACTGTGGGGATCACCAATCAAAAGGAAGAACTTGAGGCTGTTGTTGTTTTTATTGTTTTTCAGAATCAAGCACTGATGGCGACAGATGAAGATGCCCTGCACAAGGACTGTGAGCTAATCTTGAGTGAAGAACAATGGTAGACCATTTGGTCCTCAACCATATTTACTACTAGCTCTCTAAATATTAAACTACAAAATTATAAACTTTATGCTTGGTGGTAACTAACCCCACAAAAATAATTCCATTCTAAAATTACCTCTGATTCACAATGCTGGAGAGGATGTGGTTTGCAAGGTACCTTTAAACACTGCTGAAGGGATTGCCCCAATATGTCTAGATTTTGGACAACTATTTTAAAGGCTATGGAAAACATTTTATGCCAAACATTTCCTTGTACCCCAGAATCAGTTCTTCTCAATTACTGACCTGCCCTCAATTTATCAAAATACAAATCAGAATTAGCATTTTTTTTTAATAGTGGCAAAAACTTATTGCACAAAATTGAAAATCTAAAAAAACTCTACAGCAATGATTTTTTGGGATATAGTGGTTATGGATAAATTGGCAATGCAGATAACTATTGCAGAACTGCCATCTAAACGAAATAACTTCTTGGAAAAATGGTTTCCTTTCATTGATTATGTAATGCTACACCCTAACATTCTCTGTTCTTCACCTAATATTTAGACTTTGTATTTTATTGATGGTATAAGATCAAATTCAGTATGGTACTTATAAAGGTGTATAATTTCTTGTTCTATCTGTATATTGAACTAATTATGATTGTTAATGTTGTAGTTATTTTTTTAATGTTGATTGTTGATAAAAATTGTTTAAAAATTAAGTTTTTTTTAAAAAAAGATGTCCTTCCAGGCATACATCCTAATTCGGGAGGCAGTCTCCAAAGCAGTTCTCATAAACAAAGAGAGGCCCTTCCCTGACTTATAAACATTAGAAAAGGGAAAGAAAGAGGCATGGAACGGGATGACCCTCACATACAAGTGTTTGCATAAAGTGGGGCCTTTACTCCTCTGGTGAGAGCCCTTCTAGCAGCAAACAGGAAATAATGTTTGCCTGCCTGTGTCTCTGACCAGTGTCTCAGGCCCAGGTTGTCTTTCCCTGGTCACACTGTTCTTCCTAGGAAGAAGACACAACCTCTCCAACACTCTTACTCCTCCTAGCTGGTGAAAATGGCCAGTGTTGCCTTCCTCTAAGCATGCTCCTCTGGCTCCGATACCTCGCACATTCTTCCCACAATATAAAAATAGCATTCTAACAAAGTCACCATATCACACAGATTCCTAAGTGAGAAGGTTAAAAATGGATCAACACATGATGGGAGACTGAAGCTGGGATCAACTCTGGTTGTCAAGCTACGAAATGGAACTCTCAATGAGTACAATAGGCTGCAGATCACATCAAAGGAAGGGCACCTGGAAGATAAACAACCTTCAGGAAAACATCAGTTATTTATTGCCTGTTTGAGTTATCTTAAGGTTGTATTAAATTCATTGCTGTGAGCTGCCCTGAGCCCGCATATAAATCAAAATAAATAAATAAATCTTCTGCAAATAGCTTGCCTTCCATAGCCTCAGAGCATACCTCCAAGTAGCTGTACAACAGACTAGAGTCAAGAGAGGAAGATTAGGAAAAATAAAATGTTAATTGCCATTATGTCTTATCTTCTTCAGATGATAAACTTAAGGCAATCAGGTACAAGTTTAAGGTACCGGCAAGTTGTCCATGAGATACAAGCATATGTTCACATCATAAACAGCTTATCATTCTGATGTGATATAATAAACATAATACTTGTCCCCACACACTACAATAAAGATCACTGCTGACAATACTAGGCAGCACAAAGAAATTTCTAGGGGTCGTGGTGATATAACCCGTGGGTCTCATAGAACCATGAGCTAAAAGATATGGAGTTTGTCACGTCAAGAGATGTGAATACAGAAGACAATGCCAATGAACCTCACAAAAGCTGTAGATTCAATAATCACCAAATATGCCCTATCTTAGTCCACTGAGTTCCCACCACTAACTTTTCCTCCGGCACAAGTCTTTGGAAAGGAGTCATTGAACCCATCAAAATAAAACACAATATTATTCAAAACCACTGTTATGGTTTATTTTGTGACATTTCCTAAAAAGCACTTTACATCTCAAGTTTCACTTTTCTTTCAGCATTTCTACAGTTTTCTATATGTTCTGTACACCTCTCATTTATGCCCTGCACACAGAAAATAGCAAAAAGCTTACGGTATCTCTATTATTTACACCTCTACAGCTGCCAGACCAGGTACCTTTTAAGGCCAGCAAAATATGCTCAGTCCTGATTTAATCCCAATTGGTTAGTAACCCAAATCAAGTGTACTCTCAACATTGGAGTTTTAGCCAATTATACCCCCCAAATCATCACACTTGTGTGATTTGCTTGCAACCATGTTTCTTGCTTTAAGACCTTTGCATCTCTAGGTACCCCAGAGGCAGCTGGCTGGATCCAGTGGTACCTTTCTGTAATGGCATGGTTTTCCTAGGCACAAGAAGACTTCCTTGATTCAGGGCTCTTCTACCAGTAGGAAATAATTTGTCCAGTAATCTCAGTTACCACTTCTAACTAGGACCGCCCCTGTCAATTACCTGGGATGGTGCGGGAGCACAGTTCTTCTTGGACAACTGCAGGCCTCATGAGATCAGACTTCCTTTCTCTTATGGTAGCACTACTTACCTTCTTATACATTCAGTCCAAGACTAACCTTTTCGGAACCCTGCCAACTACTCAGGCCTCCGGTAAGTATTTCCAAATGTGAGAGTCGCAGAAAATAAAGCTGCTGATGAAGTGAACAGCTCAGTTCTTTTGGTAGCCACGATCCAAGCGCCAAGGACTGAGGGAAGATGCTTAATGCCGGACAGTGCCACCTGAGTCAACACATCCAATCCAGACCTGGTTAAGGGTTAAGCTCCATTTCTCACTTTTAATTGTGCAGGCCATTAAGGTCTACTGTTGGAGGCCAGCTATCTCCTACAATTATCAGACTCCGGAGGTCACCAATTAGAACCCTGCGAGGATTTGAATTAAAAAAGAAGGAGGCCTTGAGATTAGGTGAAGTAATGATCCAAAAAGAGATTAGTTCTGTTCAGACTGCACTCATTATAAAAACCCATTTCCTTTGTGTGAAGATTCAATGTCTCGTTTATTCTCCTGGTGTTATCACACTACAGGAGAGAACTATGACTGTACAGGATGTATTTGAGAAGAAGCATGGCAGTGCATTCAGATCTTGCTAGATACGAGACAGATGTCTAGCTTTTGCTACTACTGTTTGGAAAATGGTAGAGGCACGTGACCTTTAGGCTCCATGGTTACCTGCAGTGGACACAATACCAGCTGCCACGTATCATGGCAAATGAGAACTCTGGTCACGTGGTACGGCTCCAGGTTAATTCTCAGACAGAAAGCAGCAGTAAGCTGATGGTATCTTTACAATTTATAACCCAAACATTAAATACCTTGGCATGCATTGGCAGGAAGTAGTATATCAGTGTAGCCCCGACCAACAGATAATTTTGTTTTGAACGATATAAAATCCCTGATTTGGCAGGACCAGCAAAGCATGCTGAAACGTAACAGTATTTCCATTATCAATTTTGCATTCACATTAAGCTTTAATTCCAGCAGCATGTGTGTGTGGAGCCATTGCCTACGGTAAAATTAGCTGGATCAAGAGTGCCTTGAATCAAGGGACTGGCCCCTTCTGCTGCAAGAAAGTGCCTCTGCTAACAGAACAGATGCACACTTTTTCCTAGTGACTTTTGCCAATTATAGCAATGCAATCGATCCCCATTTCCAGTATTGCAAGATCACGCAGGTTCTTCTTTCAATCCCGTTTTACCAAAAGTGTGTTACACAAAGGATGGTGAAGTGGTAGAGCTCACATCTTGCATGGGGAAGGTGGATAGGCTTTTCCCTGCAAGAGATCTGGGAAAGCTACTGCCTGTCAGAACAGTCACTACTGGCCCGGACAGTCCAATGATCAACTCCGCATAATGCAGATTCGTGCACTTCTGTACATTTTCACCAGGGAAGAGCCCTTTGTAGGGCTGTTGTGGTCTTCCAAGGATTCATAGGGGCCAGGCCTGACTGCAACCACTGACTGACTTGCTACCACCCCAGCTACCATGACTCAACCAAGGCACAGCTGCAACAAAAGCCAATGTGGTGTACTGCTCAGACTAGGATCAGAGTTTCAGACTTAAGATTCAGGAGATGGAGATCAAGCCCCTCTGCTACAGAACTTCTCTGGGTGGCCTTAAGGCCAGTTACATACCTTCAGCCTAGACTACCTCTCGGGGTTGTTGTGAGAATAAAATTGGAAGAGAATGATGTAAGCTGCTTTTGGGTCCTCGTTGTGCAGAAAGATGGGGTATAAATATAGTAAATAAATATACCTGAAGATTGGGGGGGAATAAAAGTATGTTGGTTGTAAAGGAGAGAAGGAAGCAGATCAATGTGATGACCTGGAGGTGCCCAGAGGAGAAAAGAAGAAATAGTGGAAGAGTAATAAATGAGGCAAACTTAAGTGGCAAATATGAGCAGGAGCCTAGTAGAGCCTTGGAGACAAGCTGCATTTTATTCTATGCATCAGCTTTTGTGAACTAGCAGCATTGTTTTAGTCAAGGGTCTCTTATAAAAAGAAGGGGGCAACCTGGAGGAGCCTGACAGGCACACAGCACACAATCCTAACCAAGGTTGACCTCTGCAGCTCAGCCACCTCAGTTTTAATTATGTTGCTTCCCTCTGTACTGAGGAAGGGAGAACAGCTTTGCCCCTTCCCCTGTCCACTCCAGTCCAGTGAGACCTTGCAATCCTCTAGCCCAGATGACTGACACCGCTTATACCTTGAATAAAACTTTGTTGATCTTAAAGGTGCCAACAGACCTGAACTTTGTTCCCCAAAACCTTGTTGGTCTCTACGGTGCTACTGGACTTAAATCTAGCTGTTCTACCGCAGACCAACACAGCTACCCTCTGAGACTTTTTTCCCCCCATCGTAATATCTTTAAGAAGCAAACTGTTACAGAGCTTTTCGGATGACACTTCCACTCTAGACCCCTTTCCAGTCCAGTTTTCGTCCAGGACACGGGACAGAGACAGCACTGGTCACCCTCACGGACAACCTCAGGAGGCACCTGGATTGAAGCAGATCAGCAGTGCCGTCACTGTTGGACCTGTCGGCAGCGTTTGATACAGTCAACCATCAGCTAATAATCCACCGCCTCGCCGACTGTGGAGTTCGGGGACTTGCCTTGCAATGGCTCACATCCTTCCTTCAGGACCAGGGACAAAGGGTAGTGCTACGGGAACAGCTGTCCCAAAGGCATCCACTAACCTCTGGTGTGCCTCAAGGGGCAGTACTTTCCTCAATGTTATTTAACATCTATATGCACCCCCTTGCCCAGATTGCCTGGAGGCATGGGCTGGGGTGTCACCAATATGCGGACGACACCCAGCTCTACCTGCTGTTGGGTGGCCGGTCTGACTCTATGCCGGAAGATCTGGACCGGGCGTTACAAGGCGTGGCTGGTTGGTTTAGACTGAATCCGTTGAAGATGGAAGTCTTGTGCCTGAGCCAGGGTGGCCCGAGAGTAGGGATCCCACTCCCAACCTTCGATGGGGCACTATTAGTGCCAGTGCTTGAGGTTAGGGAGTGCTCCTGGATGCCTATTTAACAATGGAGGCCCAGGTAACAGCCACTGCCAAGTCAGCCTCTTACCACCTTCAGCTGATCAAGTGGTTCCTTTCCTCGAATGCAATGACTTGGCAACTGTGATTCACATGATGGTCACCTCCAGATTAGACTACTGTAATGCTCTCTGCATGGGGCTGCCCTTGTCCCAAATCCAGAAGCTTTGAGGTGTTGGTTTTGACCTTTAAAAGCCCTGAGGAATCATTCCTCAGAGAGCACTGCATTCACGGGCCCAAAACTGGCTGGCCCTCCCAGACCCTGGCTGGCCCTCCCAAAGATGCTAGACTGGTGATAACTAAGGACAGGGCCTTCTTGGTGGCAGCTCCATACTGGTGGAATGAGCTCCTGGAGGAGATGAGGGCCCTGTGGAACCTTTTACAGTTCCGCAAGGCCTGCAAGACGGAGCTCTTCTACCAGGCTTTCAATTAGGAGCCACCTTAAACATGGAGAAGTGACCCTGAGCCCTGGTTTTACCTTCTTCAGCCTCTCTTGCCACATAGTTGATCAAACTAAGCTGATTTGAGAATACCATCAGGACTATCACCTAAGTAGTGGTATGGTTTGATCTAGGAATCTCTGCTCTTGCACTTTGTTTCCAGCATTTTAAGAAAACATTGTTTATGAATGTTTTATTTATGTTTTTAACTGTATTTATATATACATTTTATGTAAGCCACCCTGAGCTTACCTTGGCTGGGAGGGCAGGGTATAAATCGAACTAATAAATAAACAAACCGTGCCTCTTTAAACAAGCAAGAGCCCATGCCCCAAACAGTTTTGAAGAGACAAAAGTTGATGAGACCCACTGAGACATGAAACTGAACAGAAGTCACACTGTACAGCCTTTAAGACCTCTCCAAGGGAGCAGGATAAGCTCTGTATGCAGTGGAGTCACAACTGCCAGTGGAATCTCCTTTCGTTTCAATTTTATTTTAATTTCATATCCCGCCTTTATCCCCAATGGAGGACCCAAGGCAGCTTACATCATTCTCTTCCATTTTATCTTCACAACAACCCTGTATGTATAGTTAGGCTGAGAGTACATGGCCCAAGGTTGCTTCCACGGCAAAGTAGGGAGTAGAGACACTTTCTCTGGCCCCACGAAAACCAGTCCAGCTCTGGGTCAGGCTGAGACCTCGTTCACGGCTGATAGAAGTCATTGGCCGTAGCTAACAACCAAACAAAAATACAGAAACACATTATGACAAGGTTATCTTCAACAGTTTCTATGGGACTAGTTCTATACCATGTCTTTTCCCCTGGGTATCTACAGCTGGACAGATTCTTATTATGCATCTAAGCAAACTGACAAGTTCCTCAGAAAGCAGATATTTCTTAGCACAGCCCATTTCTGGCTGCATACAAGTTCTGTGGCTATGCATCTACTGTAAGGAGGTAGCATCTAATCAATCAAGATCCAAAAGGCTGCATAGAGCTCATTAAGAATTCCAACACGTTCCAAGGTATAATGTGTGCTTCATCAGGGGATATTTACTTTCAACAAACCGTCTATTCAGGAAACACAACTGCAGAAAGACTCGGAGCTGAAGCCCCTCCATGACGTAGTGCTCTGGGACACAGGCTGTCCTTGAACTAAATACCCTCCCCCACCCACCCAGGGAAGAGCGTACTACTACAGCTCACTGAACTATTTTTACACCCGGTTATTTCCTCTGGATCTTGAACATGTGCACACAAATGAGAGAGGACGCTTATTTGTGTCTCGAGGGAAGGTTGCGCTGAGGATCTTCTGATGCATGCAAGCCTCTTCAAAACAGCATCACATCACACCTATGTGGCCCTCTACAATGCCAAATCACACGTTGCGTACTATATTCTTCCAATATCGTAACACTGAATCACTGCAAAAAGAGAGATTCTATTATATGCAGTTGCCTCTAACTAGCAGTGATTCCTTTTTTTCCCTCCAAATATGGACTTACTTAACACAGTTTACATGCTTAGACTGCCATGCCATTCCAACCAGCGTAGGGTGACACTGTGGGTTCGTGAATCTCCATTTCTTTCACACAGATCTGCAGGACAAGCTAGGCTGAGAGGGAATCACTGACCCAAGGTCAGAGAGAGCTTCAAAGGAGAGCAAGGACTTGAACCCAAGTTCACACTAGTCTTACACTTGAACCCCCCCCCCCAATACCATACTCCACATCGAAAGCCAGTAAATGATTTCATAACGAAGACGGACACCGATCAAAGCTGCCATAGTATTTCCCATATGGAAGGGGGAATCATTACTCATGAATGAGGATAGACATCATCCCTCATGAGCAAGGACAGACAATTGGGGCTGGCTGGCTCTGTGGCATTTAGGAAGCCTAAAGCACCAGCCTTAAGGGCCAACCTAGAGGAGATGCAGGAACTATTGGCTATGTTTTGATAAAACTACAGTACAATTACAAGGACTCCAAGCATGATCACGGCCAGGGGAATTAACCCTCTCCACCTGAGCTACTTTTTCTCCAAAAAAACCCACTTGCCCCACAGACTTGCCCCACCATCTAGAGATGACCTCTTCTGCAGCTCTGCCCCCCACCCCACCCCATATGGCCCGGCTGGGTGGAACAGAAACAGCCAGGGAGAAGAAGAGTTAAAGGAAGAGGCAGTGGCGCACGACTGCAGCACAATAAAAATAACCACTGTGGGACACTTTGCATACTTCTCACATTATGTCTTGCCTGGCCCCGTAAACATCACGCTTCAGAGCAGCCTGACAGCTGCCTTCCTGTTCCATGCTCTCTACTCTGCCCACTTACTCACAGTAACACTATGAGTTTCACCCCCCATTACATGTTATAAACAACAGGCGTCGGGGGACCACTGCACGACCACATGATTAAAGAGGCACAGCATACAGAGTGGAGGAAGTGTTTAGCCACATGACCCCCCACACTCCGTGTGGCCTGCTGAAACCTACAAAAGGGCCCACTCTATATGCTCCTATATGTCCCACTTGTGGTACCGCAAGCACTTTCGCACACCCCACACATACGTGATCGGTCTTGTTTTAAAGGAGCTGGAGTGGCAACGTGTGGGAACCCATTTCTTTCCAGTTGACTGCATCTCAGTTATTTCTCTTGCCCAGAGAAACCGGCTGAAGGAGAACTCCCAGAACAGGGGCTCCCCAGCCTTTGTAAGCTCGCAGGCACCTCTGGAATTCTCCACAGGGTGGTGAGCCATGCCCCCTCTAAGCTGACAATGTGCCCTCTAAGCTGTGAAGCCTTGTGAGCAAAAATTCTACTTTGTGAGCTACTGGCATTAAAGTAGTGCGTGAGCAATTTTGCTACTGCATAAATCAGTGTGCTCCGGAGCCACCTTCCCTGAGCTAAGACAAAAAGGTGGGTGCCGGAGGCTAAAAAACTGAGCTAACTCACACTAACTCAGCTTAGAGGGAACGCTGGCTGTGGAGTCTTCTGAGCAAAAATTCTACCTTGTGAGCTAGTGGCATTAAAGTTGTGAGTGAGCAATTTGGCTGCTGCATAAATTAGTTTGCTCTGGAACCATCCTTCCTGAGCTAACACAAAAACGTGTGAGCCGGAGGCTTAAAAAACGGTGAGCTAGCTCACACTAACTCAGCTTAGAGGGAACACAGGTGGTGGGTGCAGCCATGGAATGGCTGCTGCAGGGGGTGGAATCAGCCACAAAGTGGCAGGGACTGAGGTGAGGCATCATTCTAAAAGCAGCTCTTCCAACATTTCAGGCATAAGCTATGTTTAGCGAGACGACTTTTTAAAATGAATCAAAGTGGGCAGCCATGTTGGTCTGAAGCAACAGAACGGAAGTTAAGAGTCCAGTGGGTGCCATGTTTTAAGGAACATATTAAGAATGTCTTCTTGCACATTTCACCTTCTATCACACAGGGAAGATACTCCTGCTGCAGTGGAAGCAGCGGCCAAAGCAACATTTTTAAACAGCTAATCAGATCCCCAATGGCCAAGCAGAAGTCCTGCTGGGCAAAAGCTCCATCCGGCCCCTTCCTAAAAAAGACACCAGGAAATATTTTGGGGGCGCAATGTATGCACGGGCACCATAGTAGAGACCCCTGTCCTAGGAAGTCAGAGTGCAAATTCAACAGCTGGGAAGCTGCAGTTCCTGCAGCCCATAATTCCACCGAGAGAGAGAGCAAGCAAACAGTCCTTCCTTCCTGCTTGTTCTAGGAGGCTTTGCCTGGCAAAATACTGCAGGAAGAGAATATGGAGCCATGGTGTACAAAACAAGATACTTGGGATGAGTATTCTCCTTGCTCCGCTGAACAGGTTACACAACTAGCTCTTCATCACTGGAATGTAAGCCTACCAGCTAATTATAAGCAGAGTTAGCCAGCAGCAGCTCTCACTGGAGAGGAATGAACATTTTGCATCCTCCCCTCAAGAAAACAGTTCATTGGTACATACCAATGAGGTCTTCCACCACCTGCTAGTTTGTTTGCTTTTTTTTTAAGATGGCAAGAAGGTGTTCACTCCTCCTTACACTTCTTCCTGGAAGTGTTCTGGCAAGTCTGATACGACGCTAGTATGTTTATCATCGAGCTCAACTGCAACCATACTACTTGGTATAAGACACCACAAAGACAAGAGCTGCAAATTACAAAATACATTAGAAGTAGGAAGCCAGCCAGGGAGGCAGTGGGGCCCTTGGATGACCAAGAGGTAAAAGGAGTAATGAAGGATGATAGGGAAATGGCTGAGAAGTTGAACGCATTTTTTGCCTCTGTCTTCACTGTGGAAGAGGAGAAGTGCTTGACCACTCCAGAAGCACCGATTTCGGGAGGGGGTTTGAAAGACCTGAATCAGATTGCGGTGACAAGAGAGGAAAGTCCTCCGACTGATGGACAATTTAAAAACTAATAAATCACCAGGCCCGGATGGCATT
The DNA here is from genome assembly GCA_029375565.1 of Gekko gecko. Lineage (NCBI taxonomy): Eukaryota > Metazoa > Chordata > Lepidosauria > Squamata > Gekkonidae > Gekko > Gekko gecko. Next base: position 77,059,456 of record JAPDNY010000009.1, read on the forward strand.
CATCCGAGAGTTCTGAAAGAACTCAAATGTGAACTTGTGGATCTCCTGACAAAAATATGTAATCTTTCTTTAAAATCTGCCTCCATTCCTGAGGACTGGAAGGTAGCTAATGTCACTCCCATCTTTAAAAAGGGCTCCAGGGGAGATCCAGGAAATTACAGGTCAGTCAGTCTGACATCAATACTGGGTAAGTTGGTGGAAACTGTTATTAAGGAATTAGTAGGCACACTGATGAACAAAAACTATTGAGGCAGACTCAGCATGGGTTCTGTAAGGGAAGATCTTGTCTCACTAACCTGTTAGTGTTTTTTGAGGAAGTGAACAAACATGTGGACAAGGGGGACCCAATAGATATTATTTACCTTGACTTGCGGAAAGCTTTTGATACAGTTCCTCATCAAAGGCTCCTAAGTAAGCTCAATAGTCATGGGATAAAAGGACAAGTCCTCTTGTGGATCAAAAACTGACTTATAAATAGAAAACAGAGAGTGAGTATAAATGGGAAACTTTCTCAGTGGAGGGTGGTAAGCAGTGGGGTACCACAGGGATCAGTACTCGGTCCAATGATTTTTAACTTGTTTATTAATGATTTGGAATTGGGAGTAAGCAGTGAAGTGGCTAAATTTGCAGATGACACGAAGTTGTTCCAGTGTGGTGAAAACCAGGGAGGAGTGTGAGGCACTCCAAAGGGATCTGTCGAGGATGGGTGAGTGGGCGTCAACGTGGCAAATGGGATTCAATGTGGCCAAGTGCAAAGTGATGCACATTGGAGCCAAAAATCCTAAATATAAATACACGTTTATGGGGCCTGAACTGGCAGAGACAGACCAAGAGAGAGATCTTGGAGTCATAGTAGATAAACTCAATGAAAATGTCTAGACAGTGTGTAGCTGCAATAAAGAAGGCCAACGCTATGCTGGGGATTATTAGGAAGGGAATTGATAACAAATCAGCCAGTATCATCATGCCCCTGTATAAATCATTGGTGCGACCTCATTTGGAATACTGTGTACAGTTCTGGTCACCACATCTCAAAAAGGATATTATAGCATTGGAAAAAGTGCAGAGAAGGGCAACTAGAATGATAAAAAGGTTGGAACACCTTCCCTATGAAGAAAGATTAAAATGCTTGGGGCTCTTTAGCTTGGAGAAACGACGGCTGAGGGGTGACATGATTGAGGTTTATAAGATTATGAATGGGATTGAGCAGGTTGAGAAAGAAGTCCATTTCTCCCTTTCTCACAATACAAGAACTCATGGGCACTTCATGAAATTGCTGAGCAGTCGGGTTAGAACAGATAAAAGGAAATACTTCTTCACCCAAAGAGTGATTAACATATGGAATTCACTGCCACAGGAGGTGGTGGCAGCTACAAGCATGGACAGTTTCAAGAGGGAATTAGATAAACATATGGAGCAGAAGTCCATCAGTGGCTATTAGCCACAGGGTATAGATGGGAACTCTCAGTCTGGGGCAGGTGATGCACTCTATTCTTGGTGCTGGAGGGGGCAGCAGTGGGAGGGCTTCTAGTGTCCTGGCCCCACTGCTGGACCTCCTGATGGCACCTGGTATATTTTGGCCGCTGTGTGACAGAGTGTTAGACTAGATGGGCCATTGGCCTGATTCAACATTGGCTTCTCTTATGTTCTTATGTTCTAACTTCATACCCCTGCAGGTTGACTGAAGCCTCAGCATGCAGAAACTTAATTTTATCCCATAAGGTCAGGAGGCAACAGCCTCATGCAAGTGGTTTTAATTGAGTTTGGCCACCTCCTGCCCGTGCATATTTGCAATGTTGCTCTTGTCAAGCAAGCACACATTTAGTGGCCAGCCGATATCTGCCATTCCCAGTGGCGGTGGAAGAAGACATATACAGGTGGACTTTCTCTGTATTTGGACTGCAAATCTCAGCAATAGATTCTACAAGATGTGTAAGTTAGTCAGGGCGATTTGCATAGGAAGAGCACACACCACAAATAATAATAAAGGTGCAAGAGTTGCTGCTTTTCCAGTTGTGAGTACATATTCCTGTACCTGGCTTCACCCGCAGACGATTCCTGCCTCCCTCGTTCAAGACATCCTAAGACCTAAGCTACAGGGATCTGCCTTCTCCATATCCTAAGCACAATAAACCCCAACAAACTGGTTCTATACCATAAGCTTCCACAGAAAGGAACCCACAGCAGGCTGTCTCACAAAAAGCTAGATGGCCACCTGACAGCAGTGCTGGTTCTGTGAACTTGGGCAGATCATGAGAAGGAGGGCAGGAAGGGTGCTTAGTTCTCATGGCGCTTCCTTACACACCCAGGGAAATGGCGATTACCACTTTGGGGTCAGGATGCAATTTTTCTCCAGGCCAGTTTGGGAGAAGGTGTTATTTGTTGTTTTTTGCCATCTTCTGGATGTGGAACTGGGGTCATCAGAGGAGGGGGTGGGGTTATTTGTGAATTCCCTGTATTCTGCAGGGGATTGGACTAGATGGCCCTGGAGGTCCCTTCCAACTGCATGATTCTATGAAAAGCTTATACTATAAGTAAGGCCCCACAGATAACACTCTAAACAATCCTGAGGGGAAAGGAAGCTTTTGATTCCCCACACCCTTGGGACCTATGAAATGACATGTGTGCATTTTGCAAGTTCAAGCGTCTGAACTGGCAGGAATGGACCAAGAGAGAGATCTTGGAGTCGTAGTGGCTAACTCGATGAAAATGTCTAGTCAGTGTGTAGCTGCAATAAAGAAGGCCAACGCTATGTTGGGGATTATTAGGAAGGGAATTGAAAACAAATCAGCCAGTATCATGCCCCTGTATAAATCATTGGTGCGACCTCATTTGGAATACTGTGTACAGTTCTGGTCACCACATCTCAAAAAGGATATTATAGCATTAGAAAAAGTGCAGAGAAGGGCAACTAGAATGATAAAAGGGTTGGAACACCTTTCCTATGAAGAAAGGTTAAAATGCTTGGGGCGCTTTAGCTTGGAGAAACGACGGCTGAGGGGTGACATGATTGAGGTTTATAAGATTATGAATGGGATTGAGCAGGTTGAGAAAGAAGTCCTTTTCTCCCTTTCTCACAATACAAGAACTCGTGGGCGCTCCATGAAATTGCTGAGCAGTCGGGTTAGAACAGATAAAAGGAAATACTTCTTCACCCAAAGAGTGATTAACATATGGAATTCACTGCCACAGGAGGTGGTGGCAGCTGCAAGCATGGACAGTTTCAAGAGGAAATTAGATAAGCATATGGAGCAGAAGTCCATCAGTGGCTATTAGCCACAGGGTATAGATGGGATCTCTCACTCTGGGGCAGGTGATGCACTCTATTCTTGGTGCTGGTGGCGGCAGCAGTGAGAGGGCTTCTGATGTCCTGGCCCCACTGCTGGACCTCCTGATGGCTCCTGGTATATTTTGGCCGCTGTGTGACAGAGTGTTGGACTAGATGGGCCATTGGCCTGATTCAACATTGGCTTCTCTTATGTTCTTATGTTAAGCGTCACCTTTGTTGTGAGACAACTAATGGGATCATGAAAGTGGTGCTTCGTAAGTACCAGAACAGGGACCCCCAATGTGGTCCCCATGGGGCACAAACAGCACCCGCCAACTCCTTTCTTAGCAGTGATCAAGTGTTGCTGTTGTTTTTATAAAGTGGGTGGGCCCAGATGGGACTCTTGCTCAGCAGGGCTTCTGATTCACCCTGAAGATTTGATTGACTATGCAGATTAAAATAACATTGTACCAGTGACAGCTACCACCACAGTGCTTGTTGTATTGTCTCTCACCCATTTTCCAGGATATTTCCTTTATATTACCCCCTCTACTTCCCTGTGTGTGTGGGCTCTGCTTTGTGCAGCAGCCATTTTGTAACTGGCCCTGCCTCCTCGGGCAGCCCCATCTATGTCAGGTAGTCCTGCCGTAAGATGGATGGAAGGGAAGGAGGGAGGGATGGTCTGCAACTTTTCACGTTTGGAATGTAGGGAGGTGTGCAGGTTGCCTAGGAGATCCAAGATTCCATGGCCTGGGCAGCCTGTTATCTCACCAAATGTCCTTGGTCTCACATTCCTTGTTTTCTCTGTCTGAGACAGCTTTGGGGCAGTTTGGTTATTTACTGCTTTACCACTTTCGCACCTCTTCCCGCGTGCAGGCTTAGTGACCCCACTGGTAGATGGAGGGGGGGTACTTCGAGTGGGTATAATTGTAGATGCTTCTTTTGTTTGAGTCATCCCTGACAAAGAGATGTTAACGTGCCTTTAGAACTGCTTTCAATAAACGCTATCTTCTTCTTGAAGCCTGGTGTTTGAGTTTCTGAAGTGCCTGACAATCTATCACCCTGGGTCAGAATTCTCAAGGTGCTCACAGACTATAAAGAACTGGGGACCCATATTCTATATTCCTACCCATCTCTATTCCAAGCTAAAAAGCCTGCTCAAGTGTTCAGAGGCAAGCCAGGAAGGGCTGGTTTGAGCATAGGGAAACTAGGAAGAAACAGCCGCCTCCATTCACGCACCTGCCAAGGGCAGAACTCTTGCTGTTCTGACTGGAGCATCTCCTATTGCGCGAAGCACTGGTACAGAGCAGTGCACCGGCTTGTGCTGCTGGGGGCCATTCCATGTTAAATATCCCCTTCCAGCCTTGGCGTGCAGAGAACATCTGCTCGTCCAATTCATATGGATACTTTTCGGCTGGTGGATACCAAGTATGGGGACAAGATCCTGGGACAGGTGAGACCTTCTCCCTGTGTTCTCTGCCCTTCCTGGCTGATAAAAGCTGCCGGAGGGTGACTGGCTGAGTGGATAAGGGGGGAGTAGGAAATGCTTTCTTGAAAGCCACAGTTGCATCACCCGTGCGTGAGGGGGCTGTGATTAGAACCTTGGGGGCGATAATCTAAGCTCTACTAGTCTCCGATCTTCCATTCTTGGGTCAGGCACTAGAGTAAGCTGTTGCTCCTCAGCTCCAGAGGATCCTGGAAGAGATTGATTTTTGGGGGTACCCATCAGCATCTGGCTTTAGGCCAGGATTTGGAATAGAGAGTGCAATCGATCTGCTCCCTGCCATCCCCTCCCCTTATTTTTCCTTTGAGTGCTAGCCTTCACAAAGTGAGAAGAAAAGGGTACTTGCACAGAATTATGATACTTACGTATTTAATTCATTTATACTCTGCCCTTTCTCCCCAATGGGCACCCAAAGCAGCTTACATCTTTCTCCTCCATTTTATCTTTACAATGACCCTCTGAGGTAGGTTAGGCTGAGAGAGTGTGACAGGCCCAAGGTCACACAGCAAGCTTCCATGGCCTGTGTGGGGACTTGAACCTGGTCTCCCAGATGCTGAGAAATGAGGCTTTCTGCACTTCCCTGCCAACCTGTACTAAGAACATGAGAACGTAAGAGAAGCCAATGCCGGATCAGGCCAATGGCCCACCCAGTCCAACATTGTCACACAGTGGCCAAAAATACCAAGCTGCTCTTTGCTTGAGGATTATTTGGCTCTACAATCATAGGAACGACCATTGGACTTACCATGAGGGGTCCTTCTCCTCTGAGGTCAGGAGGACATCTCCAATGGGTTATTCCCACTGTGCCTGTAGGGAGGCAGGAAATAGTTTTTTCCCCTTCCTGTTGGCGCCTCCGGAATAGCCTATCTCAGTTCTGGGACTCCGAAAGCAGTGCTAGCAGCCTAAATGAAGTAGCCTTGCCCTAGAAAAAAGTAACTGCAAACAGTAATATTAACTGATTAAACAAGAAAGCTCTGCAACTATGAACAAAGGCAGAGTACAACCAGAGATACAAGAGAAGAAGAAATCAGCACAGAAGGATTAGAAAAAGGAAGATGAGAATGGGAGGGCCGAGATGTCCTCCTGACCTCAGAGGAGAAGGACCCCTCACGGTAAGTCCAATGGTCGTTCTCCCTGAGGTGGAGGACATCTCCAATGGGACCTCCCCGAGCAGTGTCCCTCATGTGGGTGGGTCGTCATCTTCCTCCATGTTAATGACGTGATGAAGAATTCTTCTCCCAAAAGCCGCGTCTGCAGATGCAAGCGTGTTGATATGGTAGTGCCTTATGAAAGTGGAAATGGATGACCACGTAGCCGCCTTACAGACTTCTTCTACCGAAGCTCTATTGGTAAAAGCGGCGTTGGTTGCTGCGCTCCGCAGAGAATGAGCTGTGATGCCACTGGGAACTTCCTGACCCGAGGCCCGGTAGGCCTCTGTGATGCAGGTCTTCAGAACCGAACTGATTGCCGATCTAGACATCTTCTCCCCTGTCCTAGGTGGAGATATATTGACGAATAAGGACTCTGTCTTCCTGCAATCCTCTGTCCTTGCTATGTAAATTTTGAGGGCCCGTTTAACATCCAAGGTATGCCAAATCCGTTCCTTGGGGTGCTTGGGAGTAGGACAGAACGTGGGTAAGCAGATCTCTTGAGAGCAGTGGAATCTAGAGCCTACTTTTGGCTGGAAGGTAGGATCTGTGTGAAGCACAACCTTGTCTTTATGAAAGACGCAGAGTGACGATTTCACTGACAGTGCCCCGAGTTCTGACACTCGTCTCGCAGACGTGATGGCGACCAGGAACAGCGTCTTCATCCTCAGCCATTTCAACCCCACCTCCCTGAGAGGCTCGAATGGTGATCTGGTAAGAGCATTGAGAACCGTATTCAGCCTCCAAGTTGGGAAGCGATGGACCTGAGGCGGTGATTTTGCCACCGCTCCCTGCAGAAAGAGTTGAATGTGAGGATGCTTGGAAATCTTGTATCCTCCCAGGGGAGGGAGAACAGTGGAGAGAGCCGCTAACTGTCTCCGAAGAGTAGCAGACTTCAAACCCGAGTCCAGACCATCCTGCAGGAATGCCAGCACTGAAGCAATCGAGGGGGACAGTGGTTGCACCTTCTTGCGCCTACACCAGCGCACGAACGCCTTCCATGTGGTATTATAGATACGGACCGTGGATTGCCGTCTGGATGCCAAAATGGTGTCTAGAACCTGGGGAGAATAACCTAATTCCGACAGGTTGCTCCGCTCAATCTCCACGCGGTCAAACACAGCCAGGCCGGGTTTGGGTGCCATATTGGACCCTGCAACAGCATGTCAGGAGACACTGGAAGGACTAGGGGTGGAAGTATGGACAGCTCCTGTAATGCCGAGAACCATGGGCGACGAGCCCAATTCGGGGCCACTAGGATGACCTCTGCTCTGAGTTCCCGGATTCTGCGGATGGTTCTGGAGACCAGAACAAACGGCGGAAACGCGTATAGGAGACCCTGGGGTCAGGGCGTCGTGAGTGCATCCGTTGCCTCTGCCTCCAGATGGAAGAATCTGGAGAAGAATCTCGGAAGAGTGTGGTTCGCGGGGGATGGAAACAGATCCACCTTGGGATGTCCGAATTGCGTTACTATCATGCTGAAGAGGCGTGGATGGAGGGCCCATTCTCCCTCCTGTATCTCCACCCTGCTGAGCCAATCTGCTTGCACATTTTCGGTCCCCTTTATGTGTTCTGCCCATAGTGAGACGACGTGTCTTTCCGCCCAACGGAGGATCTTCATCGCCTCCCTGTGAAGCTGAGACGACCGAGATCCGCCCTGCTTGTTGAGATGTGCCTTGGCCGAAATGTTGTCCGTTCTTATCAGCACTTGTCGACCACACAATTGGGGGGCAAAGTGAAGTAGAGACAAGCGGATCGCTCTGAGTTCCAGGAGGTTGATGGGCAGGGCTTTCTCCACAGTCCGCCACGTCCCCTGGACCGGAACGCCGTTGAGCGTCGCTCCCCAGCCCAAGAGACTGGCGTCGGTGAACAGTTCCCTAGAATGGCTGACATAGTAACTCTTGCCTGCCAAGAGATTGTCCATGTTCGCCCACCACCATAGGCTCTTTTTACTCCAAGGGGTACCTGCAGGTTGAGGACCTTCCTTTCCATGATGGAGAGCTGATCAGGACGTAAAAACAGTTGTAACGGTCTGGAGTGCAGACGGGCCCATTGTATCATGTCGATGCTGGCAATCATGAGACCCAGCAGTTTGGCTAAGTCCATGAGGAGAGCGGACCTGCAGTTGAAAATTCTGGTGGCAGCTTCCTTGATCTTCTGAGCCTTGGCCAGCGGGAGAAAGAGGGCATTTCGAGTGGTGTCGATCACCGCTCCCAGATGCTCTATACGCTGCGTCGGTAGTAACGAACTCTTTTCGAAGTTCATCAGAAAACCGTGTTTCTGCAAACACTGAAGTGTTCGCTCCGTGTTCCTGACGGAGTCTGCCTGTGTACTGGCCCTGATCAAGAGGTCGTCCAGATACGGATGGACATGGATCCCCTGAGATCTGAGATGAACCACGGGATTGATGATCAACTTGGAGAAGAGGCGTGGTGCCGTGGATAGACCAAAGGGAAGCGCTCTGTACTGGAAGTGTTGGTTGTAAATGCAGAAGCGAAGAAATCGCTTGTGTGCTGGGTGAATAGGCACATGGAGGTATGCTTCCGTCAAATCTATGGAAGTGAGGTACTCGTTGGGAGATAGAGAGTCCACTACAGCCTTCAGAGTTTCCATGCGAAAGTGTCGCTTTATGAATTTGTTCAGAAACTTGAGATCCAGAATCGCCCTCCAGTCTCCGTTCTTCTTGGGGACCATGAACAATATAGAGTAAACACCCCTCTCCCTCTCGTTGTTGGGAACAGGTTCGATGGCCTGGATCTCCAGTAGATGCTGTATAGCCCTGCTGATGATGGCTCTCTTGTTCTCTGATCTGCTGGCTGGTGATTTTAGGAAGCGCTCTGGAGGCTGGTGCAGAAATTCTATCAGATATTATTGACTGCTTATTGACCATGGGCTTGTCCCACTCTGCTCTGAGCTGTCGCTCAAAGTATTCAGGGAAGGGAAAGACCCTCTCAGTAAATTCCTCAGGAGGAAAAAATTCTCGATTGCCCCCAGACTTTGATTTAAACTTGCTTTTGGCCGCCTTCTGGTACTCTGAAGGTGGTAAGTCATGTAACTCTAGAGCCTTTATAGCCTTAGCTAAAAAGAACTGGTAATCCTCAGGTTTGAAAAAACGACTGGATTGCTCTGGGAGTTTTAATTCTTCCTCCTCCTCATCAGACAAAAATTCACCCTCTTCCCTTTCCTCAACTGAAGAGGTATTGGACTCTACTTCCTCCCTCCATGGTTCCTCAGAGGATCTCCCAGGGGGAGGGGGAGCTTTCTTAGCCGCCTTAGTTGGCCACCCGGGGGGGAAACCTAGGGCTGTGATGATGAATACCTTGTGGGGAAGGAACCCCAGATCTAGGATGAAGCTGTGCCATTTCTTGTTGAATGGTCTTTTTAATAACAGCCATGAGTTCTGCAGAATGAATCAGAACTCCTTGTTCTAGAATCTTACCCCGTTTGGAGCCTGTCTCCGGATCATGATCCTCCTCGGACTGATTAGGGGGGCTATGGGGCTGACCTCCTTCCGCCCCTCTTTGCTTGAGGATTATTTGGCTCTACAATCATAGGAAGGTGTTTCCTGGACCAGAAGTTTATATCTGAGAACCACTGGGCATGGGATTGCACTAATAGAGGCCTCATTTGTATTTTCTTGCTCTATGCCTGGTGGGTTATCTTGAAACAACTTGCTTCTGGTCCTTATTGTATTTATGCTCTGTATATGATTGTGTATGATTGTACTATATGTTTTTACAATAGCCAATATGTTCCTCATTATTGACCGCTGAGGAAGGCCTATGTAGGCCGAAACGCATCAGGTCAGATTTACAAGCCCTTGTGTTTTATCGATTGATACTTATAAATAACGTGTGACTGGGCCCTTATATATTTTTAAAGTTGTGATTAATAAATACATGTATTTTTTTATACTTCCTTTATCAAGTTTTTAACACTGGCCCCCTTTCCCACATTTGACTAGCCTTTGTCAGGTTCTGGATTCCAGGTTTTAGGTTCAGGTTTTTTCCCCCTCCCCCTCTTTTTTTGTTCTTGCAAAAATACCAGGTGCCATCAGGAGGTCCACCAGTGGGGCCAGGACACTATTAGCCCTCCCACTGTTCCCCCCTCTAAGCACCAAAAATACAGAGCATCACTTGCTCCAGAGTCCCTATCTATACCTTGTGGCCAATAGCCACTGATGGACCTCTGCTCCATATGCTTATCCAATTCCCTTCTGAAGCCATCCATGCTTGTAGCTGCTACCACCTCCTGTGGCAGTGAATTCGATGTATTAATCACTAGACATGTAAAGTGAGAGGAAAGATGCATTTCCACCCCATCTTATCTCAGTCTCAAGCAGAACACAGAACAGCAGAGCCGGAAAGACCCAATCGTAAGCCTCAGGCTGAGTGGATTCAGATCTATACTAAACGGTGTGGTGTAGTGGTTAGAATGTCAGACTAGGACATAGGAGACCCAGGTTAGAATCCCATTCTGCCATAGAAGCTCACTGGGTGACCCTGGGCCAGTCGGAGCCTACCCTACCTCACAACGACGCTGTGAGGATAACATGGAGAAACCAAAAATATTGTCAGCCGCCCTGAGCTGGCCTTGCTGGGAGGGCAGGGTAAAAATCTAATGAAATAAATAAATAAATGTAAGCAGCTTCGCATCCCCATTGGGAAGAAAAGCTAGGCATAAATGGTGCAAATAAAATAAATATAGCTTTATTCCCATGTCTAGATAGCAATCTGTGCTACACCTAGCCTTCTTTCATCCAAAATGGTTGACGTTCCCGTTCCCCCCGGGGGCTTCTCTCCTCTCAAGCAGTTATCAAACTGGCACAATGCACTCAGTCCAAGAACAAGCTTGCCTAGTACACTTCTGGAAGGTTACAGATTGAAAGTCATTTTGGCCAACAGCCAGGGTGTTTTTTAATCATTCTACAATTACAGAAATAAAGACTCCCTAAAGGCACCAGTGTTGAATGTTTGCTATACAAGCTATTAACATAAGTGGCATCTGTAAAAGGGGACTCTCCATTACTGTACATTTACAGCTGAATCGTGTTGCTCTCCCATATTCCACTTCGCCTGCTGTTTGCAAAATGGCCCTTTGTCCGACCTCTCCAGAAAAGCAATTGCACAGGACATAATTTGCCTCTTAAGCCAAGGTGAGGACAATAAGCCCAACTGACTCAAGTTCAAACAATGCACAAGGACACGGATTGAACAGGAATGACCTCCATGGCTTACTCTGCCACCCTTTTTTATTGCATCTGTCAATAGCCCTGTCGTATTCTGTATCACCACAAACCACTGGTAGGGCAGGCAACAGCTGGAAGCATCTATTCCCTAATCTGGTTTCCAAAAGGGGCCATTTGCCATTCCGTAATTCTGTGTCCCAACTCGAATATTACATTCCCTATCCTGGCAGATTTCAATTAGCTGCATTTAAATGATGATAATTTAAAGCTACCTTGACTGCTTCGAAGTATAAAAATTGTATTACTGAAACCTGACACACTAAATCTCTCCAGAGCTCAAGCAGCTAACTGGTCTCCAGCAGAACTGAAAGAAGATCCCCTAGTTATTTGTTCCATCATGTCTGGCAAACGACCATTGGACTTACCGTGAGGGGTCCTTCTCCTCTGAGGTCAGGAGGACATCTCCATTGGGTTATTCCCACCGTGCCTGTAGGGAGGCAGGAAATAGTTTTTTCCCCTTCCTGTTGGCGCCTCCGGAATGGAAGGTTTCTTTCACTTACCGTGAATCTTCCTTTCTCTGTGGTTCTGAAGGGGGACATTCCTCACGTCTGGGATAAGCTCCGCCCTCCTCCTCAGGGTCGGCTCCGAACTTTGATCCAGGCAGGGAGGGGCTTATCCCCTTGGAGGCAAACCAGTCCTTCTCAAGCCCGATTATCTTCCCCGCCGGAAAGGAACTAGAAGAAAACACAACATTTCCCCCCACAACCAAGGGGGTACCAACTGCCCAAACACTACCATAGGGCAAGAAATTTAACCCACAAAAACAACAGTAACAGCGTGGTCTCTCGAAGCCACTGCCCCCCGTATCAAACTCTGTAAAGAGGGGAATCACCCTAAAAAACGGGTGGGCAGGAATGTCCCCTTCAGAACCACAGAGAAAGGAAGATTCACGGTAAGTGAAAGAAACCTTCCATTCTCCAGTGGTTCTTCGTGGGACATTCCTCACGTCTGGGACGTACAAAAGCTATGTTACCGGGTGGGCTGGCATTCCCAGCTTTACAGAGTGTGTTGAAGCACCCTGCGACCAAATGCCGCTTCCGCTGAAGCTAGTGTGTCCACTCTATAATGTTTAGTAAACGAATGGACCGACTGCCATGTTGCCGCTCGGCAAATGGTTTCTAATGAGGGAAAGGATCGATACGCCACCGAGGTAGCCGTCCCCCGAAGGGAGTGTGCAACGATTCCGGCCGGAATCTCTAACCCTTTTGCTTTATAGGCTAAGATAATGCATCCCTTAATCCACCTACTCAACGTGGATGTGGAGACATGTGTTCCCAAGGAGGATTTCCTGAATGAAACAAAAAGCGTCTCCGATTGTCTCCACCCTTTAGTTCTGTCAATATAGAAACTAAGGGCCCTCCGAACATCTAAACAATGCCATTCCTTTTCTCTTTCATGTTTAGGATTGGGACAAAAGGAGGGAAGAACAATCTCTTCTGCCCTATGAAAAACCGAATTCACCTTTGGAATAAATGCTGGGTCTAAGCGAAGGACTACCTTGTCCTGGTGGAAAATACAGAGCTCCTTGTTAATAGATAAAGCTCTCAACTCCGAAACTCTCCTAGCTGAGGTGATACCTACCAAAAAAAGGGTCTTGAAGGTGAGTTCCTTCAGAGGACACGTAGCCATTGGCTCAAAAGGGTATTTACAGAGAGCCCTAAGTACCACGTTAAGGTTCCAGGTGGGAAACCTGTGGACCTGCGGAGGATTAATGGACATCGCCCCTTTCAAAAATCGCTTAATATGCGGATGTCTAAGCAGAGACCTTCCATGTTTGGCCCCTTGGATGGCTGAGATGGCGGATACCTGTCTACGGAGGGTGCTAGTACTTAGGCCCTTATCAAGCCCATCTTGTAGGAAAGCCAAGACTATTCTAACTGAAGCCGTAACCGGGTTATGACCCCGTTCCAAGCTCCATGAGTGAAAAACCTTCCACGTATGATCATAGGATTTTTAGTAGAGACCTTTCTGGCTGCCAACATGGTATCAACTACTTTAATTTGATACCCCGCTCCCTCTAACATTTTCCGCTCAATCTCCATGCTGTCAGCCGAAGAAGTTCCGGCCGTGGGTGCCTTGTTGGACCCTGTGTGAGGAGGTCCACCCGAAGAGGCAGGTGCCATGGTTTTGTTGTCGACAGAGATTGCAGTTCCTGAAACCAGGTTTGACGTGGCCAGAAAGGGGCAACCAGTACCACTTCTGCTTTCTGTATACGAATCTTTTGTAGAACTTTGTGTAGGATTGGTAGGGGCGGAAAGGCATAGAGGAGTCCTGGAGGCCATGGATAACTTAGAGCATCTGTCCCTTTTGCCAGAGTGTTTCGTTGACGAGATACGAACTCTGGTATTTGACAATTTAGGTCTGTGGCAAACAGATCCATGACCATTCTGCCGAACTTGTTGCGGATCTGTACGAAGACTTCCCTGTTCAGCATCCATTCTGATTGGTCTATTCGTTTCCGACTGAGCCAATCCGCTAAGTCGTTGTCCTTTCCTGCTACGTGAATGGCTTTTATTGATAACAGATGTTTCTCTGCCCACGTCATTATCAGAGATGCTTCCGCATGAAGGGAGCGAACCTTGGTTCCCCCTTGACGATTCACGTACGCTTTTGCTGTAGTGTTGTCCGTCTGTACCAGAACATGGGTCCCTGACAGAACATCGACAAGTTTTACAAGCCCGAGGCGTATCGCCCTCAGTTCCAGCAGATTGATGCTTTCTGTCATCTCCGCAACCGACCATTCTCCCTGGACCATCTGGTCTCCCGAATGTGCACCCCATCCCGAGAGACTGGCATCCGTCGTCATTACAGATCGTGAGGGGTCCCGGAGAGGAACTCCTATTTTGAACCTCATTGGATTTTGCCACCAGGCTATCATATTCCGGACCGGGGTAGAAAGACTGATCTGTTTTACTCTCTTGTGTGAAATCGCCTTTTGGTGTGGTAATAACAGCAACTGTAAGGGTCTGACATGAAAACGAGCCCATTGCACTATCTCCTGACAAGAGACAAGCATTCCTAGGAGTTTGACCAGGGTCATTAGCTGTGTCTCTGACTTTTGAAGAACTTGGTCCATCAGGGTTTTGAGCTTGAATTCCCTTTCCTGTGACAAAAACACTTTGTCCAATTTCGTGTCTATCTCCACCCCTAGGTGGAGCAATCTCTGAGTGGGAATCATGTGACTCTTCTCCCGATTCACAATGAAGCCGTGGGCTTCTAATGTTAGAATAGTCAGATTTAGGGCCTGTGAGCAGACCGCCTCTGAAGGGGCTTTGATCAGGACGTCGTCCAGATACGGAAAAAGACTCACCCCTTGTAATCTCAGATGTGCTACCAAGGTCACCAGTACCTTTGTGAAGACCCTGGGTGAAGACTTGAGACCAAAGGGGAGAGCTTTGTATTGGAAGTGAAGATTTGCATAATTGAATCGCAGAAATTTTCGGTGCGAGCTGTGAATGGGTATATGGAGGTACGCTTCTGACAGATCCAAAGATGTCAGAAAATCTCCCTCCTGGATGGATATAAGAATGGATTTCAGAGTTTCCATCTTGAATTTCCTGTTTCGAATGAGTTTGTTGAGCCATTTCAGGTCTAAAATGGCTCTCGTGGATCCGTTTTTCTTTGGCACCACGAAGAATATAGAGTAAACGCCCTGTCCCTGTTGGGACACAGGTACTTTCTCTATTGCCCCTATATCCAGGAGGTGAAGTATCGCCTCCTTGATTTGGAGGTGTTTCAACCGGTTTCTGTATTTTGGTATTCTGATGAACCTTCGATAGGGGATGGAACAAAATTCCAGTTTGTACCCCTGTGATACTGTCTCCAATACCCATTGATCTGAGATTGTTGTATGCCACATTTGAGAGAATGCCTGTAGCCTTCCCCCTATCTTCTGTTTTCCCGGGGAGGCCATATAGTCATGCTGAAGGTCCTTTCTTGGGACCTTTGGCCGTTGCATGTTCATTTTTAGTGGGGGGAAAGATTTCCCCCTTGATGTCTAGGTTGCCATTTTCCTTTAAACGACCGTGAATAGGAGGGTTTTTGTCCTCTTTTCTGGTCGCGAAATGGCTGAAAACGTTTTCTCTGTCTGTTATCCCGTCGTTTGGAGGGGAGGACTTTTTTCTTGTCCTTATCCTCCACTAGGTATCTATCCAGACCATCTCCAAATAAGTTAGTACCTTTAAAAGGGACCGCTGCCACCTTTGCCTGAGCAGAGGAATCCACATCCCAGTGACGGAGCCAGTTATTGCGTCTTGCTGTCACGCTACATGCTAAAGCCCTGGCTGACAGTTGCATAGCATCTAGTGTGGCATCTGCCGTGAAGGCAATTGCCAGAGCTATTTTCTTCAGTTCATCTTTGAACTCCTTTGGCACCTCACTGTCTGCCGAAGCCAATTTGTCTGCCCAGTCATACGCAGCCCTGGCAAAGAGAGAGCCGGCAGTAGAGGCTTTGATAGCGGAAGAGGAGGCTTCAAAATTTTTCGTAAAGCCTGTTCCACCCTTCTATCAGTATGATCCTTAGGCATCCCATCAGCATCCATTGGGAGCACCGAGCTAGAATACAGACTGGTCACCGGATCATCTACCACGGGAAGTTTCAACTTCTTTGTGGCTTCTGGCATAAGTGAATAAAATTTAGAGAACAGTGGGTGATTAGCCTTGGGTTTAGCCGGATGTTCCCATTCCGCTTTCATAATATTGTAGAATGAAGCGGGGAAAGGCAGCCCTGTCTGTGAAACTGAGACCTTAGGCATTAACTTTCCAGCCCCTGTTTGAAATTCTGGCTCCTGTACTGTTTCCTCCTGAGGTCTAGATGATAGATCTAGGGTCCTCAAAACTTTAGGTAAGAGGCGGGAGTATAAGTCTTGTGGAAAAAGCCTAGATTGTACTGAAGGCATAACCACCTCGTCTTCTTCCGCTGAAAGCTCCCCTTCTTCTTTACCAGAAGAGGAGGTGGAAGAATCTGGTTCAGAGTCCCCAGGCCCCAGAAGGGGACTTCGTTCTCTGGATTTACGTCTGCTATGTTTTGATCTTACAGGTGACCTAGACTCGCTGGTCGTCCTGTCTCTGTTCCTCTTGAGGGATCTACCTCTTTCCATTAAGGAACCGTGTGGTTTGGATCCATGAATTGTTTCTTTTATCAATTCTTTAAACTCCCTTCTCATTTCTCCTCTGAACCAATTTAGCATATCAGACGAAATGGGCTCCCTGGATTCTAGATCTGGGGTATCCCTAGAATCTTGAGAAGTGGATGGTCCTGTCTGTGTTTTGTCCTCAGAGGAACAGCCCCAATCTTGGGATGCCTTCTCAGCCATTACCAGAACCTGCGGGGTGTAGATGAATCTGAAATCAGATCCATGATAGAAAACGAAGATCCCCCCCCACTAACTGAGGTTTTGGGGATCATTCTCCGCAAAAGCTATTAAAGGCTTTAGAGATAGTTCTCCGCAGGTTGGTCTAGTTCATTTACTATGATTATAACTCATCCAGATCCCTGGAGAGTGTAGATCATGCACGACATTCCCATCTATTTGTGGGTCTAAAATGGCTACTCCCAGCGTTTCCCGCCAAGATTTTCCTCCCCGGGATGGAGTGAGGCCTGGAAACTCCTCCCCCTCCCCACTTGCATTCGCGGGGTTTTGAGGAAGGAAAAAATGCCACGGAGGTTTTTCTTTTCCCGCTCTGCATCCCGGGGTTAAAAGGAATGGACCTCTGCATTCCTTAGGCAATGTCTCAGCCTCTTCCAGGATTACTGGAGAGGGTAGAAACTGTCTGCCTGCTTCTGCTTACCGCGATTCAGGCGGGAAGGTAGAAGACTGTTTGTCTCTCTCTCTCTCTCGCTCTCTCTCTCTCTGCACTCTCTGTAATAAGAGCAGGTCCTCCGCCCCAGGGACGGGTCAGACCGGCAGAGGAGAGAATGTCGCTGGGCTCAGGAAGCGTCAGCACTCCCTATACAAAGCCCGTCGTAATTAGACACAGCCTCGTCAGGCTGTAAATCTTTCTCGTAGTTTCGTTTCTTCTTTCAATAGGCGCGTTTCCGCGCCTCCGGAGCACGTCCTGCTGAAGCAGGGTCGGCAAAGGAACTGGTTTGCCTCCAAGGGGATAAGCCCCTCCCTGCCTGGATCAAAGTTCGGAGCCGACCCTGAGGAGGAGGGCGGAGCTTATCCCAGACGTGAGGAATGTCCCACGAAGAACCACTGGAGAATAGCCCACCTCCAGTTCTGGGACTCCGAAAGCAGTGCCTGCAGCCTAAATGAAGTGGCCTTGCCCTAGAAAAACGTAACTGTAAACAGTAATAGCAACTGATTAAACAAGAAAGCTCTGCAACTATGAACAAAGGCAGAGTACAACCAGAGATACAAGAGAAGAAATCAGCACAGAATGATTAGAAGAGGAAGATGAGAATGGGAGGGCCGAGATGTCCTCCTGACCTCAGAGGAGAAGGACCCCTCACGGTAAGTCCAATGGTCGTTCTCCCTCTGAGGTGGAGGACATCTCCATTGGGACCTCCCCGAGCAGTGTCCCTCATGCGGGTGGGTCGTCATCTTCCTCCATGTTAACGACGTGCTGAAGGATTCTTCTCCCGACCGCCGCGTCAGCAGATGCAAGTGTGTTGATATGGTAGTGCCTTATGAAGGTGGAAATGGATGACCATGTAGCCGCCTTGCAAACTTCTTCTGCCGAAGCTCTATTGGTAAAAGCGGCGTTGGTTGCTGCGCTTCGCAGAGAATGAGCCGTGATGCCACTGGGTACTTCCTGACCCGAGGCCCGGTATGCCTCTGTGATACAGGCCTTCAGAACCGAACTGATTGCCGATCTAGACATCTTCTCCCCTGTCCTGGGTGCAGATATATTGAGGAATAAAGACTCCGTCTTCCTGCAATCTGTCCTGGCTATGTATATCTTGAGAGCCCGTTTTACATCCAAAGTGTGCCAAATTCGTTCCTTTGGATGCTTGGGAGAAGGACAGAACGTGGGCAAACAGATCTCTTGAGAGCAGTGGAATCTAGAGCCCACCTTAGGCTGGAAGGTAGGATCCGTGCGAAGCACAACCTTGTCTTTATGAAAAACGCAGAGTGACGATTTCACTGACCGTGCTCCGAGTTCTGATACTCGTCTCGCCGATGTGATGGCAACCAGGAATAGCGTCTTCATTCTCAGCCATTTCAGTCCCACCTCTCTGAGAGGCTCGAACGGTGATCTAGTGAGAGCATTGAGTACTGTATTCAGCCTCCACGTTGGAAAGCGATGAACCTGAGGTGGAGATTTTGCCAATGCTCCCTGCAGAAAAAGTTGGATGTGAGGATGTTTGGAAATCTTGTATCCTCCCAGGGAAGGGAGAACAGTGGAGAGAGCCGCTAACTGTCTCCTAAGAGTAGCCGACTTCAATCCCGAGTCCAGTCCGTCCTGCAGGAACGCCAGTGCCGAAGCAATCGAGGGGGACAGTGGCTGCACCTTCTTGCGTCTACACCATCGCACGAACGCCTTCCATGTGGTGTTATATATACGGATCGTAGACAGTCGTCTGGATGCCAAAATGGTGTCTAGAACCTGGGAGGAATAACCTAATTTCGATAGGTTGCTCCGCTCAATCTCCACGCGGTCAAACACAGCCAGGCCGGATCCGGGTGCCAGACCGGACCCTGCACCAGCATGTCGGGAGATATCGGAAGGACTAGAGGTGGAAGTATGGACAGCTCCTGTATTGCGGAGAACCAGGGGCGCCGGGCCCAGTTCGGAGCCACTAGGATGACCTCTGCCCTGAGTTCCCTGATTCTGCGGATGGTTCTGGAAATCAGGACGAACGGCGGAAACGCATATAGGAGGCCCTGGGGCCAGGGCGTCGTGAGCGCATCTGTCGCCTCTGCCTCCGGATGGAAGAATCTGGAGAAGTATCTCGGAATCGTGTGATTCGTAGGAGAGGCGAACAGGTCCACTATGGGGCGTCCGAATTGTGCCACTATCCTGTCGAAGAGACGTGGATGGAGGGCCCACTCTCCCTCCTGAATCTCCACTCGGCTGAGCCAATCTGCTTGTACATTTTCGGTCCCTTTTATGTGTTCTGCCCGCAGCGAAGCGACATGGCTTTCCGCCCAAAGGAGGATCTTCATCGCTTCCCTGTGAAGCTGAGACGATCGAGACCCACCTTGCTTGTTCAGATGAGCCTTGGCCGATATGTTGTCCGTCCTTATCAGCACTTGTTGACCACACAGCCGAGGGGCAAAGTGAATCAGCGATAGGCGGATCACTCTGAGTTCTAAGAGGTTGATGGGAAGTTTCTTCTCCGCAGACTGCCACGTCCCCTGGACTGGAGTGCCGTTCAACGTTGCTCCCCAGCCCACGAGACTAGCATCGGTGAACAGCTCCCTGGTGTGGCTGACATAGTAGCTCTTGCCTGCCAACAAATTGTCCATGTTTGCCCACCACCGCAGGCTCTTCTTGACTCCAATCGGTACCTGTAGGTTGAGTGCCCTCTTTTCCATAATGGAGAATTGATGAGGACGTAGGAACATCTGCAACGGTCTGGCGTGTAGACGGGCCCATTGTATCATGTCTATGCTGGCAATCATCAGGCCCAGAAGTCTGGCTAGGTCCATGAGGGGTGTGGACCTGCAGTTGTGAATCCTTGTGACTGCTTCTTTGATCCTCTGAGCCTTGGCCATCGGGAGAAAAAGAGCATTTCGAGTAGTATCGATTACTGCTCCCAGATGTTCTATGCGCTGCGTAGGTAGCAGGGAACTCTTTTGGAAGTTGATCAGGAAGCCATGTTCTTGTAAACACTGTAGTGTTCGCTCCGTGTTGCTGACGGAGTCTGTCCGCGTACCGGCCCTGATCAAAAGGTCGTCCAGATATGGATGGACATGGATGCCCTGAGATCTGAGATGAACCACGGGATTGATGATCAGCTTGGAGAAAAGGCGTGGTGCCGTGGATAGACCAAAGGGAAGTGCTCTGTACTGGAAGTGTTGGTTGTAAATGCAGAAGCGAAGAAATCGCTTGTGTGCTGGGTGAATAGGCACATGGAGGTATGCTTCCGTCAAATCTATGGAAGTGAGGTACTCGTTGGGAGATAGAGAGTCCGCTACAGCCTTCAGAGTTTCCATGCGAAAGTGTCGCAGTCTTATGAATCTGTTCAGGAACTTGAGATCCAGAATCGCCCTCCAGTCTCCGTTCTTCTTGGGGACCATAAACAATATAGAGTAAACACCCCGCTTCTTCTCGTCGTCTGGAACAGGTTCGATGGCCTGGATCTCCAGGAGATGCTGTATAGCTTTGGCGATGATGGCTCTCTTGTTCTCTGATTTGCTGGCTGGTGATTTGAGGAACCGCTCTGGAGGCTGGCGCAAAAACTCTATTGGATAGCCCTGTGACACCACCGCTAGTGCCCAGGCATCTGCCTGAGTGTCTGTCCAAGCCTTTGTGAAATGTAAAAGGCGGGCACCCACCGGAATGGTAGGATAGTCATGCCTGTTTAGGTTTGGCATCTCTGTCTCCCCGGTCACCTCTGTTGAAAGGCCTGTGGAATCTGGGTGTGAAGGAGCCACGTTTGCCAGGCTGCCTAGGCGCTTCCCACGAGGTCTTCCTGGTATCTTGGCGAAATCTGGGGAGAGAATGCTGGGTACGAAAGGACTGCGGGTTCCGCCGATCGAAACGTCGCAGTGATCTAGGCATGGCTTTTTCTTATCCCTGGTTTCCACCAGGATGTTATCTAGAGCCTCTCCAAAAGACGATCCCCTTGGAAGGGATACGCCGTTACAATAGACTTGGAGAGAGAGTCAGCTTGCCAGGCGCGAAGCCAAAGTAGCCGTCTGGCCACCGCCGTGGAGGCCATGGCCCTGGAAGCAAAGGAGATAATGTCCAGAGTGGCATCTGCTGAAAAGGAACTAGACTTAAGAACACGAGAAATTCCTTCCAGCACAGCCCGATTGTTCTCAGGAACAATTTGCATCAACTTACGTAGCCAAACGATCGCCGCTCTGGAAGCGATGGAGGTTGTGGATGCTGCTCTTACCATCATGGCGATTGCCTCATGGATTCGTCTGAGCGTTGCCTCCACCTTCTTATCAGTTTGGTCTTTGATGGTACCCAGGCCGTCCTCAGAGACTAGACCTGTTGACTGGATAGCTGCCACAGGAGCGTCCACAGGAGACACCTGCAATAACTCATTGGCATAATTAGGTAAAGCATACAACTTTTTTGCGAAAGCGGGAAATTGTTTATTGACTACTGGCTTATCCCACTCTGCTCTGAGCTGACGCTCAAAATATTCAGGGAAGGGAAAGACCTTCTCAGTAAATTCCTCGGGAGGAAAAAATTCCCGGTTGCCCCCGGATCTGGATTTAAATTTATTTTTGGCCGCCTTCTGATACTCTGAAGGAGGTAAATCATGTAATTCTAGGGCCTTTATAGCCTTAGACAAAAAGAACTGATAGTCCTCGGGTTTGAAAAACCGACTGGATTGCTCAGGAAGCTTTAATTCTTCCTCCTCCTCATCAGACAGGAATTCACCCTCTTCCCTTTCTTCCAGGGAAGATGTATTGGACTCTACTTCCTCCCTCCAAAGTTCCTCTGTGGGTCTCCCAAGAGGAGGGGGGAGCCTTCTTAGCCGCCTTAGTTGGCCACCCAGTGGGGGAGAACAGGGGGTTAGGAGGAGAGAGTCCCTGTGGCAAGGGAACCTCGGTTCTAGTATGGAGCTGTGCCATTTCCTGTTGAATGGTCTTTTTGATAATAGCCATGAGTTCAGATGAATGAATCAGAACTCCTGGATCTAAGAGCTTACCCCGTTTGGAGCTTGTCCCAGGACCTTGGTCCTCATCAGAATGGATAGTGGGAACGATGGACTGGCCTCCTTCTGCCCCCAAGGCTCCAGAAACGGTGGTAAGAGAGGTCACAAGGCTCGAAGCCGGATCCTCAAAATGGCCGCCGCCGCCCGTTCGCGATAGCGCGGGAAGATTGGCGGTTCCTCCTTCATCGGGCTGTCTGCGCCGTTTAGGCGCTCGGGGCACCGCCGCCGAGTCAGCCGCGATCATCGGGGTACTACGATCATGCCACGAAGGCAGATCGGCCCCGGAATGCTCCCGCGTCGCCGCGGCTGCGGCGCACGCGTCTCCTCGTCGCCCGAGGAAAAAACCTCGGGAAGCTCTTTCGCCGCCATGGCGGCCGTCGGTGATTTTTCTTCGGGTCCTGAGACCCCTTTGAACTTCGCTCCAAGAAAGGAGCAGAAGAACAGGAAAAAAGGTAAAAGGAGAGAGAGAAAAGGAGAGAGGGCAAGGCAAAAGGCTGAATTGTAGTAAAATAGAGAATAACAGAGGAAAACAGCTAAGCTTAGAAGATTTGCTGCTTCTCCCTACTGAGGCAGGAATAGAACTGGAGGTGGGCTATTCCGGAGGCGCCAACAGGAAGGGGAAAAAACTATTTCCTGCCTCCCTACAGGCACGGTGGGAATAACCCAATGGAGATGTCCTCCACCTCAGAGGGAGAACCAAGCATTATCTACAACTCCATGTAGTCAGCCTGCCTTTTTTTACAAAAGGAAGATTCCGTAAACACAACAGATGGAGAACTACTGGCCTAAGATCTAAATATGAAGCATTTTCCTAGCCCACTCCCAGGGTTCCTCATGCTTCTTCCAGATGCTTTCATCACCTTCCATGAGGGAGTGGGAGGCTAACCTGGCAGGTAGCATCACAGGTATACTTAGAAGGAGTTGAACCTGGATCCTTTTGCGAGGCATTCCCTGGTTGCACCCACCCTTCAGAACAGTATCACCAGAAATTCATCAAAACATCCCCTTGTTTTGTTCAGAGGAGATCCTTGTATGAATAGATTTCCCCGTGCCTACCAAACAGAGACTCTGACGCTCTATTCTTTAGCTGAAAAAAGGGGGAAAAGGGGAAGGGAAACTCAACCCAAAATCACACTGAGAACCAAGGGGGCCAAGCTGACTAATCTAATATAAATATAGAAATTTATTAGGGTGTACACTTGTTAAAATAACTTCTGATTAAAATTTTTCAGTGTCAGACGTATAAAAACATACAAATACTCATACAAAAGATGGGTCAACACTATACAACTGAAGACCAAACGCGTTTTGGCCCCAAAGGGCCTTCCTCAGGGCCCCAAAGATACAGTATCTTTGCTTTGATGGAGTGGCACACATTCATAACTAAGAAATTCTGACTACCAGAAATACTGGTGAGACTGAAATAGATATATACCTATGGCCCAGTATTAATGTCTGTAATACCTGCACAACCATGTAAGGTGTGGGTATATGTATATATGTCTATGAATGTGTGTCAATGATATATATGTATTAGTGACCACTGAGGAAGGCCCTTTGGGGCCAAAACGCGTTTGGTCTTCAGTTGTATAGTGTTGACCCATCTTTTGTATGCGTATTTGTATGTTTTATACATCTGACACTGAAAAATTTTAATCAGAAGTTATTTTAACAAGTGTACACCCTAATAGCTCTATTCTTTAGCACAGTGTAGCCAGTGATGTCTTGCCGTTTCTACAATTTGTCCTTTAGCTTACCTTCCAACTACTTGTTTGAAGAACACATTTCTTTTTTTCCAATCAAACGGAACACAGAACTTGGGCAAAATATAGCAGAAGTCCGCTAACAGAAAAATCAGGCAGGAAATTACCTAGCCATTGTACTCTCTTACCTGTAACAATCCAGCCATTTATCCTGTAACAAGGATGGTGTTGATATTGTACTGGAGGTTTGGCTTATATCGTAAGCAGCACTCTTCCAGCATAAATTTCCCCAGAGATTATTCTATCTGCAATTTTCTGAATTGCACAAGTGAGGTTTTAATCACTGACGATTGTATATTCACGATTATGACCATAATAGTAATAATACATTTTACTATAAGATTAGAAACAGTAAGGATTATGCCAGCTTTCATGTTTTAAAAATATTTCTAGCCTTCATGGCTGTACAGAATTGTTTGGAGAGCACATGAAATGATAGCTAATGCTTCTCCTCTCTCAGATCCAACTTACCTTCTCTATGTAAGCCTATCCATACACCACCCACCAACGATGCATGGCCATGATTTATTTTGCCATGCTGCCCAGGTATTCAGCATCCTTCTATGCCCCTTGCAGAAGAACCCAGTTCACCTTTGCATCCAGACTCCCTTCTCTGCAATATAAGGAACCAGTTCAGTGTAGTGGTTAAGTGCACGGACTCTAATCTGGAAGAACCAGGTTTGATTCCCCACTCCTCCACTTGTACCTGCTGGATGACCTTGGGCAAGCGCCATGGTTCCATCAGAGCTTTTCTCTCAAGGACAGTCCTCAAAAAGCTCACTCAGCCCCGCCTACCTCACAGGGTGTCTGCTGTGGGGAGAGGAAGGAAAAGGAGTTTATAAGCCTTTCTGAAACTCGGAGTGAAGGGTGGGGTATAAATCCAATCTCTCTTCTCCCATTCCTGCTTTTATCTGATGAAGGGAGATTCGACTCTCAAAAAGTTTTACCCTGAATATCTAGTTGGTCCGTCTCTTAAAGTGCTGCTGGACTCCAATATCGCTGTTCTGCCACCCACCAACACAGCCGTCCACCCAAAACTACCTGGTTCTCCTTGAGAGAGGTTCATGAAATGCTACTAAATTTCCAAATGGAGAATATACAGCCCTGCAGGTAGTTGGTCCATACTTGAAAGCTCAACATAAATCAATGCCAGTCCTGAGCATCTTGTGAGTAGCTGCACCCCACTCTGTCTCAGGGCAACAAAGGCATACCTAGAAGTAAGCACTCATGTTTTACATGGAGGTAATGCTCAAGCGAGCTCTTTGATTTCCTTTGAAGCGCTTCACAAGCAACACGCAGAGGCATATCGGGGGCACCTTAAGGGCTAAAAAAGGTTTTACTCTCACATGTGCTATTGTGGACTGAAGTCCCCTTCGTCAACTGCATGTCATGGGTCCAAATGAGGGCCTAACCACCTGCATCTGACACAACAGGCTGTCCACCAAACTGCATGCTGGAATACAATTTAGTCTCTGTCTATTCTGCCTTTCCTCAAGGCAGCTTACAAATCACAAATTCAAAAATATACAGAATAAAACAAAACCTCAGATAAAAACCCCACCCCAACAACCAACAGCAATGTTTGCACATTCGAGTGATGCACGCATGCATCTATGCAGACAAAAGTCGCCACACTGGTCAGCAGCCAAGTGTAACCAGCCACACAGACAACAGCAACTAACCTTTCCACCAAGTGCGTCATGAGCAAAACAGCATGTCGCCACCACTCTGCCGGCGCACACACACACACACACACCCCTCGGTGTAGACTTCCAGTCCGCCTTGGGCAACAGCACAGTGCAAGGACCAGTTCAAGAGGAGGCCTGATTCTGCACCACTGTCACATCAGGCTCTGACCCAGACATACTACAAGGCATGGCCCACCACATACTCTGCTTGTAGCACCAATGCCACCTATAGGACACTTTGTCACCTTACCAGCCCTTGGAACTGCTCAGTGCACGCTGGGGAAAGTACTGCCAAATCTGTGTAGGGGTTGTTTTTTTACGCCCCAAGGAAGACGTCATGGCATATCACCACCAGTCTAGGCGAATAGAAAAGCTCCTGTTTGTGGCCAAAGGCACATGCCTTGGAGCACAAAGGTTTGGTGTGAAGCACAGCCTGACATTTCAGCTCCATCCATCTGCATCTGATCTTTAAGCTACTTATGGCCTTCAGCCTGCTATTTTCTATGTGCTCCTTTACTGAAGGCAGCACACCCGGCATTGGCTACAGCTTGTCCTTTGTCTGTACTTGCTTTACTGAGACAGTAAAGGAGGTGCTGCCCTTGGAAGCTTTAAGGAGGCACTGCAAGGCTATTTTATTTCCCAGAGCTTTTAATGGAGTGTAAGTGGCAGGAGTTTTTTGCAAGGCAGGGGTGTACTAGGGTTTTCCTGTTGCTTGGATGTTTTTCATTATGTACTGTTATTGCCTTGAGCCATGGGGAAACATGGAGCATGTTTCAGTAAGTAACACAGCTTAGCCCACAGGGTAGGAATGTCACAGAATACAGCACTACTCTGGTGAAAACAGTGGATCGTGCTGATGCCGTTCCGCAGCTTGCAAGAGGGGAAAATCAGTACCTGGAATTTGCCTCTACTGAAACCTGGGGAAATTGAGTGTCTGGAAACCATGACTATTCAGATTACGGTTTCTATTAAGCTTTAGCCTGCAACATCTGCTAACTAATCTACCTTTATATAAAGCTCTTAATGGGGCACTCAGTCTTTCGCCAACGTTATTCCATTCCAAGGAAGCCTCATTTATTCTCAAATGAGTGCAGAGACAGGTTTTCAGGAACGCCTATGGAGGACAGCTCTTGATGACTCACCGGTTTAGGATTAGACTCTTTTTTGGCAGAAACCCAGCCTTTAAAGCTCATCACCTCGAGATTTCTTTCTTACAGCTAAGCTCACCATACAGATCTGCTACCTGTGCATACTAGCTGATCAGATTTTGCACTGCGCCTCTACATCCTGCCTCCAACTGGGCCCTCTCTGTAACACCCCCCACACACACACACCTTTTGCCCTGGATATAAGGGCTGACATTTGCTTGTTCTCATTTGTACCTGACAAGAGTGAGCCTTGACTCATGAACGCTTATATCCTGGAAAAGCCACTGGCCTCCAAGGTGCTATTGATCTGAAGCTCATTCTGTTCTATTCGTTACTGTCTGTGGGGAGTATCAGCATCATGCCTAAGGCCACGTCGATCCTATTCTGGGACCGGGACCTGCCTTAAGAGCTAAGAGCCAGGCACCACCTGGTAAGAGTTGTTTATGAGCTTCGTGCTTGAAACCTCCACTTGCAAAAGGTCCTCCCCTTAACTGAAAGCTTCAACAGCTGGAGGAAGAGATGAGAGGCCCTTGCTCAGTCATGTCCCATGGCTTTCAGAGTTCTTTCTAGTGTTTAACCAACATCTGACCTCCAGATTCCCACAAGGCACGCTGGGTTCAGCTACGCACGCCAGGCACCTAGCACGCTTCAGGTGCTGGAAAAACTCTCCTGAATTTGAACCCCACGGCTTGTCAGAACCATGGAAGAAGCAGGAAGCACTTTTGACTTAAGTAAAATCTATCAGGAGAAGGTAGCTTACTCACAACGGTGCACACCGTTTGAGAGGGAAACCTTGACCCAAAGAGGCAACTTCCCACAAACATCTGGCACAGCAGTTCCCCTTACAACCCGTTCCCTCCCCCCACCAAGGCCTTGCAGAAACATATTCCCACAGAGCCAAATTTATAACATTTCCCCGCTTCCATTTTTAAAAAACTTTTTAAGACTTCTTGACAGAAACATCTGCCATGCTACCAACGTGCTATTGAGCTTACCATTCTTACTTGTTTCTACAGCACTGTCTGCGTGACCTTTCAGGAACCTGGGTGAAACAATCCAATAAACGTCTATTTCCAAAGCACAGTTTGTTTAGGTTAAGGTAAAACCAGTTTTTCTTTGAGGGGAAAAAAGGGCAATCATTCACTGACAGCATCCTTTTCTTCCAAAAGGCACTGGCACCCCAACCCAAAATTGACGATTTCAACTCTGCTATAAAATGTCTGCAAAGAATCATGCTTTCCCTGCTTGCAACGTCTGTCTCGAGTCTAGCAGCTGCACACGTTTGCATTAATGGTCTGTTTAATGTTTAAATTAAGCAGTATTTCATCTGTATTTGCATCAATGCAACTGGTAAGTCTCACGTAAGCAAACAGCTGGTAGCCACTGTCAGCACAGGCTCAGAAGTTCTCTGAGCTATGGGGATGATTGGGAAATGGAAGTTTAGTAGGCTCCAGCATCGAATAGCCAAGAGCTAAAATTTCAGGCTCTGCTCCCACCATCACCACACACAAGAACTCCAACCAGAGTTCAAAGGGAACATAACTTGCAGGGGAAAGACAGAGCCATCCTCTGCAGCAAGTTATTTGACCTAAGACTGGAAGGAATTGGTATGTGCACAGAAAGTAGCATCCCAAAATCTGGCTTATGCACAGAAAAACAACAAGCCGTTTTAGGTCAAATAAGAGGGCACGTACCAATCATGCAATCACGAGAGAGCTATTTGGAGGTGAAACACCTGTGCTGCTCCAACAGCCTTACTTTCAGCATCAGCTACTCCAGAGCCAAAATTATGGAGTGGATCAAGACCAGGCTAGCCGACGAAATTGCCAGGTTGATGGAGAAATCAAACTGAGGAGCTGTGTCATAGACATCAAATTAGCTAAAGAGGATGAATTAAATAATGACTCAATAACAGTTCTATAATTTAACTGACTGTGAAAGGAAAGCCAGTTTGGTTTCCAAGAGCTAGTATTAGGGAGGTGGTATCTCACATTAAGACATAAACAAGCCAGGGACCCACAAGGACTAGCAAGGGGATCTCGTTTCATCTCCCCATTGTTTCTTCTTTCCCTTCTCTGAAAACCCTCATAGCCATTATTCTCTCCTTCCCACGCAGTAGCCAACCCACCTTTATCTGTTCCCACCTCAGCATCTTAAGATTTCCCTCCTTCCCTCTTCCCTGGCATCCTCTACCCAGGAAAACTGTGGCCCATTATGTGGTGGGGAACCCACAAGGACTTTGAAGTGGCACCTCACTTGCCCCTGTAAGCCCCTTCCACCATACAGCCTTTCATTTCCTAGCTTCCATAAAGTTGTCATGAAAGTTCAGGCTGAGAATTGTTTGAATCTGATTGTAGATTCTAGACTTTCATGTGGGTCTCCATACAAAATGGCAGCCATTTTTCCAGATCAGCCTGGAAGCCAACAAAATCACAGCAGAGCCAAGTTAAGATCTTCACTCCAGTTATTATACCACACAGCCACTGGCTGCCTCTCTATAGCAGGACAACTTCTCGACTTTACAACCAGGACATGCAACAGCCAGAAAACTGCTTGCTCTCATGTTCTAACCCATTTCAGGCAGATTTGTACCTTCTGAAGGCTATCAGTTATGCTATTTTGCACCGGAGTTCTGAAATGAAAGAAAGGCTTTAAAAAAACCTGATGCACCAAGTGTGTCTTCTGGCATATAAGAGCTGAGTCATCAACTGGCACAAGACCACAATCATCCTGCTGCGTTTCTGTGCAAGCTCTTGTCCTACATGGTTCATGTCATTCAGACTGCCACTGCAGACTCCAGACCTTGCATAGTTCAATACCATGCTCATTGTCCACAGCTATATATATGAGCAGCAGTGTTCCCCTCTAAGCTGAGTTAGTGTTAGCTCACAGTTTTTTAGCCTCCGGCTCAGACGTGTTTGTCTTAGCTCAGGAAGGATGGCTGCTAGAGCAAACCAATTCATGCAGTAGCCAAATCGCTCGCGCCCACAGCTTTAATGCCAGTAGCTCACAAAGTAGAATTTTGGCTCACAAGACTCCACAGCTTAGAGGGAGTACTGATGGGCAGCAACTATATTTTTCTCTATATTGTCCCCAAGTTGGCACTGCTGTTCTACCCATTCCCTCCAATGGATATCCCATGGCACAAATCTAAACTACAAGTTTACATACTACCTATTCAGTGATGCAGGGCAAAAAGTTTTCCAAACAAGTTTCAGTGGAAAACTTTCCAACCCACATATATAAATATAATCTGTTTATAGTTGTCCAGGCTGATGTGCTGTAAAAAATCATGTCAGATGAACTAAGCGCAAGATATGAAGCACAGAACATAAGAACATAAGAACATAAGAGAAGCCAATGTTGAATCAGGCCAATGGCCTATCTAGTCCAACACTCTGTCACACAGCGGCCAAAATATACCAGGTGCCATCAGGAGGTCCAGCAGTGGGGCCAGGGCACCAGAAGCCCTCCCACTGCTGCCCCCTCCAGCACCAAGAATAGAGTGCATCACCTGCCCCAGACTGAGAGTTCTCATTCTATACCCTGTGGCTAATAGCCACTGGTGGACTTCTGCTCCATATGTTTATCTAATTTCCTCTTGAAACTGTCCATGCTTGCAGCTGCCACGACCTCCTGTGGCAGTGAATTCCATATGTTAATCACTCTTTGGGTGAAGAAGTATTTCCTTTTATCTGTTCTAACCCGACTGCTCAGCAATTTCATAGAGTGCCCACGAGTTCTTGTATTGTGAGAAAGGGAGAAAAGTACTTCTTTCTCAACCTGCTCAATCCCATTCATAATCTTATAAACCTCGATCATGTCACCCCTCAGCCGTCGTTTCTCCAAGCTAAAGAGCCCCAAGCATTTTAACCTTTCTTCATAGGGAAGGTGTTCCAACCCTTTTATCATTCTAGTTGCCCTTCTCTGCACTTTTTCCAATGCTATAATATCCTTTTTGAGATGTGGTGACCAGAACTGTACACAGTATTCCAAATGAGGTCGCACCAATGATTTATACAGGGGCATGATGATACTGGCTGATTTGTTATCAATTCCCTTCCTAATAATCCCCAGCATAGCGTTGGCCTTCTTTATTGCAGCTACACATTGTGTAGACATTTTCAGCGAGTTATCCACTACGACTCCAAGATCTCTCTCTTGGTCAGTCTCTGCCAGATCAGACCCCATCAACGTGTATTTATATTTAGGATTTTTGGCTCCAATGTGCATCACTTTGCACTTGGCCACATTGAACCCCATTTGCCACGTTGACGCCCACTCACCCATCCTCAACAGATCCCTTTGGAGTGCCTCACAATCCTCCCTGGTTTTCACCACCCTGAACAACTTCGTGTCATCTGCAAATTTAGCCACATCACTGCTTACTCCCAATTCCAAATCGTTAATAAACAAGTTAAAAAGCATGGGACCGAGTACTGATCCCTGTGGTACCCCACTGCTTACCACCCTCCACTGAGAAAGTTTCCCATTTATACTCACTCTCTGTTTCCTATTTATAAGCCAGTTTTTGATCCACAAGAGGACTTGTCCTTTTATCCCATGACTATTGAGCTTACTTAGGAGCCTTTGATGAGGAACTGTATCAAAAGCTTTCCGGAAGTCAAGGTAAATAATATCTATTGGGTCCCCCTTGTCCACATGTTTGTTCACTCCCTCAAAAAACACTAACAGGTTAGTGAGACAAGATCTTCCCTTACAGAACCCATGCTGAGTCTGCCTCAATAGTTTTTGTTCATCAATGTGCCTACTAATTCTTTCCTTAATAACAGTTTCCACCAACTTACCCGGTATCGATGTCAGACTGACTGGCCTGTAATTTCCTGGATCTCCCCTGGAGCCCTTTTTAAAGATGGGAGTGACATTAGCTACCTTCCAGTCATCAGGAATGGAGGCAGATTTTAAAGAAAGATTACATATTTTTGTCAGGAGATCCACAAGTTCACATTTGAGTTCTTTCAGAACTCTTGGATGAATGCCATCCGGGCCATAGTAGGAAAGCCATAGTACTGGTACATGACCAATGCTCCCTCTGTGGAGTCTTGTGAGCAAAAATCCTACACTGTGAGCTACTGGCATTAAAGTGGTGAGCAAGCGATTTGGCTCCTGCATAGATTAGTTTGCTCTGGAACCATCCTTCCTGAGCTAAGACAGAACTGCGTGAGCCGGAGGCTAAAAAAATTGTGAGCGAGCTCACCCTAACTCGGCTTAGAGGGAACACATGGCATCCTTGCCTTTTGCTAACATCTAGATTTTACTTGTGTTATTTACTTGAACATTTACTTAGAAAACCCACATCGCTGGCTATGTTCAGTGTTGCACCCCCAGCCTTCAACGAGCAACCGCCATGTCATCCAAGGGAGAAGAGTCAACAAATTCAGACTACTATTTGTGGGTTCTGCTCACATAGCAAGAAGCTGAAATGACTGTCTGAGCTTGTTATTTCTACGTATCGTCCTAAACTTTATTAAACTGCATTTTTATTTGCTGCATTTAATGCTGAGGCCAAGGCACTTATCATCCACAGTACTGTTCAACTATGCTTCGACCAGAGATTCTACAGCAAGCTTAGCAGGACTTAGCAGCCACCCACGAGACACAGAATTAAGTGATCTGCAGCTTCACGCCTAATGGCAAAAGTCATGACTTGCCAGAATGGAGGAGAGGAGAGATTACAACATGATTATGTTACTGTCTGAAGAGCGGCAAGTGCTACTTCATGAGTTTCTAGACGCCGCATGATCTGTCTAGACACTGTCCTGTGACCAAGTCTCCAGTGTGCAGGGCAGTGCCACTGAACAGGCTCTGGGGCCTAAAATGCAGGGTGGGCAAAAACAGCAGAAGCAGCTGGAGTTTCAACTTAATTTTTTTAAAGTGAATGAGATCCATGATCCTAAATCAGTTCTCTCTTTTGGCCAAGTCCCTTATTTTTAGGGCTTACAGATAACTGCACAACCCACACTGGGAGGTCCGGCTGATGCTTCCCATGCTACCCCTCCTCCAACAAAGTCCCCCACCAAGGTTTTTGTTTTCCCCTCTAAAGAGATGGTTATTTTTGTCTCATTCCCTGGAGGACGCTTACATTTAGCAGCAGCAATGGATCCTCAAATATACATATAAATTCAGGCTGCGACATGCTATGTATTTCACACTGATGGCCACCCCATCAATCAACTCCTAGGACCTCCGCACCCAAGGATGCAATACAACCATTTAAGCACCTTTAAGTTGCTCTGCTGGTCTGAGGAAGCAAGCAAATACTTTGCTTTTCCATTGGAGGGGGGAAAATAAAGCAAACTAACTCTGGCTAGAGCAGACCTGCAGTGCCTAAACTAAGCAGGAAATGTTTTAGATTCTCCAGACATCACAATGGGATTTATCTGTGCTCAGTCAGCCAGATAGTTTGGAGTTCCAGTCTCCAGGCATACAAGTTAACCAGTCAAGTTCAGGGAATTCCTTTTTATGCAGCCAGATCCATTGTCATAAAAGCAACGGAACAGTTTGGGAAATCAATCTTGCAAATACAATATACTCCCCCCAAAAAAGTTTTCTGGCATTGACGCAGTTCCAACGTCTACTGTTTATCCTTGCTTAATTAAAGATGTCCGTGCCAGTCCAGAGAATGTTCTAGAAAAGACCAACAGCTGTATGAAGCTACAAAACCTCAACCCCATGTGGGCCTTCTTGAACAAGACCCATGTCGTTTAGACTCAGAGGCCATCTTGGCACAGGCTGAAGATGCTACTACTGTTTGCGGGCCTAAGCATGAAGTAGTGCAGAAGTTAACACTGACAAGAATGCAGCCAAAGCCTCTACATCAGAGGTGTCGAACTCATTTGTTAGGAGGGCCAAATCTGACATAAATGTCACTTTGTTGGGCTGGGCCACACGTGCCATAAAATGTAATGCCAGGTACCAGAGATAGAAACTGTATAAAGGACAGCAGCTTGTAAGCTCCAAGTTGGTGTATCCTCACTGCAAGGCCCCGTGGGTGGGTGCAAAGGAGTGGGGTGCAAAGAAAAACCCACATGGGCGGACTGGCGAGCCAGCAGTACAGCACTGGGCAGACACCCCCAACGATGCTTGACTGCTGCAGACGAGGTTGTTCCGCCATGCTGAAGCCACATTCTGAGTGGCTCCGCCCACTCCCCTCCCCAAGCAGTTTCCTGTTCCCTCCCTCGCACTAGTTGCTCATGGGCCACGTAAGAGCCATGGATGGGCCGATCCTGCCCCCCCGGCCCTTATGTTTGACAACCCTGCTCTACATGGCCTCTCCCAATGGCTCCCTAGCCAGACACAAAAGGGAGGAGCGCCTTATCTCTGCTGCGCTCCACAATGATAAAGGAAAAAAAATACTCTCTCCTGAAATCAGATAAAAGCTGAGCAAGAACTTCAGAGCAGCAGCTCCGCTCTCAGTTCTACAGCCAAAGTATTTATTACATTCCATACAATTAAAGATGCCCGTGAAGTTCCCATTCCGAGACCAATATGTCGTCCACTTATCTATAAGGCGGTTCTACAAGTATGCAGTTGTGCCCTTCTTGCTGTAGTAATGCACGCTTTATACAATACATAAAACAACTTTTCATCTTTGCACGTGCTTGCTCTCACATCAGATAGCACATCTCAAGGCCCTACAGCTCAGTTCTCAGAGCAAGCTCCTTAGTACAGCATGCGCACAACCAGAACTTAATCCAAACGGGCATCTTACTCACCACATAGTTGCAGTAGTCTAGGACAGGGCCCCCCAACATGGAACTCATGGGCACCACGGTGCCCACCAAGAGCTCTTCTGCCACCAGCCAAGTGTTTTTAGAAAGTGGGCGGAGCCATGCGAGGCTTTTGCCAAGCAGTATTTCTGACTGGCCGATGTTTAAGTACGCTGCTTTGGCAGGAGCTGCCACCACAGCGCAACAATGTTCACTGCGTAATTGAAGGTAAGCTGCTCTACCTCTTGAGGTAACCATTCTGTGGAAGCCATTTTTGTGGCTGTGCCCACCACACTGTACCTCAATTCCAAAAGCACCCAAAGGGTTCAAAAGGTTGGGGACACTGTCTAGAATTTTATGAGAAGCCCACCCTGCCAGAGAAGCTAAGGGAAAGGGCATTCTGCTGGTCACCTAACTTGCCCAGGAAGAGACCAGCCAAGTAAACTGACTAAGGGCAGGCCTCTGCTGGGTCTATGCACAGAGACACGGTTTGCTCCGTCTTTGCCACTTGGGCTTTTGATAAACATTCTCCTTCACTCCCACTCAAATCTTACCAGGGCTACTCAAGAGGAACGGTGGACAGCCAGGAAATGAATGCCGGAATCCGGCCTCCACAGATACCTCATCTCCGCACCCCAAAGAGAGTCAAATGTGTCGAGGAAGTCGCAAGGTTCTACAGCCCAGTAGGGGACATGTGAATCGCATCATTCGGGAGTCTTGTAACAAGCAAAGATAAAACATATAGCACAGAACTAACATATACCATATTTCACTGATTCAGTGGTGTGGAGCGAAACAGAGGTGTATGTTTTGCAAAAGTATTGTTTTAATGCCATATTGGAAAGGGTGCTATTGTTTTCGCTAAATATTTTTGCCATATTGGAAAGAGTGTTGGAAAGGGTGTTATTGTTTTCGTTAAGTATCATCATTCTAGCCTTCCCACTAAAAAGTGATAGTTTATCTAGCGGCTCCCACCTTGGTGACAGCAAGAAAGAGGACAGGGAAGAAAAGAAGGCCCTCCCGGCCAGACTGCAGAGCCCTGGGCCCTTTAAGCTTAAAAGGCCGATGCACGGTGGACTAGTTGTGAACAGTGGAAGGCTTCCCAACCCAATTCCAGATATTTCAAATATTCATTGGGAGAGAGAGAGATCGGCATAAGGAAACATCAGGAAAGCGTTATCATGCAACTGGAGATTGCTGATTCGATCCAGGAAATATTGGGCATGGTCTCAGATCAGCACTATCCAATTGCAAACCCCTAGATTTAACAGAGCAATTCTGGTAACTTCCATTTAGTCTCTTGATCTTTGCCATTTTGCTTGACCATACAGAAGTGCTGACTCTACACGCACACCCCAACTGCGCGGGGGAAACAGGTGCTTCAAACTGTGCAGTTTGCCACTTGAAGCTGTGGTGACAGGAGCCAACAAGTGAGCACTGATGTTCCATTCGCTCCATTTCCCCCTCTTACCCCTCACACTTACGACCACAATGCACAGCACTAGGAACAGAAGGCCCCAACAACTAACCCAGTCTCACCAGATCTCAGAAACCAAGCGGGGCTGGGGCTAGTTAGCACTGGGTTGAGAGACCACCAAGGAAGTCCACGATCGCTATGCAAAGGCAGGCAACAGCAAACAACCTCTGAACGTCTCTAGTCTTGAAAACCCTACTAGATCAGATGTGATTTGGTGGCCCCCTTCCACCAACAGAAGCAGAAGAAAATCAGGTGCGTAACACGGTATTTTAGTGTACGGCAGCTGCTGAGCTACAGGTCACCCTGTGACAAAAACACATTGTTAAAAACATGGTTTATTAAACGGAGACGTACAACAGCAGTTGCTAAATAGTACAGATTCCTTGTTCCACTGACTGAACTTCTGATATTAACTCGGAGTGGACATTTTCATGCCCCACCTCAGGAAGCCTTCAAGATGCACAGAGCTTTATATAATGCCTCCAAATATCATTAGAAAGGATACTCGGCCAAAGGCGCCACTAATCTAACCCAATGTTAAGGACTTTTCACTGCAATGGTCTTTTGAAGTGTGCTTTAGGGTGCATAAAATATAGCTATTACACAGCTGACATTCACAGCACAATATTTCAATGCATGTTAAGTGTAGATTTAATTAGTTTGAGGAGACAAGCATCTGCCATTAGCTACAGAACTCATTTCCCCAAGATCTCACCCTACTCTTTAAAAAAAACCCATGCACCTGGCTTGCTCATCATCTTCTGGCTCAACAGCCACTTCACGCTCTTACATCTGAGACCTGAAAGGGTCAGCTCACGGGGAGACCTTTTGAAAGGTTACATAAGCCTGCCTTTTAATTGAGGCAGCACATTTGAGGCTGAAGTGCTTTGTTACAGTACATATTAGATGAAGCTCTTTTAGTGATTCATCGCCACAAAATTGCAGCTGCAGGCACATTAAGTCAGATGTTGCCAGCAGAGCTCTTAAGGTTTTGCAGGCCCTCACCGTAGGCATGAGCAGTTCTGTTCCAACCTTAAGAGGGAGGCAACAACACCCCCCCACACACACAACACTGCCTCCATAGCCTGCATCTGGGAAATCAGCCTAACACTGAGAAACAAGACCTCTATGACACCTTTCAGATTTTAATTACTCCTGTCCTCCACAGAAGAATGTAAGCAGGATTTACCAAGTTTAACTTTTGCAAGTTGGGGGGGGGGGGTTAACCTCTACCACACTCCAACAACCAAACCAACCTGCTCTAAAACTGGGCTGTCATCTACTCCCAAACAACCCTGCCTAGGCTCGTAAGTCAACATCTGGAATGTCTTGCAGCTGGAAAGGTATTCTAATCCTTCATCCTAAGGAAGAGCAACAGCCAACGGTGTTAACCTAGCATCACCTAATAGACCACATTATCTACCCCATGGCAACTGCCAGCAAATTCAGTAAGCTTCTTGCCATTTTTTAAAATCAAAAACAATCATGACCCAAGTGCCCGGCAAAATCTGTCTAAGGGTCAAATTAACCTAACACCCAACAACCGCCAGGCAAATGCCTTTGGGAAACCTGAAAACAGACCATGAAACCAATGGCCCTTCACCATTGTTTCCCAAACATCTGATAACAGAGACTCTGGATTCAGAAGTTCTGTTTAGCTACCATGGCAGATGTTTTGCTCTAGAAAGCCTTTTCCAAAAGCCCCCTAGGTTAATGGGCACCCATATATTGTAGCAATGAACACCCCAAATTGGTATATGAAACAGACATTGGCTTGCAGGTTCAGGGCAGATAGATCAGCTCGACTGAGGTCGCTCTAAATCCTAGAATGAGACTGGTTAACGGCATTAAAACCAAGCCAATTAAAACATTGTTTTAAACCAGAGATCCCAGGGGGATTGAAAAAGCGATCCTCAGTTAACACAAAATTTTGGGAGGGGGCACAGCTTAGTGGTAGAGCATCTGCTCAGCAAGCAAAAGGACTCAAGCTGAATAACTTATCTCCAGGTAAAAGGATCTTGAAGCAGGTGATGATAAACACCTCGACCTAAGATGAAGGAAAGCTGCTGCTCACATAGTTCGAAAATCAAAGTCAAAGAACTGAATCAATGCCAGGCTACTCCATGTGTTCCAATAGAAATGAATAAAACAGGACAAAAATTCAAGTTCCTGCAGCCATGATGTGACTGCTGGAAGTTCACCTGGAAATTAACATGATACCCTGCAAAGAAAAACATCTATTTACACCACATCGCTTGCAACACCAGAATTATGCGTGCATTAGAATCTGCATGTCCTATAATGCTGTGTTGAGGCTTCCTAGATGAAACTGAAAAGGTGAAGTTCCTGCCACAGTAGGAGACAGAGACAACTATGAAGTCTGCTGTGACAAAACTGAACCTTCAGCAGCCCGCGTTGAGATGTGTTGCCGTTGATTTGGCAAATGTCAGACTTCACAGCGGAGCCCTGCTGGATCAGACCAAATGTCCTTCCGCAATTTCAACACAGATAAGTGCAACAGCAAAAGGTGGACTGTTCCCCTGTTTGCCCTTCCATAATTGGTATTCAGAAGCAGGCAGCCTCTGATCATGGAAGCTTCCTTTGGAAATCTTAACTAACCAAGTGCCATTTTAAAAAAAACTATGGCCGAGTGCTACAGATACAGGATTCTAATTCCTGAACCAACAAGCTGTGATAAACATATCCCAGAATTTATTGCCATTCAAAAAGCATTGCCCTTTCAGGAACATCTGACAGTTACCATTCAGGTACATCTGGCCTGAAGATACGAACTCTCAGATTGTAAACCAGAACATACAAACAGACACAATCATTTGGTAAGGGGTCTCACAGTTTCAGAGATGCCAAAACTGCCTTTAGCGTGGCAAAAATTTCATACAAGCCTGCCAAGCGGAGCTCATGGGGGGGGGCTGGGTTCCAAGCAAACATTTTGGAGAGAACGTTGCCCAACTGGAGTGCCCAACAGCTATATTCAATCAATGGGATCTCACACTTACAAAAGCTCGGCTTAGTTTTGTGTAGCGGCTATTTCAACACAAACATCACTCGATAATTCAGGACACCAAATTAGTTTCAACAGGGAAGCCAAGCAAGAACAAAAGCAGCTCTTCAAACCCTGACACTGCTTTCAAAACCTATTCTGCCCAATGTGTACTACTGCCCAGCTAACAGAGACTGTTCTTGAGTGTGGTTCTTCAGCCACAACATGTATTCATTGTGCTTCACCCGACACATGCACTGCCTCATGGAAACCTTAAACACCGAAGCCATTATAAACAGATGTGCAGCTGACCAAGAACGGAACCGGTTAATTTCTTTGTTTAAATTAACCCAAGCCCTTTGCAAAACTGAATTTTAAACATAATCATTCCTGATCTCTTCAAGACACGGCTATGATTAACTCTGAGCTGCAGGGGATGCCTGCCTGCACGGCTTGGGATACATACAATTGATTTTGGAGGGGAAATTTTTGACGAGCTATTTACCCAAGTTATGCCAGTACATCGATATGGTGTGTGCTTTTTAGACAGCTAAGAAGCACCCAAAGTGTCTGGTTTTTTTCTCCAGTCATTAGCTCAACAATTCGAGTTCCTGTGAAGGCAGAAAAGAACTGAGATCAAAGAGGCAACTAGGGCAGGCGGGGCACTACAACACCCGACGCCGAGGAACCGGAGGCTACGACAGGCAGTCGCTTCCTCCCCAGCAACGAATGTATTTCAGACAGTCCGTGTCACTGCCTGATTGAACAGAACACCCAGGGCAGCAGGTGCATCTCTCTGATACTGGGTTCTCTGGGGATGGCATACGTCAAGCCACCAGCCGGGGTCCCTGCCCGCCCACTGGGGACCCAGAGAACCAAAAGGGGGACCAGAAAACACCAACTGTAATGCTGTTATTTGAGCCCCACGGCCACCATAAGGGATTCTCTTGAACAGATGCTGACTCAAAAGCCAGCAAGGAGAAAACCGGCTGGGGACTAGCAAAGGAAGGAACATGGGACACCCTTGGTACACACGGCACCTGTTCACATTAACTAGCCATTATCTACAGCTCTCCACCACCCCCCCCAGATTCCCAGGACCTCCATTATCTTTTGCATCTAGGGCTGGGCATACTCCATGAAGATTTCCATAAGACATCCGTAACTCCCAGCAGCACTATCCCCCCCATGGGCTTCCACATACCTCAAAACATGGAAGAGAAGATGCACAAGACTTAGGCTCTCTGGGTCAATTCCTCCTCCAGAAATAGAGGAAGAATCTCTCCCGTTATGCATCTGGAGTCCTGGATTACACATCTGCCCTGCTCCCTAGGGAGTTCAACCTTCCTCGCCCTCCACAGATGCAAAGCGAACAACAAGGCAACAGGGGGTCTACCTCTCTCCCCCCCCAAGCTCTGTAGCTCACTCATCTAATCTTGATCCCCCACCATTTCTACTGGGAGAAGACCGTCCCTTCCTAGGGCTTCTGCAGGAGTTCCCTTGCCAAGGGCACCTCCACCAGAGTGAAGACGTGAGCATCCAAGAAAACAGGTGAAGATCAGAGATTATACTGTGTCTAGTCCACTCATCACCCGGTAAGCTCCATCTGCTCAACCTCATAAAGGAGATGCCAGGCAGGCAACTTTCTCTGAAACACTCTTAACAAAACACCTTCCACCTCTTCTCCTTCTATAAAAGTAATCCACAGGGACAGATTGTCAGACTGCCTGTTCCTAAAAAGCCCTCCTTTACAGAGTTGCGCGTAGCATCTTAAATGTCCCTGCCCAATACGCAGGCTCTCAGTTCCCTAAATTAGCTCTCGCCATTGTTCAATTTTCAAGGGACACCCAGTCTAGACAGAGGGTGGTGGGCAGTGAGGCAGCCGCTACTGCCGAACGACCACTTCGCAGTAACTCAGCCAGACACACCAGCAGGGCAGCTACCAGCTATTCCAATGCACCCTTTTGGGGGGGGGGAGGCACCTTTTTACAAGATGCCAGCCTGTTCTTATTGATTGGTGCAAGTAGCCCGCTTTCAGCTTTGGTCTTAAGTCTGGTCTGGGTCCTGTTTTCTTATGGCTAGGGCCATGCAGTCTGAGCATTCTGTTTCCACAAGCACTCAACCGCATGCCTCTTGGGGGCTTAGAAATGGGACAGGAGCACATCTATTTTGATCACCCCAAGTGTCCATTAACTTATTTACATCCCCAGCTTTCCTCGTGGGTCAGGCGTTCCTGACCATACCCTGGTTGCCCGGCTTCCAGCTAGGGAAGCTCAGCCTGGAGCTGAGACGAGAAACCGGACCAGACGGCCGGATCCAGAAGGGCTCTTCTTACGCTCTAACGTTACTCCGAGGCCTAAGCGCCAGTGTTAGCAATCCGGCTCCGTGGGAGACCCCCAGAAGTCTCCAATTCAGGCTTCGCCTCCGACACAAACTCCGTTCAGTGGATTCCAGGCAGCTGCTGTACCTTCAAGCCTGTCGCTCCCCAAACATTAAGAGGAACACTACTGACCCCACGGGGCTTTGGGGATTGCGAAAAGATGACGCGATGCGCTAGGAATGCATGTAAACACCCTGTGCAAAGCATAATGCTCAAAGAAAAGAAAGGATTTGCAGAACTGGCTCTTGCGACCCAAGCAGGTTTGCTCCAAAACAAGCCCCCGGGCCGCTCGGCTGGAGTGGCTTCCAGCCTATACGTCGCAGCAGGATCCCGAGGGAGAGATGCCGTCCTCGGCGCTCATCCATCACTCGCACCGCAAAGGCACAGCTCCGGGACAAGTGCGCACCAACCACCATTACCAGCTCCTCCTCGTCGCCCGCCCGCCCCCTTGCAAAACAACAACAACAAAATAGTCCCTTTCATGGGGTTTTTGACCGCTGCCTCTCGACCGCGACCTGCAACTTTTTAAAAATTCACTCCCTCCCCCTCCCCAAATGGGACTACTTCATCCAGGGAATCGAGCAAAATCCCGACACTCTTCTCCGCCCACACGCGCCTGGCCCGAAACCTCTCTTTGCAAGCGGGTCTTCCTTGCAAAGGTTCCTCTCTCTGCAAACGTCGCCCTTTGCATTGCTTTTGTTTGCAAAGCCCACCCCGCCCCGGTGCAAGGAGCCCGCCGCCGCCGCGCTTCCCCACCTTGGTTGACCAGCCGCAGCGCGTGGGTAAAGGACGGATCCAGAGAGTCTTTCTCCGCCATCAGCTCGGGCAGGTACTTCTCCTCCATGGCCCACCCGCCTGCCCCGAGGGGGGGACCGGACCAGGCGCCTTTGGACGCAGGCAAACAGGCGGGAAGTGGAAGAAAGCGGGAGAGGGGCGAGCGGGCAACGGCGGCGGCGTAGCAGGTAAAATCCTCTCGCTCGCGGAACAGCCTCCGCGGAAAGAAAAAGGCAGTCAGCCCAAAGCTGGAACAGTCGGTACGTCCTCCAGGGCGGCGGGCGAGCCCACGACGGAAACGGGGGGAAAGACGACCACCACCACACCCCTCGAGTCCGGGTTTCCCAACAGCGCTCCCCAACCAACGGCCACCTCCGCCGGCTCCGAGCCGCGACTGAAACGGAACCGTCGGCGCGACCCGCTTTAAATAGCCGCCCCGACGCCACGCCCACGGCCGGGGAGAAGCCCCGCCCCTCGGCCGCTGCCTCATAAAGAACGGGGCGTCAGCTTCCGAGCTTTCGCCTCTCGCCAAGCTCCGCCTGCCTTTGTCGGCGATTGGGTAAAGGTGGGGTGTCAATCAAGGGAAGGTTTCTTAGCGCCTGATTGGCTGGGTTTTTTTCCTCCCGTTTCGGCGGCTTGTTGTTCGACGACAGGGGGAGAAGAACACAACGGGGGGGGGAGGGGGTCTTTCTGTTTCTTTAAAAAGGTTCGCGCGCCAAAGTCGGCGGGGAAGGGCGCGTGTCAGCGCGTGCAGCTGCCGTTAGGGGGCGTGACGTGATGCTTCCGAGGCGGGCTCGCGCAGCGGGGGAGGGAGGGGGAGAGGGAAGAATTCTCCTCAGAAAATGTCTTAACAAAAAATCGCGCCTTTTTCCCACTATCGTATAACCGAGGAGGCAGGTTAGCCAAACTGGGGAAAGCCGCCCAGAAAGGCCCGTCAAAAGTCTTCTAAATAAACGGCGCCCCTGAAGAATTCTCCTCAGAAAATGCCTCACGAAAAGTCGCGCCTTTTTCTCAACAACGTGCTAAACTCAGAAGCAAGCGCCTTCTGGAGACTAGCAAAATTCGTGGCAGGGGCTGAGCTTGCGCAAGCCCACTGCTCGCTTCTTGAGGATGAAAAAAGAGCCAGAGTCCAGAAGCAGCTTAAAGACTAGCAAAATTTATCCAGTGGGTTAGCTATGTTGGTCTGAAGCAGTAGTGCAATGGCACCTTTAAGATCAACAAAGGTTTGTTCAAGGTGCTTTTGTGTGCACAGGAAAGCTCACACCTTGAATAAACCTCTGTTGGTCTTAAAGGTGCTATTTGGACTCTTAACTCTGTAGCAAAATTTATGGCAGTGTAGGAACTTCTGTGAGTCACTGCTCACTTTTGCAGTTAAAAAAGAGCAAGAGTCCAGTAGCATTAGTTGTTGTAGGTTTTCCGGGTTGTGTGGCCGTGGTCTTGGCATTGTAGGGCCAGTAGCTGTGACTGGCATCCTCAGAGGTATAACACAGATAGGTGGAGTACTCTGTGTTAAGTATGACATTTAACATGTGGAAGTCAACCAGAACAGCAAAATAGCAGATCTAACAGATGACAAACAGTGGAGCTTCGCTCCTTTTAAACATTCCCGGTTAATATAGCCACGCCTATTTACAGAAAAGTAACCAATGTGATTACACGGATAAGAACCAATAGGGTTCGTTCCCCCCCAAAAGTTTGTGGTTCGTCCTGATTGGAGGGCGATTCCTAGACAACCAATCAGAAGTGCGGGATTACAATCCTTGTCTAGGAACGAAGCTTTACATGGGCTTCCAATGGGTGCATGACACTTTACAGAATACATTACACTCTGTGTCAAGGTGCTCCATCTTTCTGTGTTATACCTCTGAGGATGCCAGCCACTGGCAAAACGTCAGGTCCTACAATGCCAAGACCATGGCCACACAGCCCAGAAAATCTACAGCAAATAATGAACTCTGGCAGTGAAAGCCCTTTGGCAACATATAGTCCAGTAGCACTTAAAAGACTAGCAAAATTTGTGTGGGGGGTGGGCTTTCATGAGTCGCTGCTCACTTCTTCAGATAAAAAAGAACAAGAGAGCCTAATAATACCTTCAAGATGAACAAAATTGGTGGCAGGGGGATGAGCTTTCATGAATCAGTGCTCCTCTCCTCTTCCGAAGGCAGCTTAGCCAAACTGGAAAAAAGACAGCAAGTTCAGTCAACGCTAAAATATCCTAAATAATACACCTCGGAGCCTTCTCCTTCTCCAGCTTAAAATAAAAAAAAATATAGCAAATATACCGAATAAACAGCTACAGCTCAGAGCCTTTCTCCATGCACACACACTGATGCAACTATCAGAAAGAATTCTGTTTTACTAGGAATACTTGCGTTATGGTCTGGCTGGGGACAGAACTGTTCCTTGGGAGGGAGGGGAGAGATTTTCTTGCGACCTGGAGCCAGCCGCAATGAGGTGTCACGTTTTTATCGCACCCTTCTAGTAATGCTCC
The DNA here is from genome assembly GCA_029375565.1 of Gekko gecko. Classification (NCBI taxonomy): domain Eukaryota; kingdom Metazoa; phylum Chordata; class Lepidosauria; order Squamata; family Gekkonidae; genus Gekko; species Gekko gecko. The sequence continues at coordinate 77,103,862 of JAPDNY010000009.1, forward strand.
CTCTAAGCTGTGGAAATCTTGTGAGCAAAAATCCTGCTTTGTGAGCCACCGGCATTACAGCTGCGAGCCAGCGATACGGCTGCTGCATAAATCAGTTTGCTCGGCAGCCCATCCTTCCTGAGCTAAGGCAAAAATGTGTGAACCGGAGGCTAAAAAACTATGAGGTAGCTCACACTAACTCAGCTTAGAGGAAACACTGCCTCCTAGTAACTTGGGGTGGTGTAAGTCGTTCTCCGGTCCCTATTTTATCCTCACAACCCTGTGAGGTAGACTAGGCTCAGAGAGAGTGACCGGCCAGATTAAACAGCTTGACATCTCAGAGAAAAGCCCTAAAGTCACCCTAAACTTCATGTGAAATGTGTGTGCAAAGCATAGAATCATAGAATGTTAGAGTTGGAAGGGACCTTGCGGGCCATCTAGTCCAACCCCTGCACTCTGCAGGAACACAGCCGAAACCCCTACATACCTAAGCCGAAACCCCTACATACCTACATACCCCTACATACTTTGATAAACCACGTATCTCTATCTACAGAAAGAGATTAAGGCTTTGTTCTCACAAAACAGCAAAATGTCAGTTTCTAGTTTTCAGTTTAAGTTAGTGTTGTGTTGCTGAAGGAAAAATGATCTTTTAGCAGAGGGTTACTAGATGTCCTCTTTCAGGAGGACATGTCCACCTTTTTTGGTATCTATCCTCTTAGGGGCTCTTAAAACAACAGATGAAAAAGTCTTCTTTGGGGGTTGGAAGGTTAGGGATATTTCTAGTCAGTAGTAATCAGGGCTCTTTTTGTAGAAAAACCCCAGCAGGAACTCATTAGCATAATAGGTCACACCCAACAGCAAAAACTCATTAGCATATTAGGCCACGCACCCCATGTTACCAGAAGTGTGGTCATCCAACCACACCCACCTTTTGCTTCTTATTCTGTTTACCTTGTTTGTTGTCAAAAGACAGGGCTTTTTTGGGGCAGGAACTCCTTTGCATGTTAGGCCACACACTCCTAATGTAGCCAATCCTAATGAGTTTCTGCTGTTGGGTGTGGCCTATTATGCCAATGAGTTCCTGCTGGGTGTGGCCAACTTGGGAGCCAGCCGGAACTCCATTCCTGTGCGTTCCTGCCCCAAAATAGCCCTGGTAGTAATTATTGCCGCTCAAATAGTGGCAGTATTTAAAATGTGATCTGTCATAGTGGTCACTTGTTTGAAGTAGTCAGTTGGGAAATATGTACTCTTTTCTTCTTTCTTTTTTTTTTGCTTTTTGAAAGAAATGTGGTAACCCAACTCCAGCCTGACTAATGCCATTTTATAATGGTGGGTAGCCATGTTCGTCTGAAGCAACAGAACAAAGTTTGAGTCCAGAGGCACCTTTAAGACCCACAAAGCTTAATTCTGGATATAAGCTTTCATGGGCATGCACACTGAAGTATCTGAAGAAGAAGAAAAAAAGAAGGGATTTATACCCCACCCTTTAATACCCAAGGGAGTCTCAGAGCGGCTTACAAACTCCTTTCCCTTCCCCTCCCCACAACAGACACACTGTGAGGTAGAAGAAGAGAAGAGATTGGATTTATACCCCGCCCTTCACTACCCAAGGGAGTCTCAGAGCAGCTTACAAATCCCTTTCCCTTCCCCTCCTCACAACAGACACCCTGTGAGGTAGGTGGGGCTGAGAGAGCTCTGACAGAAACTGCTCTTTTTCAAGGACAGCACTTGTCAGAACTATGGCTTGCCCAAGGTCATCCAGCCAGGTGTAAGTAGAGGAGTGGGGAATCAAACCCGGTTCTCCCAGATTAGAGTCCGCACACTTAACCACTACACCCATGAAAGCTTGCACCTAGAATTAAATTCTCTTGGTCTTAAAGGTGCCACTGGACTCAAACTTTGTGCCATTTTATAATGGTGCTTGCTCTGCTGGTTGAGGGATAAACTCTTGTGCCCTAGAAGCTGGCACTATTAACTGGAAGCTTCAGAAGCAGTTTCAGCCAGCTGAGCACAGCTCTTATCAATAGATAAAGACCCCAAGAATGTGGGAAAATATTCTTAGATATGTGCAGTATGCTATCAGCTACGCTAGCAAACTTCAGCCGATAATCGGATGCATTGAGTTGCCATGCTCTGTAACTGATGGAAGGGAAATGATGTAAAGGTGACATAAACTGGAGTTTAAATGTAAGGCATCATGGAGAAGAAAGAAGAAGCATGCTTTTGCAATTTAGGGAGGATGGGCTATGGCACAATAAAGTTGTCTTAGAAATTTTTTACTGCCTCAGTGTGGATTAAGAACCCCTCATTTGTGAACCAAATATTTTGCCGGCATTGCCAATGCAGTATTTAAGGTTGTCTCCCTGCAATGCACATACCCAGCAAATAGGGTTGCCACCTTCCAGGTGGAACCTGGAGATATTCTGGAACTGCAACTGTTAAGTATGAGACTCAACAACGAAGTAAGCTTAACAAGTGATTTCAGCTTTAATAACGACAAACGCCAACTCAGGAACACACAACACAACCAGTGGAGCACAGCTCCTTTTTAAACTCTCCCGGGCTGTCAAAGCCACTCCCAGAAATAGTTAAGGACCAATAGAAATACAGAGATAAGGTCCAATCACAACTGTTCCCGCTTTGATACATTATCACACAGTGATTGGCTATTTACACTGGTTTCGCAGAAACCGACCAATAGGAATGCGACAGCTTAGAATCCACATTCAGAATCAAGCTTAACATGGAAAGGAATAGGCTTGATTCACAGTTCAATACATAACAGCAACTGGTCTCCAGACTACAGAGATCACTTCCCCTGGAGAAAATGTCTCTTTGGAGGGTGGGCTTTGTGGCATTACACCCCACTGAGCTCTCTCTCCTCAAATCCTGCACTCCCCAGGCTCCACCCTTGAAATTCCAGGAATTTCCCAACCTAGAGTTGGCACCCATTGCTTGCTTGTTTGTTTCAGTGTTGTTCAAACAGCAAAAATGCACAAAGAGCCGTGTCTTCCCATTGCTATACGTCCATGCTGGGGGAAAACTTCCCCCTATTGAAATGCTGCCTGTCGTGCACTGCCATCACGCTGGTACTGCAATCCAGTCAGGAGAACACGTAGCAAGCAACCTGGGCTAAACTGGACCATTTGCTGATTCAGCCCTATTTAACCGAATCTCTAAATTCTAACGGCTGCCAAAGCCATCAGTAGATGTAGCAGCTGCGCCCTGCTCCCCTGCATCATGCTTGGGCCTAGTTCCAGCTTTCATCGTTTTTGTGGTTTGGTTTTACAGTTTTAAAAAGTAAACGGCAGGGAAATAAAAATTTATACATTCAATCAATCAGTAATACATTGGCAGGAGTATAAAGCAATGGCTGAATGGCGTTAGGTAGCATAAAATGATCTTTAATATACATGCATAAAATGGGTATGTATTCCTATATTATAATAAACTCATACTCCTATATTATAATCATCCAGAGGACCAGAAGAAGAGCAAGTGTTCTTGCACCAGTGGGAAAAAAATCACAAGTTGTAGGGAGATGCTGGTGATGGATGGCAACTTCCAGGTGGGGCCTGTAGATCTCCCAGAATTACAACTGGTCTCCAAACAACAAAGATACATTCCCCTGGAGAAAATGGCTCCTTTTGAAGGTGAGATCTATGACATTATACCACACTGTGGGTCCCTTCCCAGACTCTGCCCTTGCTGGCCTCCACCCTCCAGTTTCCAGGGATTTTGCATCCAAGGGCTGGCAACCGTAAGATTCACTGTCTGCCCCATTGTGATAAAGCGGGGGGGAACGAGGGCAGGGCTATTTCTGGGCAGGAACGTACAGGAACGGAGTTCTGGCTGGCTCCCGAGTTGGCCACGCCCAGCAGGAACTCATTAGCATAATAGGCCACACCCAACAGCAGAAACTCATTAGGATTGGCTACATTAGGGGTGTGTGGCCTAACATGCAAAGGAGTTCCTGCTACAAAAAAAGCCCTGGATTTTGACAACAAACAGGGTAAACTGAATAAGAAGCAAAAGGTGGGTGTGGCTGGATGATCACACTTCTGGTAACACGGGGGTGTGGCCTAATATGCTAATGAGCTGTGCTGTTGGGTGTGGCCTAATATGCTAATTAGTTTGTGCTGTTGGGTGTGGCCTATTATGCTAATAAGTTCCTGCTGGGCTTTTTCTACAAAAAAAGTACTGAGCGAGGGTATTTCCTCCAGAGGAATTTAACCCACAGTTTCACAATCACACAGTCCTTGGAAGCTGCGGGCACAGCCCGCCACTGCATGACGCAACCTCAGGTGAGTCGTTTGGTTTTTTTTGCCATTTGTTTCTGATGCGCTTCAACGAGGAATCGATGGATCGTATCTCCTCACTGAGGGCTCCCTATGGAGTGTGCGATGGTGCGCATACCGAGAAGGGGAGGGGGAACTGGCATGAAGTCAGGATGGCCTGATCAGACCATCCCGATGCCATGAGAGCATGCTGGAGCGATCAGACAGGGAGAAGTCCATCCGTGGCCCGTTTCAACCCGTTTACTACCGGATTTCCCCTGGTGTCTTTTTACTCTTCTTCTGCGGCGGAGCAAAACGGGTTGCCGACAGGTGCGGGGCACTTCCTAGATGTTCGTGTCTGATCGCGCCCTTTAAATCCGCCCGGAATTCGCGCCTATGGCGGGGCTAATTGTGCGTGTGATCACGCCCTAAAAGTGTTATCTGAAAATACCAACTGCTGAGACCAATAACATTAAGAGACAGCACAATGCCACCTAGAAATACTGGCCAAATAGCTTATACCAGTCCATTGTATATTTTACTGTGATACTCGTGCCATATATCTGGAACCTCTGCTACAAATTCGTGAGGTCTGACGTTTGCGAGACTGTTTTTCTACTATCTTCCTGTTATGTATTTGAATAATATGTCTGCGCTTGAGGTTTGTAAAGGTATCCTAAAGTGAACTATCTGATTGGCTGCTCTGTGTAGAAAGCCAATCAGAGTAGCTGGAGTTGTTCCGGAGGGAACGAAAACTATTGGTTATTATCTCTACTTTCTCATTGGTTGTTAACTTGTTTAAGGGCGTGGTTACCATAGCCTGGATAGTTTAAAAAGGAGCCTGTTGCTCTACTGTTCCTTGTGTTGGTTTACTGTTGAGTGGAATAAAACTGAATCACTGGTTAAGATCAGACTTAGGTCTCGTACTTAACCAGGGCTATTTTGGGGCAGGAACGCACAGGAATGGAGTTCCGGCTGGCTCCCAAGTTGGCCACGCCCAGCAGGAACTCATTAGCATAATAGGCCACACCCAACAGCAGAAACTCATTAGGATTGGCTACATTAGGGATGTGTGGCCTAACATGCAAAAGAATTCCTGCTACAAAAAAAGCCCTGGGTTTTGACAACAAACAAAGGTAAACAGAATAAGAAGCAAAAGGTGGGTGTGGCTCGATGACCAAATGTCTGGTAACATGGGGTGTGGCTTAACATGCTAATAAGCTGTGCTGTATGGGGTGTGGCCTAATATGCTAATGAGTTCCTGCTGGGCTTTTTCTACAAAAAAAGCCCTGTACTTAACACTTTCCATAACTCTGAGATCACTGATTTGGTGACTAAATTTCTATGTTGTGCCATTAAGAGGAGAGGAATGTTTCAACTCCAACAATGAAGGTTGTACTTTTGTCCCTTGAAGATGTATGTTTTGTTGTGATGCCAGTAAAGGTAGCTGATGATGATGTATCTTAGGGTTGCCAGCCAGCAGATGGCAATGAGCAATATTCGGGGCGGGGAGAATGTAAGGTTGCCAGCTCTAGGTTGGGGGAATACCTAGAGATTTGGGGGTGGAGCCTGAGGAGGGGCGGGACCTCAGCAGGATATAAGGCCACAGAGTCCACCCTCCAGAGTAGCCATTTTCTCCAGGGTAACTGATCTCTGTCGCCTAGAGATCAGTTCTGTTATGTATTGAGCCTGAACTGCACTTTGCTAAAGGACTTTGCTTGGGGATGCATAACAATAGCTTGCTAGGATCCTAGAATGGACCAGTAGGGTGACAGGAATCCTAGAGTAACCCAGTTGGGAAACAATGTAGTGTAAATAGCCTATTGTTGGGAGTGGGGTGTGTTTTGGGTGTAACCTTTTTCAGGCATAAATACCTGGCTTCGGCCAAGGGTTCCTCAGTCGTCTTTCTCTTGCTGAGTCACTAATAAACCATGAGCTGATCTCTTGAATGAGTCTGAACCCCCAGTATGTTTCAAGTTCTAATCCCGGGAGCTCTCCAGCCACCACCTGGAGGCTGAGTAAAGTCAACAACAAGAGATCACGGGACAGGGAGAACCGGAGAAGCCCTCTATAGAGTGGTTGACTTGTGCATTGTAGCATTGTGAGCTTCGGTGTAAAGTCTCATCTGATGAAACCCTGAGTGAAACGGTCCACGGAGCGCTTGTACCGTCAGTAAAGAAAACTAAGTTGAGACCAATTTACTTCAAAGAAAACACCTTTGTGATTAATTAAAGAAGATATATTTTTCTCTAACGAGGTTTCGTTATCATATCACGGTTGTTTTTCCTTACCACCTGGAGGCTGGCAACCCTAGGGCAAGAGAGAACTGATTCAAAACGGGTGACAGTAACAGAATAGAACTGATAACATCAAAATAACTGTCAAACACAAAGCGCTTACACAATTTGTATATGTTATTATAACTTCTAAACATAAACAACACAAAATATACAATATTGTGTAGTTTCAGATGATCGTCCAGAATTTAACAGGACCAAAAAGGAGACGGTGAACTCCGGAATACTTTTCCCGTTTCGACTACAAAAGTCTTCTTTGATTGTAAGAGTTTTTCATTTATTTAATAATATTTTGCATGGTACATTATTGCCAAAGTATTGTTCTCAAATGCAATATTTAAAATATTTTTTGTACATTCTTAGCATCTTGGTCAGAAGAAGACTTTTGTAGTCGAAACGGGAAAAGTATTCCGGAGTTCACCGTCTCCTTGTTGGTCCTGTTAAATTCTGGACGATCATCTGAAACTACACAATATTGTATATTTTGTGTGGTTTATATTTAGAAGTTATAATAACATATACAAATTGTGTAAGTGCTTTTGTGTTTGACAGTTATTTTGATGTTATCAACCCTAACCCTAGGGCAAGGACAGGGAGCCAATAGGTGTGGCAGCATTACATAACATCTAGGATAAATCACAGAGTTTCTGGCAATTCCTAGAGCAGTGTGACATCATTTCCGGGTTTTCTCTGGAAGTGACATAATGCCATGGCACTGACACTGTTTTTTATTTTTTCTCCCACCAGCTGTTGGACCGGCGGCAGGCAATGGGCGTTGCTGGCAGGAGCAGGAGACTTGGCAACCCTTCATTGTGAGCACCCTTCGCCCTAGGCTGTTAGCTAACACCGCTATGCAAAGTTTTTAGTCTCTCACTCAAATTTAGGGTTTAAATCCTATAATTTTTAGCAGATTTACAGTGTAATCCTGAAAACACTGTCTTGGGACAAATCCCCTTCAAATACGCCTGAACAGGATTCTTAGTAAACATCCTTTGGATTGCTCTGGAAAACTCAGTGGCCTTACTACAAAGTTATTGACTAGCAGTGAAACTAGTTTGTATTAATTATTGTTCTTGTTGAGAAATTTCTGGCAAATTGGGGGTAGAGCCTGGGGAGGGCAGGGTTTGAAGAGGGACCCTTAACGGGGGTAATGCCATAGAGTCTACCCTCCAAAGCAGCCATTTTCTCCAGGGGAACTAATTTCTGCTTTCTGAAAATCATTCGTAATTCCAGGAGATCTTCAGACCCCACCTGGACATTGGCAAATCTACTTAATCACCATCAGTGTGTATGAAAAACTGAAGGCCACAACAGACTTTTCAGGACTGAAACTTAACTGTCCTATGCATACACAAAGAGAGAAAGTTTATGAAAAGCAAGTTCAAATTTGATCAGAGAAGTGGCAGAAGGGAAGAAGACAAAAGAGCATAACTCTCACTCAAAACATTGCCCAGTGCCCTCCCCCCTACCATCCAAAATACAGCCAAACACACATTTTGAACTCTACAGGAAGTGAACCCTTTTTGGGCACCAAAACACATATGCCCAGATAGAGGGCAATATCATTGTACCTACTGGCCCAGACACCAGCACATTCAGCGAAAATGTCTGTAAGGAGATCCTATGAATGCATGAATGAAGTGTAAGCCCTTCACACAATCATGCACCTTCTTCTTGCAGTGTTCTTGGTCATGTAAAAGGGGCTATGCCCATACAGTCATATGCATATAAAGGCTCACTGAACACTAAACTGAATGAAGGGATGTTTGCAGCACAGCCCACAGGGGTGAATCTGCTCCTATTTACATGCATACAAAGCATGCCTTTTTAACATCTTAAAAGGGACTTTGTTTTGTTTTTTTTAAAAAAACACCACTTGGAAGTGGTTTGGAAGAAGAATAAAGAGAAGGAAAGGAGCGGGCTCACACTCACACATACAACTGTCACTTCTCTGATCCTGTTCAATCCTCCAGAAGCTGTTTTTTCTTGTTTAAAAACAGTCCATTGGATAGTCTTATATTGATTTACTTTATTTCGTGACAGAATTTATTCCCCACCTTTCTACCCAACTAGGGCCACCAAGTTTGCTAACAATTAAAAGCAGAATATTATAAAACTATCATAAAACCACTCTAGATATAGATATATGTATAATAATATGTATACACATATATAGAGAGGGAGGAGGAGATTGGATATATACCCTGCCCTTCAGTCGAAGTCTCAAAGTGGCTTACAAACTCCTTTCCTTTCCCCTCCCCACAACATAAGAACATAAGAGAAGCCAATGTTGAATCAGGCCAATGGCCCATCTAGTCCAACACTCTGTCACACAGCGGCCAAAATATACCAGGTGCCATCAGGAGGTCCAGCAGTGGGGCCAGGACACTAGAAGCCCTCCCACTACTGCCCCCTCCACCACCAAGAATAGAGTGCATCACCTGCCCCAGAGTGAGAGTTCCCATCTATACCCTGTGGCTAATAGCCACTGGTGGACTTCTGCTCCATATGTTTATCTAATTCCCTCTTGAAACTGCCCATGCTTGTAGCTTCCACCACCTCCTGTGGCAGTGAATTCCATGTGTTAATCACTCTTTGGGTGAAGAACAGACACCCTGTGAGCTAGGTGGGGCTGAGAGAGCTCTTTCAAGGACTGCCCTTTCAAGGAGAGCTCTTGTCAGAACTATGGCTTGCCCAAGGTCATCCAGCAGCTGCGAGTGGAGGAGTGGGGAATCAAACCCAATTCTCCCAGATCAGAGTCCACACACTTAACCACTACACCAAAATAAAACAACTTTATGTTTAGTGATATATGTTTAGTAATATATATACAGATAGAAACACAGCCAGCAATTAAAACAGAGGGCAGGAAGGAGGGGTCACTGAGGGAATGTCTGGGGAAACAGAAAAGTCCTCACCTGTTGGGGGAAGTTGGTGACTAGAGGGTGTAGACGAATGCTATACACACATGCATGGCTAGTTTGAGTTAAAGAAACAGTAGTCTGTGCTGGAATGAAATAGGAAGTCACTAGAAAGATGAGGTGAAATAGTCTTTTATGGGCTGCTGTGAATTCCTTTGAAGAAAGAGAAAACACAGAAGTATGTTGCTTTTGCATTGATTCTGAGGACTCCAAGGTGGCCAAAATGCACTTCCCATCACTTTTTCTCAGTATTTGATATAATGTCACTATTTTTATATCATTTTGTAGCTGCGAGACCTTGTAGAGTTTCTTCCTTGGTCTTTGTGAGCTCCATCAATGAATCACGGTTAGCTGTGTTCCAAAGAGGGAGAAAGCTGAAAGGAAAGGTAAGCTTGTTTTTAGTACGCACCATTGCTGGAGCAACAATAGAGACTGTCAGCTATCTGCACCGAAAGAGTTAGTAAACCGTGGTAACCAAGAAAAGATTCATGCACTATGAATTGACTCTATGAATTGCACAGACTAACAATTCATGCAAGATATCGGCACTCATGAGCAGTGCTGATGTGTGAGAAGTCCCAGTGTGTGTGTCTGGGCATATGGAAACCCCTGCTCCTCAGAGCACTGTTACCCTTTCAAAGTAGAGCAATTCCTAACTGATTGTTATTTTTGCTATTATGCCTAGATGGCCATCTGACAGCAATACTGATTCTGTGAATTTAGGCAGATCACGAGAAGGGAAGGCAGGAAAGGTTGCATCAGTGCTTAGTTCTCATGGCCTTTTCTTACACACCCAGGGAAATGCTGATTGCCACTTTGGGTTCAGGAAGCAATTTTTCTTTTGGTCAATTTGGCCAGGGATCCTGGGGGGTTATTTTGGCTATCGTCTGGGCATGGAGATGGGGTCACTGAGGGTTTGGGGAGGGGAGGTATTTGGGAGTCTCCTGCATTGTGCAGGGGGTTGGACTAGAAGACCCTGGAGGTCCCTTCCAACTCTATGATTCTATTATCTTCTCCAGCCTACTCAGTGATTCTGACTCAGAATTCCTAAGTAGGATTGCCAATCTCTGGGTAGTGGCTGGAGATTTCCTGCTATTACAACTGGTTTCGTAAGCCACTTTGTGCTGAGCGATGGCTCAGATTTCTCAGACAAAGAGCTACTTGCTAGCCCCGAGCTGGTAATTGAACATCTGGCTGCAGCTGGCTTTGAGCTAGAAGGAGAACAAGAGATCAGGTTACTGGCTGATCAGGAATCACAGCCTACAGCTGAAACCAAGCCAACACCTTGTAGCTCTGAAGCATTAAACAAGTCTTCAGCAGCCACTCTCAGCCCACCTAGCTCACCCACATCCTTACAGCACTGATGCTGTTGGAAACGCTTAGCATTACAAGAAAGAAGAAGAAGTGTGAGGCTCATGGCCTGTCATCAGCTGTCAACTGAAGAGACAAATGAGTCATTTCAGGATGACTGCCAAAGAATTGGCTGGGAGCTCTGCTCATTAAGACTTGGCTATAAATCCAGCTAGGAGAAGCAGCAGTTTGTGGACACAGCAAGTACACTTTGCTACTACAGGGCCTCTGCAACTTGAACCTCAGATTGGACCCAAGAGCTGGCTTTTCTGGAACCCCTGACCTCAGACTGGACTTACTGCCTGGAACTCCTTGGCTTTAGACTGGACTTTGGTAAACTTGCTCTCTGGAACCCCTGACTTTTGGACTGGACTTTGGTTACTCTCTGTAACCTTGCCTGTGACCTGCCCTGCTGGACCCCAGCGCCTGCATCCTGGGGAAGCTACATCAGTACAACTGATCTCCTGGTGACAGATCAGTTCACCTGGAGAAAATGGCCACTTTGGAAGGTGGACTCTGTGGCATTATACCCCACTGAATTTTCTCCAGGTCCCAAACCCTGTACTATTCAGGCTCCACCCCATACATTTCCAGGTATTCCCCATCCCAAAGCTGGCAAACCTGTATCTAAGGAAGGGCCTGGGCCGGTGGTGCAAAGGAGGTCAAGAGCCAGGCTGGCTACATGCAACAGGAGATTAAAAAAAACAAAGCCAAAGACAACGGTGCAAAATCAGGTAAAAATATACTTTTTTACTCAAAAAAATTCCCAAAAATTCCCTATGTGTTTCACCACCAAGCTTTGTCAGGGGAATCTGTTTGTCTTGCAGTAGTTCTTCAAAAAGAGTAAATGATCTAGCTACGTGCAACACCAGGGTAGAGCAGTGCACAGGGGGTAAGTCCTTGCAGGATCTCCTGGCTGGTATGCAGAGCTGCCTCAGAAGCTCCAGCACCTTAGCAATACAGCTGGGCTCATTTATATCCAGCCTACTTAAGCTGGGGCCTGGAAAGACAGCCTGGCTGGCTCAACTGGTTTGTAAGGCCATAACTCCAGGTCAGGCTCTAAACCAGGGGTGCCAAACATGTGGCCCGGGGGCCAGATCAGGCCCCCAGAAGGCTTCTGTCAGGCCCGCAGTGGAACTGGCTGTCTTCTTCTTCCAGTTCCGCTGCTGCTGCATCATCGTAGGTTTGCAGCTTACAGACACACACCTGAACAGCATACTCAAGATTGCAACAGCACAGACATTTTGATGCAATAATTTAGAGCAAGAGCTGTCAGTTACCAGACACTGTTAAATAAACAAAATATCACAAGAGTGCTAATGTTTTAAGCATGTTTTTATTTTAAGTAATATTATGAACTGAGATTGTAAAAGGTAAAGGTAAAGGTTCCCTTGCTCGAAAGCCAGTCGAATCCAACTCTAGGGTTGCGGTGCTCATCTCCGTTTCAAAGCCGAAGAGCCAGCGCTGTCCAAAGACGTTTCCGTGGTCATGTGGCCAGCATGACTAAACACCAAGGTGCACAGAACGCTGTTACCTTCCCACCAAAGTGGTACCTATTTATCTACTAACAATTTCTTGCTTTCGAACTGCTAGGTTGGCAGGAGCTGGAACTAGAGATGGGAACTCACTCCGTCATGCGGCACTCTCGGGTCTCGAACTGCTGAACTACTGACCTTCGACAGCCTGCAGTTCAGCATCTTAACCACTTGAGCCACCGCAGCTCCTGAGATTGAGGCAGCTCTTAAACAAGTGATTTCTTTATTCAGCTCATAACCTAACACAGGACAAAAATGCATAGAACCAGGCTGACTTATATATGATTAGAACGGGCCAAAACACACCCAATAAACAAATAACAACCAATCCGAATATGGCGCTTGGAACCAATGAGATTGTTTCCCGCTGAAGACAAAGGCTTCTCTGATTGGCCTATTTGTCAATCCACGTAAATTCTAAATTCTAATGGAGCTATGTTCAAGCTCATGCAATGCTTTATTGACTCAATACATAACAAGTTAAAAAAAAACCCTTTGTGTTTGTGTCCTTTATAAAGTTTATATCTCCGCTACCTGGCAGTACATTTTATGACACACGCATGGCCCGGCCCAACGAGGCCTCACTTATGTCAGATCCGGCCCTCGTAACAAATGAGTTCGACACCCCTGTTCTAAACTCTGCTGGCTCCAGGCTTTCCCCGTTCCCGAAGCCCAGACTCTGCTCATTGACTGTTTGTAGGGTAAGTCCCGACTCTTGGGTAGACCAGCCAAAGTTTGATGTCAGAAGACTTGCCTAGGGTTGCCAATTTCAGCTTGGGAAATTCCTGGAGATCTGGGGAATAAGATCCTGGGGAGGGTGAAGTTTGGAGAGGGGAGGTCACTCAACATGGATGTTACTGCAGTAGAGTCAGAGCTTTTTTTGTAGAAAAAGCCCAGCAGGAACTCATTAGCATAACAGGCCACACCCAACAGCAGAAACCCATTAGCATATTAGGCCACACCCCCGTGTTGCCAGAAGTGTGGTCATCCAGCCACACCCACCTGTCGCTTCTTATTCTGTTTACCTTGTTTGTTGTCAAAACCCAGGGCTTTTTTTGGAGCAGGAACTCCTTTGCATGTTAGGCCACACCCCTCCAATGTAGCCAGTCCTAATGAGTTTCTGCTGTTGGGTGTGGCCTGTTATGCTAATGAGTTCCTGCTGGGCGTGGCCAACTCAGGAGCCAGCCAGAACTCCGTTCCTGTGCGTTCCTGCCCCAAAATAGCCCTGAGTAGAGTCCATCTTCCAAAGATGTCATTTCCTCTAGTCTGGAGATCTGTTGTGATTCTGGGAGATTTCCAGGCTCCACCTGGAGGTTGGTAGCTTTGTATGTGCTCACTACTCTGAGCAGTTAGAAACTCTGGGGGCAGCACTCACCTGAGTCAGTTTCTTCTGGAGGAGATAGCACTGGAGGCTATTGATATTAGTGTAACGTTTGCTTTATTTGAAAGCATACAAACAGAGCACAGGCAGCGACTCCTACAAGGCATCTGATCCTCCACCCCGAATCAAATTTCCAGAGAGAAAGAAGGAGCCTGCACTGTCCAAGTCGCTTCGGTCAACTCCCAGCAGTCTCTCTCTGTGCTTCTCTGTGCCAAACCAGATGATAATGGCATCCCTTGGGCCACCGCTGCCATTTTACTGCTAGAGTTCCTTTACTTTTCACATGCCACAGGGCTCAGTTTTGCGCAGGACTGTGTGTTTTAAGTTAACAAATTCCTGCAGTAAAATGGTGATGGGGCCCTTGGGGACGCCTACTATGGCCTTCTGTCTGTTCCTTTCAGCCTCTGAGTCCAAACTTTACTTCCTTTCCCCAGCCATCTGCTCACTCTCTGAGAAGGTAGCAGAGGTCTTCTTGCCCAAACCTTGATGGGTTGCTTGAACTTAACACTGTAGCCCTGGCTGCCCAGAATAGAGACCATCCAGAAGTACAGAGCAGAACTCTATTGCTTCCAATGAGGTGCTTCCACAAGCTACTCTGTACACATACAGGTTTTTTTGGTGGTGGTGGTGGGGGTTTCAATGCTCCCTCTAAGCTGTGGAGTCTTGTGAGCAGAAATTCTATTTTGTGAGCTACTGGCATTAAAGTTGTGAGCAGGCGATTTGGCTACTGCATAAATTAGTTTGCTCTGGAGCCCTCCTTCCTGAGCTCAGACAAAAATGTGTGAGCCAGAGGCTTAAAAACTGTGAGTTCAGCTTAGAGGGAACACTGGGGGGGTGTTGCACCCATTGTAAAGGGCTTTCTCAGTTGTGGCACTAAAACTTTGAAACTCCTTCCCCATGGAGATTTGTCTGTCTCTATCAGTGATTTCTGCCAGCAAGTGAAGATTGTACCGCATTATTTTGTCTAGCATACCCTCAATAACTGTTGCTGGTTCTTCTTCCAGTGTTGCTCGTCTTTTTAAATGAGTTATAATTTCACTATATTTTTAATTGCTCAAATGTTTTTAATATTTTTTCACGTTCACTGGCTTGTGGGCCCTGATTGGTGGAAAGGTAGCATAAAAATGTTTTTATTAATCATAATGATGACCTGGATAGCCCAGGCTAGCCTTATCTTGTCAGATCTCGGTAGCTAGGCAGGGTTGGCCCTGGTTAGTATTTGGAAGGAAAGTCCAGGATGGATATGCAGAAGGAAGGAATGGCAAAAACCGCCTCTGAAATGTGTCTTGCCTTGAAAACCCTATGTGGCTTGATGTTAAAAAAAATAATAATGATGATGATAAATGAACCAATGGCTACAGCAGCTGGCCTAATTCCATTCTCCCTCTCCCCACCTCACAGGAAGCTCATAGAGTGGTAAGACCAACCTGTACAATATTTAAGTTCAAATTGCAGCTTAGCTACAAAGAGTTTTAAAAAACACAGTTTGACACACTCAGTTACGTTTTGGGGATTGCCACCCAGAAGAATTCCGCCACAGAAAGAGCCACAGAAGCAGGAAATAATCTTCAGCCAAGGGCATGAGAATAAACACCGCCTTGTACAGTAACAGCATGCCATCTGTAACGTCCTTGTGGAACAAACAGTGCTTTCATCTGAAGTGCACATAATGTACGCAAGTCAATTAATCTACCCTGAGAAATGGAAATCCAGTTTATGCGTTCATTGTTTGAGACCAGGGAACTGCTATAAACACCAGAAAGAATCTCATGTTTTGCGAGTCCTCTCTTGGCCAGAGGGGCAGGTGGATACTTTTCTTTCTTTTCAAATACATCCTGCTCTCTGCTAAAGAAAAAAAAATTACATACCAAGGTTATCCCAATCCTTATTGTGCATTAAGGACACTGGGAAAGGAGGGAGTTGCGGCTTTATCAGCCAGTTATTCCATCTTGCCCAATGCACACTCTGGGACCGGAAGATCGAGCAAAATAGACTGTTCCTGGCATTTTCCTGCCGTTCTTAAGCCTCAGAGCGTGAGGGTAACGGAATTCAGAACTGACTGAAAGAGCCGTACTCCCACAATGCCAAACCCATCTGCAACTGCCGAGAAGCTGTGCGCCGTTTTGAAGTTCAAAAATTATTTAATTTTAATGAGCCCCATACTCCAGTTCTCAAAAACAAAACACATTCCTTTTGAAGTAAGTCAGTGATTTAACACGGGTCCCCCAGAATATAGAGCAAGTGAATTGATTCCTTTTCTTTGAACTCTCAGTTGCTATAAACATTTGAGGAGCACGATGGCTGCCAAGCAGCCAGCAAATACCACAAGTAAAACAAACGAACAAGGAAGTCAGGTTCTGAGACATTCTGAACTCTTCCTTAAGTGATTGTTGTGATGCATGTGGCCTTATCTGTTCTTTGCTTCCCAAAGAGTCTATAAGTCTCATATGGTACTAGAAAAACGGTCACACCAGATATTTTCCCGAGAAAGCTTTAGTATAAGTGGAATCCTTACCACAGAGGCATATTTGTGATCTAGCTCATTGAGACATTCATAATCTTTGCCATGTGATTTGTTCAGGATACTGGGTTACCAGGATCCTGGGTTACCAGGTCTGCAGAATCCTGAACCCTGAGATTCCTGGGGCCTGGTGATAGTGATGTCAGCCTCCAGATGGGGCCTGGAGATCTTCCAGAATAACAGATCACCCCCAGTCTACAGAGATGTTTTGGACAGTGGACTCTATGGCATTGCACAAAGGGTTGCACTGGGGGGGTCCCCTGATTTTGCAGGCTCGTGCCCGCTGCCAGCCAGTTGGCCGGGCAGGAGAAGCCCCACCCCCAACAGCAACAACACAGAGTGATGTCCCCAGCACGATGACATCACTTCCATGTGACATCATCACACTGGGGACGTTGCATGTGGTGATGTCACTCCCCGCTCCTGGAGAGCTCCCTCCCACCCACCCCCACTGGTGAGAGAATGCTGATTGTACCCCACAGAGGTCTCAAGCTCCACTCCCAAATCTCCAGGCATTTTCCAACTTGGTAACACTATAGCCCCTGATCCCCCCGCTGGTGGCCATGGGAGACCTGGCAACCCTACTTGTTGATTATCGCATCGAAGGTCAGTATTAATGATGGAGCTTCCTGGTGCTTATCACATTGAAGATGCCACTAGGAACTGTAAAGGGGAGGGAGGGCTACAAATCGAATGAAAAGAGAGTGGACTATTTGCCACAGAAGAAAATAACAACATTAACATGGAATTAACTACATGTTACACACACACGGTGATGTATTTAATTAAGGACATTTTTTTGTATTAATTTTGTATTAATTTTATATTAAACAAACAATACCGACAATCACTTTCAACAATATCAACAATCACTTTCAACAATGAATAACAATAAAATCAATATATAAACCTATGCCTACTAAAACAGATTTATGAGTATCTCAATCTTAATAAAAGACATAATCTTTAAATTAAGGACGTTTATATTCTTTCTCTCCAATGGGACCCAGAATAGCTCACAAAAATATAAGCATCGAATAAACCAACAAAAAAAGAGGGAAGAAATAGATTCCAGGCTTGCTGTATTCACTGAGGCTGGCTTCTTCAGACCCCAGCCCTGAAGCCATGCATCTGACTCTTTTCGGGCTGTAGGGTTGCCAAACTCCAGGTGAGGCCTGGTGTTGTGTATTGAGTCTGAATCATTCCTGAACTAGTACCAGGACCTGATTGAGCTTGTTTCCCCCGAACAATAGCTTACTAGGATCCTGGAGTAGACCAATAGAGATACAGTGTTATGTGCTATCGTTGGGAGTGAGTTGTGTTTGGGGTGTGGGGATTGCATGCTTAAAAACAGGGCAGCTGCCCTGGAGTTTGTCTTATAGTGTTCCTGAAATCACGTAATAAAATAGAGCTGTTTCACTGCGATGTGTCCAGAACCCAGTATTTAACACCTGGAAATCCCCCAGAATTGTAGCTGATCTCAAGAATCCAGAGATCACTTCCCCTGGAGAAAATAGCTCCTTTGGAGGGTGGACCCTATGGCAATATAGCTGCCTGAGGTCCCACCCCAAACTTTACCCACCCCAGGCTCCATCCCCAAATCTCCAGGCATTTCCCACCCCAGGGCTGGTAAACCTATCAGGCTGTAAGTACCTGCAGGAAGTGAAAGGCCCAGGCAGAACTCAGCTGCTACTGGCTTGCAAGATCTTCCTCACTTCCCCCTGTCCCTCCTCCCCAGTTAAACTGATAGTACCAGATCATTGCCGCTTGTCTACAAATTATACAAGCAGCAGTTACCGCTACAAGTAGGCATGCATTGAAGAAGTCCTAAAGGTGGCCATCAAATGTATGGGCTGGATGAAATCATGAGGTGTCAAGACTTGCCACCTTGAGAGTGAGCACCAAACCTGAACTTTGGGGTGAAACTTGAGACCTGGCAGCTCTACTGGTGCCATATTGGCATGCAGAATGTAACAATTCATGTGGACCATCTACAGATAATTAAGTAGCATGTGATATCCATGTTCTTGGTGATAGATTTTTCAGCTTCTGCAATCAAGTGAATTACTTCGAGGTGGGCCATTGGCACCAGATCCTTGGGTTATATACTCCATGCGAATGAGTCCCTAGAGATGGTGAACATATTCTGTACATAGATTATGAATAACTGAATTAGCCCTGGGGAGATATAGACTGGTGTCAGGAGTTGGTGGCAGCCATACATCCTCTATAGCAGGGGGCATTTCATAGAAAAAGAGGTGTAGGAACTCATTCGCATAACTCATTAGCATAACTTATTTGCATATGCTACACCCCCTGACATCTCCCTTCCCTTCACCTCCAAGTGGGGCAAAGGAAAAGTGGGGGGGAGGATCTCAAGTATTTCTGCCTGACAGTGGGCCAGAGAAGTCGGGGGGAGCTCCCTCCAGGCCTTCCCCGGCTCGCCCACTTTGGCAGGCAAGTCGGACAAGGCATGGTGAGGCATTTAAATGCCTCCCCACTGCTTGCAGGGCCTTCCCCAGCTCGCCTGCCTCAGTGGGCAGGCCAAGGAAGGCCAGGGGGTCTCCCTCCAGGGAGTGGGGCTTGCCGCATGTGCTGGCTTCTGGGCTCATTACTGCCGGAATGCCATCCCGGCTCATTCCAGCTGGAAATGACCCCTGCTCTGTAGTGCCTAGAGCAATCCTAAATCGTGGATGTTGGAACACTGCTCAAGTAACACCGGTTTAGTATTCTGTGCTCTTTTTCAGCAGAAAAGAGATTTTAAAAAGTCAAGCTCTGCTTATACCCACGAATCATAGAGCAGCATGTTAACAATTCAGTGAAACAGCCAACCAAAAAATTCTAACGCCAGCATGCCTACCTGATGTTACCTTTCTCCACCTGCACACAACATTCCAAGGAAGCTGGCCTTAGGGCTGTGTCTGTATTGACTAACTTTCTTTTTCTTTGGTGTGATGAACTGCAGACATGACTGGTGAACAATCAATCAGGCCAGGGCTTCTCTCCCTCTTATGCATTTTCCATTCATCGCAACAGAGGAGAATCTTTGTTGTGGCGGCGGGGGGGGGGAGGGACTGTTTTAATAGAGACAAATAGATTGGAACTTTTCACTGATCAGATCTTAATTTTCTTCAAATGATTTGATACTCTCCCTTGACATTTCTTACTATAAAAGAAACACGGGTGATATTTCTACCCAACAATGTCATGACTATCACTACATATTATTTTGCAGTTACAAATTCCTAGGAGGCTGGCTGAAGCACAGAGCTTTCCTGACAGGATCCATTTTTCATATATTCCATGTGCAGTAACAGTGTTTATGAAAAGTACGTGTTTTAACATTTCACTGAGAGGTTAACAATACCCATGCATGGCTAAATTGCAATGCTGAACTGAATCAGAACAAAATACTCTCCATGTGCCTTGTTAAAGAAAACAATGAATGCTTCAGGATATGATCTGCGGTTTCTATTATGTTGTGCTTTTTATGTTCTTAGCATTTTTTGAAAATCTTCCTGTGGCATTTGATATGTAAATATGGTGTGTTTTATTTCTGTGATGTAATGTAAAGTTTTATATGTACATAGCTGTGGGTTAAAATGTAGGCCTCTGGAGTAGGGAAGGGGCATGAATGAAGTGTATTATGGTTGGATGGTAGCTGTACCTTAGGGGGTGGGGTTGATTGGTTTGTGGAGAGAGTTAGTTCAATGTATGGGGGAGAAAATTATTGGTTGGGTGAAGAGTGTGAAATCTGAGAGAAATCTGTGTTCTTTGGGGAAGTTATTAGCTTAAGTGGCAAGTAAGGAAATTAAGCTTTGTGGCTAGATCTATTTAAGGAACACCAAAGAAAGAGAACTGTCTGAAACCATTACGCTTATGAACTGTATGTTATGCTGTTATACTTCTATGCTATTTATGTTTCAGAGAACATCTGTTTCATTTAGAGTCAAGGATTCCCGTTACCTCAGAACCACCCCTGCATGCAAATGTTCTGTCAGTCTACCAAATATAACTCAGCCATTCGGTTCTTAAGGTCTAACTAAAAATACTAAGGCAAGAACCTTTGGCGGCAGCAAAAATTAAGTAGGAAACACTAAGGAAAGTAAGGAGGCAGCATAAAACATGTCAGCTCAGAACACTACAGAGGGGTGCCTTTACAGGTGATAGACATAAGGGGTATCAGGATGCTGGATGAGATGGACCATGGATCTGGTCCAGCTGGGCTCTTCTTACGTTCTTATGGAAGTACTTTTTTCATACAATGCATGAATTGTGAAACTCGCTGCTACAGGATGTGTGATGGCCACCAACTTGGAAGACTTTAAAAGAGGAATGGATAAATTCATGGAAGATGGAGCTATCGGTGGCTACTAGTCATGATGGATATCCACTTTCTCCAGTTCCAGAGGCAGTCTGCCTCTTTATGTCAGTTGCTGGGGAGCATAGGCAGTCATCCTGCTCGTGGACTTCCTAGAGGCAAATGGCCGGCCATTGTGTTAACAGAATGCCAGACATAGTGGGCCCTTGTTCTGTTCCACCATTGCTCTTCTTAAGTTCTTATGTGCCCTTCTGCTCTCTACAGGACAGTAGCTATGCAATATAACAACATGGATGCAAATATGACATTAAAAACAGCAATATTCATAAATACAATAGGGGCAACGTTTCAACCTTCCTGCAATTCTGTTTGAATAGCAGTTCTGCAGGGCAACTTCAGGTCAAGAGAACTGTGCAAGAGGGAAGGCTTAACCACCTCTTCCCTTAAGGCCTGGTTGCAATGTCAGTAAGTGCCTGTTTTTTCAAAAACCACAAAAAAGCACCTGAGTGTAATTTGGCAAAGTCCCTAATATCATGGAGCAATCTGTACTCAGAAACACTTGGATGTACATAGGCATTATAATTACTCAGTATATTTTTATGCTTCTCCTCTTCCAAGGAGGTCAGGGCAGAGAAATGCTTCTCTCCTCTCCATTTGATCCCTGTAATAATCTAGGTAAGTAAGTCTGACTGAGAGAAAACTTGGTCCAAGATCATCAACTGAGTTTCTTTGGGACATGGGTAGGACTGGAGTTGCAATCCCTGCCTCAACAAAAGCCAGGAGATTATGAGGGCAGTGCCTGGCGAGGGTGGAGTTCAGGAAGGATGTGACATCACTTCTGGGTGATGTTCTAGGAATTTTTTTTCTGATCTCTATGTTAAAGACCATAGAGACATGGGGGATTCCTAGAACATCACTGTGGGGGGCAGTTCCTGGCCATTTTTTCCCCCTCCTGCTCTTCAGTTTTTCAAGGATGGGGGATTGGGGCCAAGGGTGTGGGTTTACCTGTCACAGGAGGGCGAATGGCCGGCCTAGGTAGGATGGAGGCAATATGTGCTGCTGCTGATTTGGCTGGCCCAATGGAAAATGCAGAAAGAATCCTGGGCACCTTGGCAGAATGCTTCTCTTTTAAGTGTGGAAGTAGTTTTGGGATTCAAAAAGTGAAAGTGAGAATGAAAAGCCAAAGGAGGTCAAAGCAAGGGGATGTGCAGCTGAATGCTCAGAAGGGAGCAGGAGGAAAGAAAAGCCAGGACCTTGCATGAAAAAGTAAGCAGCAGAGATAAGATGAATCTTTCTATAGACCTGACCTGATTTGGGTTTTAAATTTAGAGTTGTGGGATTCGGAGCTTGCAATATTCATTTCCCAGGTCTTACCCGCACCGTCAAAAATAAAACCACTTCTTGGCTGTGAAATCTCTCCAAGGGATCAGAACGCATAAAAGCACTGTCAAATCGGGGAACGCAAGCGGCAGGAATCGAAGCCAGAGCCAAAGAGGCATCCCTAAGCCAAGTACGAAGGACAACCAGAGTGTGACAAGTGATTTTTTTTTAAAGTCTCCAGTTCTAGAAAAGCAAGAGGCAAAATGGAATTCCCCTTGTCTTTCTCGGTGTAGGGTTTTGTTTGGTTTTTTTTTTTTTTGGTAAATGTACACCTTCTAGGTATAATCTTTTTGCACCCTTGCAGAGGGCTGCAGCCCTGGACTTTCCAAAGATGAAGAACAGATAAAAGGAAGTACTTCTTCACCCAAAGAGTGATTAACACCTGGAATTCACTGCCACAGGAGGTGGTGGCGGCAACTAGCATGGATGGCTTCAAGAGGGAATTGGAGAAACATATGGAGCAGAGGTCCATCAGTGGCTATTAGCCACAAGGTATAGATAGGGAGTCTCAGTCTAGGGCAAGTGATGCTCTATATTCTTGGTGCTTGGGGTGAAGTCAACAGTGGGAGGGCTTCTGGTGTCCTGGCCCCACTGTTGGACGTCCTGGTGGCACCTGGTATTTTTGGCCACTGTGTGACACAGAGTGTTGGACTGGATGGGCCATTGGCCTGATCCAACACTGGCTTCTCTTATGGTCTTATAACTATAATATAAAATAAATGATATAAAAAAGCTTAAAAGGTAAAAAATAGTAAAAAGAAGTGGACTGATGGCTATGTACTCCCCCCTCCCCAATTAACAAAGAAGGGGGCGGGAGAGAAAGGAGTTGTTACCATTAAGAAGTTAGCAAAACTGGCCAAGGTTGAAAGGCACAGATAAGATAAAAAAGAAAGAAAAAGGAAAACAAAGCTACAAAGCCTCAATAGAATAATAATACCGGGTGAAACAGGGGAGGAAGAAATATAATACCCCCGCATAAGGAAGGAGAAGAGAGGTAGAAAACGCAAACAAACAGGAACTCTAAAAGCGGAGCACGGCCCTAAGTGCCTTCTATCTCGCACCAAGAACCTTTTCATTGCATGGAACGAGGGCATCGTTGATTAAAATGTTCAAAAAAAGGAACAATGGATTGTTCTGTCAACTCTTAAGGATGGGGAAGAAAAAAAAAATCACTGTCAATCTGGAGTTTATCTGGCACGTTTGAATCCCCTCCTTCCTCCAAGGAGTTCAGGACAATGCAAATAGTTTCCCCCTCCTCCATTGTATCGTCACAGTAATCCTGTAGGGTACAGGAGGCTGTGTGACAGTGACAGACCCAAAAGTATTTAGAGTGCATCAGATTACATAGTTGAGTGGGAATTTGAACGCAGAGCTCCCGGGTCATGTTTCAGCACTCTGGTCTAACCAATGCACCATACCTGATCACACTGATCTTGACCCGGAAGTTCCCTTTGTGCTCTCTGTCCAGAGAGTCATATCATCAGCCATAGGATGCAATACAGTTGAGGGTTATGTCCGTCCCATCGATGAGGGATGAATTTCTAATTTCAGTGGAGGGAGGTTGCTTATTGTTGAATGTTTTTTAAGACAAACTTGTAACAGTATTTTAGGAGTGTTTACTGAAGTTAATTTATACTTTTTGTGACAATATGTGTGAGAGGCAGCGTTGTGTAGTGGTTAGAGTGCCAGACTATGATCTGGGCAACCCAGGTTCGACTTTGCCTTCTGCCATGGAAGTTTTCTGGGTGACCTCGGGCCAGTCACTCTATCTCGGCCTAACCTATCTCAAAGGGTTGTTGTGAGGATAAAATGAAGTAGAGGGGAGCCAAGTTGGTAGCTGCTTGTTGTCCCCCATTGGCAAGAAATCCGGGTATTAATATCTAAATGGAACTGAATTTAAGGGGTTAAGCACAAATGTAGCATGCGGCCCTTGTAAGAACGCCTGATGGGATTTGGAAAGTCTCTTACTGGGGATAAACTGAGCTTTAAGTCTCAAGAGCCAGTTTGGTGTAGTGGTTAAGTGTGCGGACTCTAATTTGGGAGAACCGGGTTTGATTCTCCACTCCTCCACTTGCACCTGCTGATGTGACCTTGGATCAGTCACAAGCTCTGGCACAGCTGTCCTTGAAAAAGAGCAGCTTCTGTCAAGAGCTCTCTCAGCCCCACCTACACCCCAGGGTGTGTGTTGTGGGGAGGGGAAGGGAAAGGAGTTTGTAAGCCACTCTGAGACACCTTTGGGTAGTGAAGGGCAGGGTATAAATCCAATTTCTTCTTCTTCTTCTTCTCTTCTTCTTCTTCTTCTTCTTCTTCTTCTTCTTCTTCTTCTTCTTCTTCTTCTTCTTCTTCTTCTTCTTCTTCTTCTTCTTCTTCTTCTTCTTCTTCTTCTTATTGGCCCCCAGCAACTGCTTAGTAGGGCAGCAAGTAAAAAATGGAGGGACAGGCGTCATGCCAACACCACAAAGGTCCCTTCCGGTGTAAACCCAGAAGTGATGTCATTGTGTTGGCACAGTGCTCTAGGATTCCCCTGAAACTCTATGGTGAATCCATGACAATGTGATGATGCCACTTCCAGGTTCATGCAGGAAGTGGCATTGTGGCATTGGCACAATGCCTATTAGCATGTCTCTGCCCCCCCCAATCCCCTGTTTGTTGCCAGTGCTGAGCAGGTATCCCTACCTTGAGACGCCAAGAAATTAGTCAAAGAACAACACTGGGATCTTGGCAAAACCGTGCTTCCTTACCCATAATATCCTCTTAGGCAATGCAGTACTGCAGCCGGAGATATGCCTGGTAAGATGGAAGCCAAATGTCTCCAGAAGGCTGCCTCCAATAGCAGACCCTTAAAAGCTAAGTTGATCCCATATCTTCCTGATCTCAATGGTCACTTGTTTACTCCCGCAGCTTTTCAGATCTGGTGGCTATTAGGCTCAGGAGGGCTGGATACTGGGGACATGGGGGGGGGGGTGCAAAGTCAGTGACATCACCAGCACTGCTACATCACTTCCAGGTAAAAACACAGAAGAGACAAAGGTAGCTCTAGGAATCACCGGAAACTCTATGGCAATGCCACTCTATGGTTTTACCTGGAAACGGACAGTGTTGGTGACATTGCCATTATTTTTCTTTTGTTGTTTCTCGGAGCAGGATTGGGCAACGGGGCTTGCCCGGGGGAGGCTTCTTCCCATAGTGGGCTTTCTCGCAAGACAGGCCGGCCTCCCCCCACAATACTGCACCCCCCAGGAGCGGAAGTAGATGATGCTCCTTCTGCCCTTATTTCCCTAGAGACCTTTAAACGAAGGCACGGCCAGTAGAGCTTCCTGGAGTTCATACCCAGAAAGTGCTCCAAACCACCCTGTGTTTAAAGTTGCGAGCTGTGATTATTGCGAGCTGTGACTTGTTATGTTTGTGTTTTAATGGGTTTTTTTCATCCTTATTGTAAGCCGCCCCGAGCCTGCCTCCTGTCAGCTGGTTGCTGTGGATTGGGATGTGGGGGACGCTTCTGCCTTTTGCTTTGGAGAGCCAGTTGGTGTAGTGGTTAAGTGCGTGGACTCTAATCTGGGAGAACCGGGTTTGATTCCCCACTCCTCCACTCGCACCTGCTGGTGTGACCTTAGGTCAGTCACAAGCTCTGGCACAGCTGTTCTCTCAAGGACAGTTTCTGTCAGAAGTTCTCTCAGCCCCGCCGACCTCACAGGATGTCTGTTGTGGGGAGGGGGAGGGAAAGGAGTTTGTAAGCCTCTCTGAGACGCCTTTGGGCAGTGAAGGGCGGGGTATAAATCCAAACTCTTCTTCTTCTTCTTTCTCTCCCTGCTTCTGCCTCCACCTTATCTGCCCAGTAGGGCCCTTGGTGGGGCAGTGGTCATCAGGGAGTCTGTATGAACGGGTATAACTGGGGTTCCCGGAGTTTTCCTCTTATTCCTGACACGAGAGTTCATGGTGTCTCGTACTTAGCCTCAATAACCTGAACTTCATGAAGAACCGTTGTTGAGTGTTTTGACCGGGACCCCTGACACCTGTGGTGGGGAGGGCGGGATAAAAATTGAATTAATAAATATACTAAATAAATACCAGAGGAATAAGGAAGGATTAGGTCGATGCGAAGGAAGACAGGACATTCGGTGGAAGATTCAGACTTTGTGCCCGTGGCGTGAATAAAGGATCAACAAACAAGGGGTAGAGGGAGGGAGAACTGAGACGTAAAGTAAGGAGACAAAAGATATTGGTAATAATGAAAATTCAAAAATAAACCTATTAAAAAAAAAAAAGTTAGGTCGATGCTCCTGTTCCTGGGCAAAGGGAAAGGCAAGCGTGAGCATATGGAGCTGTTGCCCCCTCTTTGCCTAAGGCAGGGGTGTCAAACATAAGGCCCGGGGGGCCAGATCCGGCCTGCCCAGTGCTGTTATGCGGCCTGTGAGCAACTGGTGCAAGAGAGGGAGTGCTGGAGGGGGAGTGGGGGGGCATTCCTTTGTGGCTTCAGCACAACAAAATGACCTCATTTGCAGCAGTTAAGCATCATGGGAGAATCTGCCCAGGGCTGCACTTCTGCCTCTCCAGTCCACCCGTGTGGGTTTTCCTCTGCAGCCCCCCCACCCACTCCATGGGACCTTGCAGTGAGGATACACCAACTCAGAGCGTACCAGCTGCTGTTCTTTATACAGTTTCTATCTCTGGTACCCGGCATGACGTTTTATGGCACACACAGCCTGGCCCGACAAAGTGACATTTATTTCAGGCCCTCGTAACAAATGAGTTCGACACCTCTATCCTGAGGCCTTTGCCTGGACTGTACTTGGCAACTGGAGGGGATGGCTGGGGGCGGGGCCATGGAGGTGCCATGATGTCATCTGAGAGCCAGTTTGGTGTAGTGGTTAAGTACGCGGACTCTAATCTGGGAGAACCGGGTTTGATTCCCCACTCCTCCACTTGCACCTGGCTGGATGACCTTGGGCAAGCCATAGTTCTGGCACAGCCGTTCTTGAAGAAGAGCAGTTTCTGTCAGAGATCTCTCAGCCCTGCCTACCTTACAGGGTGTCTGTTGTGGGGAGGGGGAGGGAAAGGAGTTTGTAAGCTGCTCTGAGGGTCCTTTGGGTAGTGAAGGGTGGGGTATAAATCCAATCTCTTCTTTTCTTCTTCATCTGCGTTGCTGCGTCACTTTCTGGGAAAACATGAATGTGAAAGAAGGTAGCTCTAGGAATTGCCGGAAATGCTATGGTTTTACCATAGAATAGCTACCCTACAAAACTTTTGAGTTTTCCCTGGAAGTGACAATTTTGTTTTTTTCTTTTCCCACTGCCGCTCCAAAGGCTGTCAGAGGAAACCTCCCACTATAGTGGGAGGCCTGGCAGCCCTAATTCTCCGCCTCATCTCTCTCTCACAATATTTGTATCTGATCTGGATCTCGAGGATGGAGTGTGCTAGAAAAATTAATAATTGGAAAAAATGTTCCCCCCCTCCCCAGAATCAAATACCCGGCTATTGGGACTCTAACTCTCTTGGCTTCAGGGAATCTGGCCAGCTGCCCCTTTTCCTGTATCAGCTATAAGGAAAGCTGCTTAATACTTTAAATCCTCAGCCTTATCGATAAACCATTTGTCACCTTTTCTTAACATTAGCAAAGATTTAGAAAATGATACTTCCCAGAGAAATCACTGTGGGCTTTGTAGCAAAAGCCCGCAGCTGTATTGACTCCCGAACTGGGTTGTTGGTTTTTTTTTTTGCCTTGAACATAATTCGAGCAGAAGTGCCACGCTTGAAAAATGGGTTAAGAATGAGCCTTTTAAATTAGCTCAAGGAGCTATGGGGTATCTTTATAGCATCCACAGTTAGCAACGGATGCATACCTCCTAAATCTCGACTTTTTGCTATTGCGGCAACTCCCCTCAAATTAGCATAACAATCCTAAGGGGGGCGGGATTGGGTCCCCCGTTGCAACCTTTCCTGCATTTTTATTTTTATTTTTATTTTTTGCATTCATTAAGAGGAATCTTGTCTGGGGAGTTGGCCGTAAATGTTCCGCTCCTGTGCTAAAACAGAACACTTAACATCCTTCTTTCGCTACTCTTCCCCCTCCCTTAAAACTAAAGTGCGTCTCGCTAATGCACTCTGACGCTGAGAATCCTGTAAAACCAACGAGAACTCTATAAATGGCATGTCCCATTATGCTGCTTTAATGTTAGTTTTCTGCTCTTATTGTGTGAGAAACCTCCCTACGAGACAGAGGGGGAGTCGTAATTTTATAGTCGTTCAATTCACTTTTCTAATGCGCTGTATTAGAAGAGCGATCTCCACGGCGGATTAT
This sequence comes from Gekko gecko, assembly GCA_029375565.1. Taxonomy (NCBI): domain Eukaryota; kingdom Metazoa; phylum Chordata; class Lepidosauria; order Squamata; family Gekkonidae; genus Gekko; species Gekko gecko. Next base: position 77,132,125 of record JAPDNY010000009.1, read on the forward strand.
GAAACAATTCCTAGCAAACACCGGAAAAATACCATTTTTGCTTCTATTTATTTAGTTGTTTTGTATAAGCCGAATAGCACAAATATACGCTTATCGTTGAACGGCGTGCAAGCCCCCTAGCTGAACTGAACACAGGGGGGGCGTTTCAGATATCAGTGCTGGGGCATTTCATGTGCGGGGTGATGGGTCACAGCTAGATTTAAAAGCTTACTTGGGGATACACCACAGATTAAATTGCAAGACAAAGCAGTGTATTTTAAGAGCTTTTTCCCCCCCGGCTAGTGCTTTTATACTTTAGATCTAGACCCCCTTTTAGAACAGAGATCTGAGTCCTTGCCATCCATACCTAATACATGGAATGGTTTGTAATCATTGACCCTAAATAACTAGGAAGCCAACCAGAAGTAAGCTTCTAGATGAGAATCCGGTAGTTCCTTAGTGATCAATAAGATATTTGGAATATAAGCTTGCCCTTCCACCCTCCAGTCCTCTTAGCCAGCCCTCACTCGCAGCTGGATTTCGGTTCAGTGCTACTTAGGGGAGGGAACATAGAGCACATTGGCTACTGAAACATCCCTGGTACCCGCCATGACAAACCTGTGCAGCCCTTTTCACATGTGACCGTGAACACATGTACAACTGGCATGTTTGTAAGAAATCTGCAGGGACGTATGCCAGACATAAAGGGAAAGGTTTCCTTTGCCAGTCAAATCCGATTCTAGGGGTTTCCAAGCCGAAGAGCCAGTGCTGTCCAAAGACTTTTCCGTGGTCATGTGGCCAGCATGACTAAACGTCAAGGCACATGGAGTGCTGTTACCTTCCCACCAAACCTATTTATCTATCTGCAATTTTTCCTTTCGAACTGCTAGGTTGGCAGGAGCTGGGGCCAGAGACAGGAGCTCACTCCATCACGGGGCACTCGGTCTTGAACTGCCGAACTACAGACGTTCCGGTCTGCAGCTCAGTCTCTTAACCTCTGAGCCACTGTGGCCCAGTATGCTGGACATACAGTGATGTAATATTGTATCTACCACTAGAGGGAGCAAAACAAGTGGGGGAGGAAAGAGACCCTGAAGTAACAGGGACACACAGGTAACAAAAATGAAAATGCAAAAGAGCCCATGAGCACCAGCCCCCCTAATGAATGGCTAATAACACTGTGTGTGTGTGTGTGTGTAACAAGGGTGGAAGGGTAAACCTTTCCTCCTTACACACCATGGCCTTGATCTGAATAGTGGTTGCAATGTTATGCATGTGCATCTTATTTGTACATGCGGGTGTCTGTTTGTAAGATAGAACCATGGCATAGCCGCCCTGAGCTACTGGATAGGGCGGGGTATAAATCCCAAAATAAATAAATAAATAAAAATAAATGTTCACATTATGAATGAAATCAGGGACCAATACCTGGATAAATGTGCAGTTTGTATAACAAGTTCAGCTGTACATGTGTTGACTGTAACAGGAGAATGACCCCAGTTTGCTGTAGTGGTTAAGAGCACAGACTCTAATCTGGGGGAGCTGGGTTTGATTCCCCACTTCTCCACATGCAGCTGCTGGTGAGATATTTCAGGGCTGTTCTCTCAAGGGCAGTTCTAGAGAGAGCTCTCTCAGCCCCACTGACCTCTCAGTCTGCTGTGGGTGTCTGTTGTGGGGAGGGGAAGGGAAAGGTGATTGTAAGCTGTTCTGAGACTCCTTTGGGTAGTGAAGGGCAGGGTATAAATCCAATCGCCTTCTCCTCCTCTTCTCAATGTACAGACAAAGAACAATCAAGCATACACTGCAAATGGATTGTATGTTTGTTTTCAGTAACTTGTGAACATGGCTGGGGGGGATCTGGTCTCTCCTGGTGCCCTGCTTCTGTAGCACTGATCCTGGTGCATTGAGCTCTATGCACATGATTCTGATGTCTTCCGCAGTAATTGAAATGTGCAGAGTTGTTTTTACAGCCTGGGATCTCAAAGCCACTTCAAAAATTATTGCTAATCAACTGGACATACGCTAATCCCGAACACGGCTCTCCGACATCTTCCCTCGCTCCCATGCCAGGCAGGCAGCAGAAACAAGATAACAGGTTCACCAAACCCCTGGTGGCCGAGGGGGCCCACAGTCAGTTCAGTGGGTCACCTATCGCGGAGCCCGATATAAACTGAGCACTTTCCTGATAACACGGTGGCTATTTTGATTTGGACATGCTCCAGTGCTTTGCATATGGACAGAAAGCTTATCCAAATATCGGTACTCAGCTCCTTTCCTAATGGGACTGGTATCCTTCTTGTCTGAGAACAGTCCAATAATTGAGTAGATGTGGATTTATTTTCCCCTACAAAGATGATGATCTTTTTTTAAAAAATCCCATTTCAACCTTGGAAGCGCATTAAATGGATTAGTCTCAGAGACGTTGTCATTTTTGCTTCCTGTGCTTTTCTGCAGATCCCAGGCCTTGTAAATACTTTTCAGTGTACGCTACTTTCTTTTAAGGGAAGAATCCAAAGCCGTTAAAATCCATCTTCCTGAGAGTTTGCCACTGGATTGTCCTCTATGATCCAAACCACAAGCAACATAACCAGGCTTGCCATTTGCCTGCCCACAGCTCCCCTAGCTCCCCACCCCTGGGAAAATGCAGACAGAAAAATGGATGGGAAATTACCTCCATGGTGGTGCTCTAGGAATTCACTGATGTCTCTATGGTCTTTACCATAGAGTTTAGAAGAAAAATTGTATAGCATCACCTGGAAGTGACATCACATCCTCCCCAAATTCTACCCTCCTCAGGCACCCACTCTCAAAATCTTTTTGGCACTTGCCACAGCAGTTCTGTCAACCCTATATGACTAGAGCTTGACAGCTGTGCAGGCCATTAACCCATCTCACCAGTTGGTCCTTCAAGGCTGTTTGGATTATCCTACTCAATCTATGATGTCATAACTCTAGTCTCTCCTCTTCCCATCACAGAATCATAGAATCTTAGTGTTGGAAAGGACCTCCAGGATCATCTAGTCCAACCCTTTCGCACAAGGCAGGGAATTCACAAATACCTTTTCCCCCCCACCCCCAGTGACCCCTGCTCTATGCCCAGAAGACGGATGCTGTCATGGGATGCTGATGTCCCGTTACTACTTCCTGTTGCATCATTCCTGCTCAGCAGGTCCCATGCTGCTGCCTTAGTAGTTCCTGGGCCTGAAAAGGTTGACAACCAGTGTGGTCGAGGAAACTCAGGAACAGCAACTGAAGCCTATTGTCAGGAGGCAAGCCCCCTGCCCTAGTTTCAGCTGGTGCGCCCCCCATCAGAGAGGGGTCCTGGCCCAACCAGCAGACCCGGCAAAGACCTGATGCTGCAGAAAGGCAAGATCCAGGGGCGGGCCCAAGCCCAGTCCAGAGGAGCACTCCCAGGCCCCGCCAAGCCACGGTGGGACAATGACCCCTGGTGCTCCAAGACGAAGCAGGCACTCAGACAACTCGGCCTGCCAGAGGCACACCTGTGAAGATGGGAGGCCTTGGGGGCGGGGCACGTGGAGGACAGCGCCGCAGTCCTGACTGTTATAGGCTGGAGAGGGCACTGAAGGAAATAAAGAGGAGTGAAGTGCATAGGACCGAGGAGGATGTGGTCAGAGCAGAGGTGAGAGCAGGCGTGAGCTGTGAAAAGGTCAAGTCGGAGGGCAGCATCGAGGACCCGAAGGTACTCCAGAGAGAAAGGGGGAGCTGACCCGACTTGGACCAAACAATCCCAAACCCCGGGCTGACCAGGGGAACCTCCCCGTGGTGTAACAAGGAGGAAACACAGCTATCTGAGGTCTCGCAGTAATCCGCACCTCACAATTTCTGGTGCTCACCCTCTCCAGTCCGTGACGCCGGGACCGACGCTCGGTTCCTGACACCTATTGCCCTTCTGTTGCCCACAGTTGGCAACAGATTTCAGTATTTTATAGAAAATGTGGTAAAAATAAGCTTAACTGGGGGAGGGGTATATAACATGAAGAAGGAGTGCCAGTAGGTTACCAGGTCTCCCTGGCCACTGGGTGGGAGGTAGGGTGGCCAGCGCCAGGTTGGGAAACTCCTGGAAGTTTGGGGGTGGAGTCTGGGGAGGACAGGGACCTCAGTGGGGTACAATGCCCTAGAGTCCACCCTCCAAAGCATCCCTTTTCTCCAGGGGGGACCGGTCTCTGTATCTGGAGGTGAGCTGTAATTTCGGGGGGTTCCCAGGTCCCACCTAGAAGGCCGGCTATCCTAAGTGACATTGAGTCTCCAGAGTGAGCAAGCGAATAATCAGGCGTGCATTTTGTAAGACTTGCTGAAACATTCAAGCCTCTTCCCCGAATCCAAGTCACACTGCTTTAAAAAAAAAAAGAGACTTCTCTTTCATGCGGAATGGCTCTGGGAGCAGAGTGTACTGTAACCGCCTCTTGTAACTTCTAATGCCAACAGATGTGCCCTTATTTGATTAGAGGCGAGGCTTGCCAAAGCAGTAATTGTGTTGAACAATGTGCTTAGTTTAAAGGGTGTGTGTGTGCGTGTGCGTGCTTTTAAGTACTCCTAAAGTGTTTTGCATGTTCAGAGCATTTTACAAACATGAGCTAATCCTTATCACTCTTGTGTAGGCAGGTGAGCGTTCAGGGGGGATCAGACAGGATAAAAATAACCTCTGCGTTTTAAAGAAGTCAGGATAAAAATGTCAAAGGCAGATTATTGCCTCTCAGGAGTGGCGTTTGCAGGATTTGGACCAAGCGGTGTCTGTTAGGGATGCCAGCCTCCAGGCAGGGGGTCTGAGGATCCCCCGGAATTACAGTTCATCTCCAGACTGCAGAGGTCAGTTCCACTGAAGAACATGGATGCTTTGGATTGTGGGCTCTATGGCATTTCACCATAGGGCTGACATGATCGAGGTTTATAAGACTATGCATGGGATAGAGCAGGTTGAGAAACAGGTACTTTTCTCCCTTTCTCACAATACAAGAACTCGTGGGCACTCCATGAAATTGCTGAGCAATCGGGTTAGAACAGATAAAAGGAAATACTTCTTCACCCAAAGAGTGATTAACATATGGAATTCACTGCCACAGGAGGTGGTGGCAGCTACAAGCATGGAGAGTTTCAAGAGGGAATTAGATAAACATCTGGAGCAGAAGTCCACCAGTGGCTATTAGCCACAGGGTATAGATGGGAACTCTCAGTCTGGGGCAGGTGATGCACTCTCTTCTTGGTGCTGGAGGGGGCAGCAGTGGGAGGGCTTCTGGTGTCCTGGCCCCACTGCTGGACCTCCTGATGGCACCTGGTATTTTTGGCCGCTGTGTGACAGAGTGTTGGACTAGATGGGCCATTGGCCTGATTCAACATGGGCTTCTCTTATGTTCTTATGTACCCCACTGAGGTCCCTGGGGAGGTCCCCAGGGCCATCCCCAAATCTCCGGCAGTTTCCCAACCTGGATCTGGCAACCCTAACCCCCCCCCCCCCGCCATCCCCTGCTGGCAACCCTGGGTCTGGTATCTGGAGCAGAATTAGATCTATGGCAGAGCAAGGCTCCCAGTGACACCAGTACTGGGGGTTGTACAAAACTGTTGTATATTGTCTTAATGCTGTTTTAATGGTTTGTATTATTATTACTAAATTGTTGCGATGCCGTAAGGCCTAAGTTTTGATTGTGATCAGTCCTGATTTTCACATGTAGGTAAGGTTGCCAGCCTCCAGGGGTGGCCTGGAGATCTCCCAGAATTAAAACTGATCTCCGGCTGACAGAGATCAGCTCCCCTGGAGAAAATGGGTGCTTTGAAGGATGGACTCTGTGGCGTCGTACCACACTGATGTCCCTCCCCTCCCCAAACCCACCCTCTCCCAGATCCACCCCCACAGTCTCCAGGTATTTTCCAACCCAGACCTGACAACCCTACGTGTAGGCTGCTTCCCTGGGTCGAGTCTCAACTGCAGCATTGCAATGCATGCAATCCGAAACAGAGTTTGAGTCCCGTGGCAGCTTTAAGACCAACAGAGTTTCACTCTGGGTATGAGCTTTCAAGTGCAGAGAAGGGCAACTAGAATGATAAAAGGGTTGGAACACCTTCCCTGTGAAGAAAGGTTAAAACGCTTGGGGCTCTTTAGCTTGGAGAAACGACGGCTGAGGGGTGACATGATTGAGGCTTATAAGATTATGAATGGGACTGAGCAGGTTGAGAAAGAGGTCCTTTTCTCCCTTTCTCACAATACGAGAACTCGTGGGCATTCCTTGAAATAGCTGAGCAGTCGGGTTAGAACAGATAAAAGGAAGTCCTTCTTCACCCAAAGAGTGATTAACATATGGAATTCACTGCCACAGGAGGTGGTGGCAGCTGCAAGCATGGACAGTTTCAAGAGGGAATTAGATAAACATATGGAGCAGAAGTCCATCATTGTGGCTATTAGCCACAGGGTATAGATGGGAACTCTCGGTCTGGGGCAGGTGATGCCCTCTATTCTTGGTGCTGGAGGGGGCAGCAGTGGGAGGGCTTCTAGTGTCCTGGCCCCACTGCTGGACCTCCTGATGGCACCTGGTATTTTTGGCCACTGTGTGACTCAGAGTGTTGGACTAGATGGGCCATTGGCCTGATTCAACATTGGCTTCTCTTATGTTCTTATGTATGTTCACTTCTTTAGATGTACAAAAAGCTCATGCCTTGAATTAAACTTTGTTGGTCTTAAAGGTGTCACTGGATTCAAGCTTCGTTCTGCTGCCTCGGCCCAACACGGCTGCACACCTGAGTTGATCCTAAACAGAGTGACGCATTTCTGAGCACACTGACCTCAATGGATTTAGAAGGATATGACTCTGTTTAGGATTGCACTGTGAATGTGTACTTGGCCAAGCCCAGCTGTGCAGGCTCTTCTCATTCAGTCGTCACTCAACCAATGGTCCCTCTAAGCTGAGCTGGTGTGAGCTAGCTCACAGTTTTTTAGCCTCCGGCTCACAGATGTTTGTCTTAGCTCAGGAAGGGACGGCTCCAGAGCAAACCTAATTTATGCAGTAGCCAAATCCCTCGCTCACCACTTTAATGCCAGCAGCTCAGAAAGTAGAATTTTTGGTCCACAAGACTCCACAGCTGAGCGGGAGCGTTGCACTCAACTGAGGTCAACAGCTGGACGGAGTGGCCAAAAGTAGGAGAGACAGCTACTTGGCTCCCTTCCGTGATGCTCAGTGACAACAGAGCTGAGTCTGCAGTGCACAATGAGATTCTGTATTCTGCCCGCCTGAGAAATAAGTTCGCACTGATGCTTGCTACTTAGAAAAGAAACAGAAGTTCTTTATTGAAAGAGAACTCCACGCTAGATAGGAAAGGCAGAGTAAAGGCTTCTAGCTGCCAGTCTCAGCTGGGATGGCAAGAGATTGTAGAAAGCACAGTGGACCGGGAGAAGGACGTGACCAGAAGGAAGGAACCCCTGAGAGTAGAATTCTGGGTTTAAAAAAGGGACAGCAGCAGGAGCGGACAAAGGAAAGCACCCCATCTAGCACTTTACTTACCCTTTACTGTCCAGGCTTGCCAATCCACCAGGTGGGACCTGGATATCTTCTCGAATTTCAACTGATCCCCAGACTCTAGAGATCAGTCAGAGAAAATGGCTGCTTTGGAGGGTGGACTCTTCAGCATCATAGGCCACTGTGGTCTCTCCCCTCCCACAACCCCACCATTCCCAGGCTCCACTTACCCAAATATCCAGGAATTTCCCAGCCTGGAGTTGGTATCTCTTTTACTGCCCTCCCCATACACTCCAATACCTATACTAGCAATAAGTGACAATGTCTTCCAACATTTGGAACGAATTCCAGTTAAGAAGAAGAAGAGGAGGAGATTGGATTTATACCCCACCCTTCGCTACCCAAAGGAGTCTCAGAGCAGCTTACAAACTCCTTTCCCTTCCCCTTCCCACAACAGACACCCTGTGAGGTAGGTGGGGCTGAGAGAGCTCTTGACAGAAACGGCTCTTTTTCAAGAACAGTTGCGCCAGAACTATGGCTTGCCCAAGGTCATCCAGCAGGTGCAAGTGGAGGAGTGGGGAATCAAACCTGGTTCTCCCAGATTAGCGTCCACGCACTTAACCACTACACCAAACTGGCTCCCATCTCTCCTGTTAAGAGCTCCCATCTCTCCTGTTGCTATGATAAAGGCTATATGGAACTAGGACAGCAGCCAGTTGTCATTGGAGGGGCTGTGGCTCAGTGAAAGTGCCTTTGCTTGGCATACAGAGAAGGTCCTTGGTTCAATTCCCTGCATCTCCAGTTAAAAGGAATGTGTAAGAGGTGATGTAAAAGCCTTCTGTTTGAGACCCTGGAGAGCCAAGGCCAGTCTGAGTAGACAATTCTGACCCTGATGGACCAACGTTTCATATGTACATGTCTTAACCATGTAGTATGAATGGGAATATAAAGATTTTTATATAGTTTTTTCCCCCCTTTTTGATTATTCATATTCGTATTTTCTCCTGGTTTTATGGATTTCTCTTTTTAAGTAATATTTCATTAGGATATAAGGAAGGTCTGTTATATAGAAGGCTTTATTCTTGTAAGTCTGTTATTGTTAGCAGACAAGATAATACGTATAAAGTTCATGATTCTGTAATTCTTAAAGACAAAACCTTGAAATGTCTGGGTCAGATAAGACTTTAGTCTCGTATCAGGGAAAACCCCTTTTTGTTTGGGAGATGAACATTTAGGTTTGACGTAGATATGTTTCTTTACATCTGACAAATCAAAAGCTTATTATTCGAATGACCATTGTCTTTTGTAACCAATCATGCCTTTTTGAATATTGTTTTCTTAATGATGTCAGTTCACGTATAAAAGATCATGTACTTCCTGAATGTGCTGAGAAAGCAGTCAGTTTTTGATGGGCCATTTAGTCCAACACTAAGAACTTCCTCCTCATTTCTGACTCCATATCTTGACTAGAAATTTATTTGTACAACAACCGGACTCACTAAAATTCTATTTTAATACTAGATACATGTGTCAGGTTTTAAGTGCTATTTGCCATTTTGGAAGCCATTTGAAGAGAGAAGGGTGTGTGTTTTCTTGTTTTGGTTTTTGGTATTTTTTGGTGCGTGCGTGCATGCATGTGGGTGTTTCAGCCCCGTAGCTATGGAATTCTTTGGGAGGGGGCCTCAGTGGGGCCCGCCAGCTAATTAAATGAAAGTACAGTGCAGGTGGTAAGTTGGAGCACTTTGGGGCAGCCCAGGAGGGAGGGGGCCCAGAGGAAACACGAGGGGGCCGGGCCCCATGGGCCCCATGTTAGCTATGGGCCGGGTGTGTTTGTGTGCCCATGCCTGGAAGTCATGGCAACCTCTGGTGACTCCTCCTGGGGCATGGAGGACACTCAGAGAAGTGGCTCGATAGCCTGTTTCTGCCTCCCGGCCCTGGTATCCTTTGGAGGTCTCCCCTTCAAATCCTTGCCAGGGCTGGCCCCGCTTAGCTTCCGAGATCTGACAAGATCAGGCTTGCCTGGGCCAGCCAGGTCAGGGCAGAGAGAAAAGGATGTTGAAGGGCAGACTTGAAAACTCCACTGATCAGACAGGCAGTACTGCAAGAGATGCCCATGGGGGTCTAGTCTCCCAGGGCTTAATCAAGTGATGTGGGCTCTCACCACCGTTGTACAAATAAATTTCTAGTCAAGAAATGGAGTCAGAAATGAGGAGGAAGTTCTTAGTGTTTAATTGCAATTAGGCAGGGGGAAACAGTTGGACCAAATGGCCCATCAAAAACTGACTGCTTTCTAAGCACATTCAGGAAGGACATGCTCTTTTATACGTGAACTGACATCATTAAGAAAACAATTTTCAAAAAGGCATAATTGGTTACAAAAGACAATGGTCATTCGAATAATAAGCTTTTGATTTGTCAGATGTAAAGAAACACATCTACCTCAAACCTAAATGTTCATCTCCCAAACAAAAAGGTTTTTTTCCCCCTGATACGAGACTAAAGTCTTATCTGACCCAGACATTTCAAGGTTTTGTCTTTAAGAAGTACAGAATCATGAACTTTATACGTATTATCTTGTCTGCTAACAATAACAGATTTACAAGAGTAAAGCCTTCTATGTAACAGGCTTTCCTTATATCCTAATAAAATATTACTTAAAAGAGAAATCCATAAAACCAGGGGAAAATACAAATATGAATAATCAAAAAGGGAAAAAAAACCTATATAAAAAAATCTTTATATTCCCATTCATACTATACCACAGAGGTAAGTATGCACAGCGTCCCATTCAGGACACCAGATCAGACAAAAAGATGGGCCTGGGAAATGGAATTCAGGTGCCCACCCCCCCAATCTTATCCAGGTATAGACTTCAGTAAGTCACTGTCTTCCTCAGCCTCCCACCCACCATCGATAATATGGGGCTCATTATGCCAACAGCGTTACTGACAAGATCACAGCCAACTTAGGTGACCCCATAGGGTATTCAAGGCAAGAGATGAACAGAGGCCCTGAAGTGGTAGCTGTGTTCTGTCCGGTTGCACAAATGTCTTTATCTGTGTGTCCATCCAGCTTTTGAATGACAGATTAGTGAGTAGACCATTCAGCATAAGGTTGCCAGGCAGTGCAGGGAGTTTTGAGCCATGGGGTCACGTGTGACAGGACGTCACTTCCGGTTAAATAGAGGAAGTGACAAAGGGTCACTATAGGAATTGCCACAACTCTATGGTTTCCAGTGATTCTTAGAGCTTCCCCTTGTCACATCTGGCAGGAACTTCTGGCACCGTGGGTTTTCGAAATTTTACCTGCTAGAGCAGTGGCAGGCAATTGGGAGCTGGGGCAAGGATCCTCGCATCTCTACTGGGGACTGGGCAGCCCTTATTCAGGAGAGGAGAGAGGAAAATAGGGACCTCCAGGGTCATCTAGTCCAACCCCCTGCACAATGCAGGAAATTCATAAATACCTTCCCCTCCACATCCCCAGTGACCGCTGTTTCATGCCCAGAAGATGATGTAAAAGAAATAAGAAAATAAATGCAGAAAATGGGAAGAGGAGTAAACTGGGCAAAAGTCAGCTGAGGAAAGACTAATTGAAACAAACATAGAGCATTTGTGAAGACAGTAATTCATGGGGGACGCAGGGAGAGAAAAGAAAAGCTGCAATGCAATCCTATGCAGAGTGTCTCCAGTCCTGGCACATGGATTTCAGTGGGCTTAGACTGGAGGAACTATACACAGGACTGCACTCTTGCTGTATAAAAAAAATCCTTTCATATAAAATTAAGATAACTTTTTTCAAAGAAAGGGAAAACGAAAGACCTCTTCCCTGAGGCCCTAGCCTTGGAACATGAGACGTTTCTGCCAGCAGCTATTTTTTAAAGTCACTTTTAATAAAGCACTGGGAATATCCCTGGAAAACTGTACACACTGATGCAGCCTTGGCACCAATGGAGCAGCACCAACTGGTTAAACGGGTCTCAGCCAGCAAGAAAGATGGATAGAGGGCCGTTTTCTGACTTGCAGTTACTGATTGCAGTGTCACTGCACAATAATCGTAATTCTGGGAAAATGTCAAAGCCCAACCAAGGCGCTAAGAGGAAAGTTAACATCCAAATGGTAGGCTCGCCAGAGGTGTTACCCAAACTGGCCTATTTAATTAGTCGGTTGATTGGGGAATTTAGTTTTCGGTGAGAGTAACTTGGGACCTTTTTCACCTCTGCGTAGCAAGATCCTCCCTCCAGAGAGCTCTCAAATGAACCAGGCTGATGCTTAATTAACAAGAGTTTTATTGAAAACTACTAGAAGGCAAAACACACATACAGAATATGTACTAGAAACACACTTGGAAGGTTGGCTAAGAAGAATAGAATGAGATAGGGGGAAATAGATTTGGGGGAAGAGATTATATCTACCAGTCATGAAGAGATTCGGGTCTGTCCAGAAGGTTAGAGGTCTGTTTAAGAGAAAGGCAGCCAGCGTCTTGGGTGTCTACACACAATGTGGGTAGCTTGGGTATAAAGGTAAAGGTTTCCCTTGCTCAAAAGCTAGTCGAATCCGACTCTAGGGGGCAGTGCTCGTTTCCCTTTCCAAGCCGAAGAGCCAGTGCTGTCCAAAGAGCCAGTGCTGTGTTTCCATGGCCATGTGGCTGGCATGACTAAATGCTGAGGCATATGAAACACTGTTACTTTCCCACCGAAGTGGTACCTATTTATCTACTTGCAATTTCTTGCTTTCGAACGGCTAGGTTGGCAGGAGCTGGAACTAGAGACGGGAGCTCACTCCGTCATGCGGCACTCGGGTCTCGAACTACAGACCTTCCAGTCTGCAGCTCAGTGTCTTAACCTCTGATCCACTGCAGCCCAGTATGCCGGACATACAGTGATGTAATATTGAATCTACCACTAGAGGGAGCAAAACAAGTGGGAGAGGGAAGAGACCCTGAAGTAACAGGGACACACAGAAAACAAAAACTTTGTCATGCGGCACTCAGGTCTCGAACTGCTGAACTACAATCCTTCCAGTCTACAGCTCAGCGTCTTAACCGCTAAGCCACTGCAGCCCCCAGCTTGGGTATATTTATACCCAAAAATGATACCTGAGAGTATGCTGATATGGTTGCATCAAACAAACAATAGAGTTGATATGTTTCCCAAGAACAAGGAGAAATTATTAATGGTATCCACAAAGTGAGATCAAAGAATTGGGCAGAGCTTGAGTGGTTTCCCAGAGAGCTGATAATATCTGTGGATTCCCTTTTGACATGCAGGCTTTAGAGAAACTTTCAGGTGGTATAAATATGCTAAGTGGGCAAATGAGGGATGCAAAATGGGATAAAAGAGGTTACCATAAAGTGTGATACTGGCCCTAGAGAGTCAATTTGGTGTAGTGGTTAAGTGCGCAGACTCTAATCTGGGAGAACCGGGTTTGATTCCCCACTCCTCCACTTGCAGCTGCTGGATGACCTTGGGCAAGCCGTAGTTCTGTCAGAGCTGTTCTCTCAAGGGCCGTTCTTGAAAGAGCTCTCTCAGCCCCACCTACCTCACAGGGTGTCTGTTGTGGGGAGGGGTAGGGAAAGGAGTTTGTAAGCTGCTCTGAGACTCTGAGTGACGGGCGGGGTATAAATCCAATCTCCTCTTCTCTGTTTTCCTGGGAGAGCCCAATGTTGTAGGATAGACATTACTTTAGGATGGGTGAGAACTGTTATCAAGCCAGCCTCCTTTGATGGACTTCCAGATACTTTCCCCCAGGCTGTGCCTGCCATTCCTTGTCCGAGGCCAGGCTTATGAGATAGATTTAATTTCTATCTGGAGTGATTTTATAAGAAGGGTGTACGGCATTACTTCCTATTGGAAAACCAACTGCCCCTCAGTGAGACAGCACTGACTGGTAACAGAGGAGGGTGGGAGTTGAATGGCCAACTGAGCAATGTTACATTCTTTTAAATTAAGAATCTGTCATGAAGACCAAACTGGTTAGACTTCTGGTTGCCGCACTGTGGGAGAGAATTTCAGAAAACCCAAATAACAGGGCCAAGTTCAGAAGGGGTGGTGGTGTTTGGTGTAGTGGTTAAAAGCGGCAGACTCTAATTTGGAGAACCAGTTTTGGTTCCGCACTCCTTCACAGGCAGCCAGCTGGGTGACCCTGAGTCAGTTACAAGTTCTTTCAGAGCTGCTCTCTCTCAAGAGCAGTTCTCTCTGAGCTCTCTCGGCCCCACCTACCTCACAGGGTGTCTGTTGTGGGGAGAGGAAGGGGAAAGAGATTGTAAGCCACTCTGAGTGATGGGCAATGTTCCCTCTAAGCTGTGGAGTCTTGTGAGCAAAAGTTCTACTTTGTGAGCTACTGGCATGAAAGTTGTGAGCGAGCGATTTGGCTACTGCATAAATTAGTTTGCTCTGGAGCCCCATCCTTCCTGAGCTAAGACCAAAATGTATGAGCTGGAGGCTAAAGACCTCTGATCTAGCTCACACTAACTCAGCTTAGAGGGAACACTGGTGATGGGTGGGGTGTAAATCCAACTCTTCCTCTGCTTCCTCCTCCATCTCGTCTTCCTCCCTCCTCCTCTCCCTCCCCCTTCCTCCCTGGGGGACTCCCCAGCTTCGCAGGAAAACATGAGAACTAAAAAAAATGGAAGGGGCTTTATCGTCCCCAAAGAAAGGAACACAGCCTGGGCTTGCTCTGACAATGTAAAGGAGAGTCTCCTTTGGGGCAGCCATGTGGCAGGTGGGAGAGGCCGAGGCAGGAGTGAGCGAGGGTAAGCAGGCAAGAGGGAGAGGAGGAAAGAGAGCTGCCAGGGCCACCTGAGCCAGGCGGGTGGGCCGGAAAGTACCGGAGCTGCCTCTGCCACTAAAGCCCCCATTGCATGAGCCAGGCAGATGGATGGGGGGGGGATAGCTGAAGCCGCTGCTCGCATGAGCCAGGCAGGCAGAGACGGCACGGCTGTGGATCGGTGGGGGAGAGAAGATGAAGGGGAGGTGGAGTCACCCTCCCTGCGTGAGCCTGGTAGCAGCTGGCAGCAGCTCTGTAGGCGAACGGGCTGGCCAGTGAGTGAGCAGCCCGGCAAGCACATGTGGGGGGCCCCCCAAAAAGCATGGGGTTTCCAACCTTGCAAGTTTCATGGATCCCCCCCCCACACTTGTATCATGCTGTTTTTTCCCCTAATGATGTACCCAGCTTCACTAATGTGTTTTTGGAATTCAGTACACAGTTTTACTGTACATATTACACAGTCTTTGGTGTAGTGGTTAAGTGTGTGGACTCTAATCTGGAAGAACCGGGTTTGATTCCTCACTCCTCCATTTGCACCTGGCTGGATGACCTTGGGCAAGCCATAGTTCTGATAAGAGCTGTTCCTGAAAAAGAGCAGTTTCTGTCAAGAGCTCTCTCAGCCCCACCTACCTCACAGGGTGTCTGTTGTGGGGAGGGGAAGGGAAAAGGAGTTTGTAAGCTGCTCTGAGACTCCTTTGGGTAGTGAAGGACAGGGTATAAATCCAATCTCCTCCTCCTCCTCCTCCTCCTCCTCCTCCTCCTCCTTCTCCTCCTCCTCCTCCTTCTTCTTCTTCTTCTTCTTCTTCTTCTTCTTCTTCTTCTTCTTCTTCTTCTTCTTCTTCTTCTTCTTCTTCTTCTTCTTCTTCTTCTTCTTCTTCTTCCTCCTCCTCCTCCTCCTCCTCCTCCTCCTCCTCCTCCTCTTCTTCTTCTTCTTCTAGGCCACGTGTGTCATAAAATGTAATGGCAGGTAGTGGAGATATAAACTTTATAAAGGACACAAAACACAAAGGGTTTTTTTTTAACTTAAAATAAAAACATGCTTAAAACATTAGCAGTCTTGCAATATTTTGTTTATTTAACAGTGTCAGAGATAACTGAGACCCCCTTGCTCTGAATTATTGCATCAAAATGCCTGTGCTGTTGCAACCTTGAGTATGCTGCTCAGGTTGTAAGCTGCAAACCTACGATGACGCAACAGCAGCAGAACTGGAAGAAGCCGCAGAAGACAGCCAGTTCCACTGCGGGCCTGGGAGGAGCCCTCTGGGGGCTTGATCCGACCGCCGGGGCACATGTTTGACACCCCTGTTCCACACGATTCTTGGGTTGAACCTTTGTCATGTTCCAGCTGCACCTGACCTCTTTTCCATCCAGAGGCCCCATATGAAAAACTGTGAGGACAGAGTAGTTATTTTCCATGGTTATGAGGATGGATGAAATAAAGAAATGGTGGGGTTTTTTTTTTGCTGTGTTCAAGCCAGAATGCTACGGTGGCTCTGTAAACAGGATTAAGGCTTTATTTGTGTCCACAAAACCTTTTTGTACGGAATTAATGAGGATATAGTGCAAAGTTAAGTTTTCAGTAATGAATTTAAGTACTGAACATCACCGCTCATCTGAAGGGCTTGGGGGGCATCCAACGCCAGGCAGACAAACAGAAAATTAGACAAACACCGATGTTGTTTGCAGAGGATTACACTGATGTGCGGGACAAACAACGGATCTGAGTATCTAGGAGTTATGGATGGCAGCGATTCAGATTGTACAGCCCAGTCTAGAATCGAGGCTTGCTTTGGATAAACTAGTTAAGCGGGTAGAAGCAGGTGAATGCTGTTGACACACCATGGAAGGATGGCCATACTGTGCATGCAGACAGTGTATTCACTCAAGTGCAAGACTAGGTCTTTCCCCCAGATATACCATCAAAAAAGAGGGTCGTCTTACATCCACATGCAAGTTAAGAACATAAGAGAAGCCCATGTTGGATCAGGCCAATGGCCCATCCAGTCCAACACTCTGTCACACAGCGGCCAGAACTACCAGGTGCCATCAAGAGGTCCACCAGTGGGGCCAGGACACTAGAAGCCCTCCCACTGTTGACCTTCCCAAGTACCAAGAACACAAAGCATCACTTGCTCCAGAGTCCCTATCTATATCTTGTGGCTAATAGCTACTGTTGGACCTCTGCTCCATAAGTTACAGCCCTGTCAAATAATTTCTTTGATATAGTTTTTGTGGAGAGGTGCAGGGCTATTTTTGGGCAGGAACGCACAGGAACGGAGTTCCAGCTGGCTCCCGAGTTCGCCCCACCCAATGGAAACTCATTAGCATAACAGGCCACACCCAACAGCAGAAACTCATTAGGAGTCACCATTTAGGGAAACAGTGGCTCGCTGAGATCATGCAACAGAAGAAGAAGAAGAAGAAGAAGAAGAAGAAGAAGAAGAAGAGGAGGAGATTGGATTTATACCCCACCCTTCACTACCCAAAGGAATCTCAGAGCAGTTTACAATCTCCTTTCCTCTCCCCATAACAGACACCCTGTGAAGTAGATGGCGCTAGAGAGAACTCTTTCAAGAACTGCTTGTAAGAGAACAGCTCTGAAAGAACTTGTAATTGACCCAAGGTCACACTAGCCACTGCCTGTGGAGTAGAGGGGATCAAACCCGGTTCTCCCAGATTAGAGTCCACGTTCTTAACTAATGCACCAAACTGTCTCTGGAAAGGATTAAAATTGCGTTCTCTTCTTGCAGTGCCAAACAGGACTGACAGCCTATGCACCTGAAGTTTAAATTTTAAATGCGATAGAAGCTACACAAATGGCACTCCTAGCATCTGGTCTAGCTGACCCCCAACTTTAATAATTTAGCAGGGATTTGAACCTGAATTTGAACATCACTGGACATGAACAAGCTGTCCATTGGCACATGGTGCTCCTTATGGCATAGCTGTTTGGGAGACTTTGGGACTCTAGCAGTGGCTGGTGTCTTTACGTGAGACCTAGGAGAAGTATTGTAGGAGGGGGTAAGCGGGCAGTTTGAATGAAATCAGAAACATTCAGAATTCTGAGCCGCTGACAAGCAATTTTCCCTTTGAGGATTGGTTGCCCAGTCTATGCTCTGATCACAGCCTTGTACTTTCCAAGCCTCCCCTGCCCCCCCCCCCCGCCGCTCCCCGGGTGAGATATTCTGGCTCCCAAAGCATTCCTCCCATGTGCATTTTTCCCCCTTTCAGTCCCAAAGCTTTACTCATCTGGGAAGTGAAATATATTGCAGCAAGGCACAGAGCAAAAGAGCACAGATGCGGTCTGGCACCTATTGAGAAATTAAAGAGACATTCTGCTGATCTCGCCTGTAGATGTTTTCCCCTCTTGGGACTGGAACAGCGGGCGTTGTTATTGAAGAATGAAACCCGGCCGGACATCCCTTAAGCATAGTTATTATAAAAGATGGTTTCGCCTTCTTTTTCCGTCTTCTGGGCTGAGAGATGACTCCGCTCCTAATTCCTTTGATTTCCAAGGGCGGGCGTGTGCGTGAGAGCAAAGCGGCCCTGCAGCCGTATCTTTCTTGATGCCATTCAAGCCCCTGAAACATCTCTCTGCCGCACTCGGCTCTGAACACGCAGGCATCCACGTCTCTCGATTCCCTCTGCGCGGTTAAAAGCAGATGAAGGTCTGAACCACCGGGATTGCAAACGACTGCATTTGTGGCAATGCAAGAGGAGTCAGAAGAGCCAGTGTGGTGTAGCGGTTAGAGTGCTGGACTAGGATCTGGGAAACCCAGGTTCAGATCTCTGCTAGTACCATGGAAGTTCGCTGGGTGACCTTGGGCCAGTCACGTGCTCTCAGCCTAGACTACCTCATAAGTTGTTGTGAAGATACAGTGGGGGAGAGAGGAGGCTGATGTAATCCATGATGGGTCCCTGTTGGGGGTGAAAGGCAAAATATAAAGAGAGTAAATAAATAAATTCTGTCTATGGCATGATACCTGGGCAAAAATGCACAGAGGAACACAGAGATTACTGCTATTACTTGTCTCTGCTAGGTCCAGGGCCTTTTCAACCCTGGCCCCCACCTGGTGGAATGAGCTCCCTTATGAGATCTGGGCCTTGTGGGACCTGTTAGAGTTCCACAGGGCCTGTAAGATGGAGCTGTTCCACCAGGCTTTTAGTTGAGGCAGCAGGCATCCACCGGATATGCTCCCCCCCCCCCGCCAGTGACATAAGAGAAGCCAATGTTGAATCAGGCCAATGGCCCATCCAGTCCAACACTCTGTCACACAGTGGCCAAAAAAGGTGCCATCAGGAGGTCCAGCAGTGGGGCCAGGACACTAGAAGCCCTCCCAACTGCTGCCCCCCCCCAGCACCAAGAATAGAGTGCATCACCTGCCCCAGACTGAGAGTTCCTATCTATACCTTGTGGCTAATAGCCACCAATGGACCTCTGCTCCATATGTTTATCTAATTCCCTCTTGAAGCCATCCATGCTTGTAGCTGCCACCACCTCCTGTGACCGCAGATTCTACATTACCAGTATAAACATCATCTGTTGAGGCATATTGCGTATCCAGTACTATGTTGTTTATAAATTTTAATTCTAATTGATTTATATGTTCCTAATTTTAATTGCAAATCTGCATTGTGTGCAGATCGGTTTGTCTGGAACCCGCCCCGAGCCTGCTATGTGGGAGGGGGTGTGTG
The DNA here is from genome assembly GCA_029375565.1 of Gekko gecko. NCBI lineage: Eukaryota > Metazoa > Chordata > Lepidosauria > Squamata > Gekkonidae > Gekko > Gekko gecko. The sequence goes on from JAPDNY010000009.1 coordinate 77,151,026, forward strand.
TAAATCTAATGAAATAAATAATTAAATAACAATTACTTTTAAGTCTTTGGTTTACCTTGTCTCTATAGCAAGACCAAAATTCTGCTCACAGATCCATACAAAATAGCTCCCCCCCTTCAAAAGCGCACGGAACACCAGTTTGTACTCAAGCTTTCCTGCTATCAAAGTTGTATCCGATTAGGCTGCAAGTCAGAAGAATGGAAAATGGTTTCCTGGCTTAAAAGGAGTGGTGGTGTTGGTATGGGAAACCTACATTACTCTGGGGTCAGTTACAGAAATGATGCGTTGCTTTTATAGTGCAGTACAGTTCAAGCAAAATTCACATACATAAGCCTCTAAAGATCCAGATGTGGTATATTTTCTGGGCTTTGATGTGCTTGTTTGGGAGTTGACCTGCAAGACGTACTTCGTACACTCCGCTGTTCAGCCTCCCGGAGGATGTAGGAAACAAAGAGAAGGGAGGGTTGGAGGACAGCCGGTTTTGAGAGTGTCACAACACTGCCTCCTAGTGGCATTTCCATTCTTTCGCATATTAATTAAAATCTGTGATAAACTCATTTTTTTAAAAAAGAAAAATAATAATTTGTCCGTTATAGCTCTCCCCCCCCCCGACCAAACAGAACCATCAAATCCACATGAATTCATCCATATAGAATGATACAGACTGGATATAAGGTACGGGGGAAAGGGAAATGGGAAATTGGGGGGGGATATGAAGGGCCACCTTAATAAAGAACCCTAAAGAACACAAAGTTCAATATGTCACCCGGTGATTAAAAATGAACAGGGGCGTAGATTAATGATCAAATTACTGCAGATGCCTGTCTAGATGGATATTTTGTACATACACTGAGCAACTAATAAACGTGTGCACTTATATTTTACAGAGATCTATCTTTCTACATAAGAACATAAGAGAAGCCAATGTTGAATCAGGCCAATGGCCCATCCAGTCCAACACAGTGGCCAAAAATACCCAGGTGCCATCAGGAGGTCCAGCAGTGGGGCCAGGACACTAGAAGCCCTCCCAATGCTGCCCCCTCCAGCACCAAGAATACAGAGCATCACCTTCCCCAGACTGAGAGTTCCTATCTATACCTTGTGGTTAATAGCCACTGATGGACTTCTGCTCCATATGTTTATCTAATTCCCTCTTGAAACTGTCCATGCTTGTAGCTGCCACCACCTCCTGTGGCAGTGAATTCCATGTGTTAATCACTCTTTGGGTGAAGAAGGACTTCCTTTTATCTGTTCTAACCCGACTGCTCAGCCATTTCATGGAGTGCCCACCAGTTCTTGTATTGTGATCTATCTATCTATCTATCTATCTATCATCTATCTATCTATCTATCTATCTATCTATCTATCTATCTATCTATCTATCTATCTATCTACCTACCTACCTACCTACCTACCTACCTACCTATCTATCTATCTATCTATCATCTATCATCTATCTATCTATCTATCTATCTATCTATCTATCTATCTATCTATCTATCATCTATCTATCTATCATCTATTGGATTTCTGCCCCACCCTCCCAGGCGGAGCTGGCCCAGGGCAGCTTACCTAAAAACATGTAAATTACATAACCTATGTAATCTTCAAGTACTTGAAGGGCTGTCACATAGAAGATGGTGTGGAGTTGTTTTCTGTTGCCCCAGAAGGTTGGACCAGAACCAATGGATTGAAATTAAATCAGAAGAGTTTTGGATTAAAAATTATGAAGAACTTCCTGAGAGTTAGAGTGGTTTCTCAGTGGAACAGGCTTCCTCAGGAGGTGGTGGGCTCTCCTTCTTTGAGGGTTTTCAAACAGAGGCTAGATGGCCACCTGACAGCAATGGGGATTCTGTGAACTTAGGCAGATCATGAGAGGGAGGGCAGGAAGGGTTGCCTCAGGGCTTAGTTCTTGTGGCCCTTTCTTACGGCCCAGAGAAATGCTGATTGCCACTTTGGAGCCAGGAAGCAATTTTTCTCCAGGACAGTTTGACTGGAGATCCTGGAGGTTTTTTGTCATCTTCTAGGCATGGGGAGCTGTATTTGTTAATATCCTGCTTTGTGCAGGGGGTTGGATTCTATGACCCTGCGGGTCCCTTCAAACTCTATGACTCTATGATAAATCATTTAGCCTATGTCTGCCCATCTCAAGTGCTGTGTCAGGATGCAACCAGGATCGCTGTCTTTCTTTCCAAAAAAACATGACATTTTCAGGATGCATCTACGATTCTCGGAAAGTTTTCGACACAAGGGAAGTCTGGGTGCTTTGAGGATAGGCTTGCCAACCTCCAGAGGGGACCTGGAGTTCTCCTAGAATTATGACTTATCCAGACCCTGTTGATCAGAGAAAATGGCAGCTTTGGAGGATACACTGTAAGCCAGTGCATTCCTACTGACCTCTCTCCGCTTCACCCTCCCCAAATTCCACACCCAAATCTCCGGGAATTACCCTACCTGGCATCGGTAACCCTACTTTGATCCTGTAGGCCCACCAAAGGTCACACGAAGCTGCCTTATACTCAATAAGACCTGTAGTCCATCAAGATCAGGACTGTCTGCTCAGACTCCATGGTCTGAACCAGCTATTGCCTGGTTCTTCTAACTGGAGATGCTAAGGACTGAACCTGAGAATCTTCTCCACGCTGAGCAGATGCTCTACCACTGATCCATGGTTCCTTCCCAAGGTCTTTTTCCATGGAGACTTTCCTATAGGTTAGGTGTTGAACGGCAGTGTTGTTTTTTTCTCTCCAGGCTTCCTTGTGGATCCTTGTCCGTGATCTTTCCATGGTTTCCTTGTAATCTCTCTGGGCTTTCACAAACCACCTTGGAGAAAGTTCAATGTCACTACAAAGAAACTCCAGAAAGCAACAGAAATCGAGGAAGCTCAGAAACGGGGATGGGGGGGGATGACAGGGATGGACTTCATTTAAGCTTAGTTGCAAGGAAATGTACGTGTGAAAGGCTCCTCGGGAAGCTTCTGGGTTTTGTGGCTTCACTGAGACTCGGAACAAAGAGGGAACAAAGCCCGAGTCCGGTGGCACCTTTAAGACCAACGAAGTTGAGTTCAGGTATAAGCTTTCGTGTGTGTCCACACTTCTTCAGATGCATTGACAAAGACTTTCTCAAGCTTTACATGTAGCCGTGGGGGGGTTAGTTGTCAGGAAGGGCGATCTAGAGTCAAGACGCATAAGTAACTGAGCGATAAGTATAGCTAAGATTGGATTAAAGCAGTCGGGAAGACCTCTGGACAGCAGCAAACTAGCATACAAATAAAAGAGTCAGCAAACTAAGGTGAGAACTAAGTTTGGCTCCAGTGGCACCTTTAAGACAAAGAAAGTTTAGATCTGGGTATAAGCGAGAAAAGGAGTACGACAAGGATGTATATTGTCACCTTGCTTATTTGATTTATATGCAGAGTACATCATGCGAAATGCTGGCCTGGATGAATCACAAGCTGGAGTTAAGATTGCTGGGGAAAAGATCAATAACCTCAGATATGCAGACGATACCACTCTGATGGCAGAAAGTGAAGAGGACCTGAAGAGCCTCTTGCTCAGGGTGAAAGAGGAGAGCGCAAAAGTGGGCTTGAAGCTCAACATCAAAAAAACGAAGGTCATGGCATCTGGCCCCATCACTCCTTGGCAAATAGAAGGGGAAGTCGTAGAAGTAGTGTCAGACTTCACGTTCCTAGGATCCCAGATCATTGCAGATGGTGACTGCAGCCATGAAATTAAAAGACGCCTGCTCCTTGGGAGGAAAGCGATGGCAAACCTAAACAGCATGATAAAAAGCAGAGACATCACCTTGCCAACAAAAGTCCGCATGGTCAAAGCAATGGTATTCCCCGTAGTAATGTATGGCTGCGAGAGTTGGACTATAAGGAAGGCCGAGCGCCGAAGAATAGATTCTTTTGAACTATGGTGCTGGAGAAGACTCTTGAGAGTCCCTTGGACTGCAAGGAGATCAAATCAGTCAATCCTAAAAGAAATCAACCCTGACTGTTCCCTGAAAGGCCAGATCCTGAAGCTGAAGCTCAAATACTTTGGCCACCAAATGAGAAGGGAGCACTCACTGGAGAAGACCCTGATGCTGGGAAAGATTGAAGGGCAAAGAAGAAGGGGACGACAAAGGATGAGATGGTTAGACAGTGTCATCAATGCAATGAACATGAAATTGAGCAAATTTCAGCGGACAGCAGAAGACAGGAGGGCCTGGCGTAGTCTGGTCCATGGGGTCGCGAAGAGTCGGACTCGACTGTGCGACTGAACAACAAATAAGCGAGAAAGGAGAGACTTAGCATACATAGATGCACACTTCTTCAGATACACTGAAACAGACTTCCTCGGGCCTTACATATGGGGGGTGGGGTTTAGTTGCCAGGAAGGACTAGTTAGAGTCAAGATGCATAAGTAAAAGAGAAGTTTGTCAAGCAACCCCAGAATCATGGCTATTCAGCTGCAATCATCATTCTAGAGAAAAGCCCTTGCCGGGATGCCCTGCCTAGAGTCCCAATTCACTCCATCATTGATTCTGTTTGGTTTGTTTACTTCTTTACAGCCTGCCTTTCTGGCTGAGACTCCAAGCAGATCATACCCTGCAGGACCATGCCATCAAACAGCATGAGGTATCCCATAAACAGGGCATAACTCAGGAGCCGTGAGGGCTTAGACTACTTCTTCACCCAAAGAGTAATTAACACATGGAATTCACTGCCGTAGGAAGTGGTGGCAGCTACAAGCAAAGACCGCTTCAAGAGGGAACTGGATAAACATATGGAGCAGAGGTCCTTCAGCGGCTGTTAGCCACAACGCATCATTGGAACATTCTGTCTGGGGCAGTGATGCTCTGTATTCTTGGTGCTTGGGGGGCAACAGTGGGAGGGCTTCTGGAGTTCTGGCCCCACTGGTGGACCTCCTGGTGGCACCAGGGTCTTGGCCACTGTGAGACAGTGTGTTGGACTAGATTGGCCATTGGCCTGACCCAACATGGCTTCTGTTATGTTCTTATGTTCTTAAGGCCGATAGGAAATCTCTGGCGGTGAAAAGGCAAGCAAGCTCTTTGAGAACTTCTTATGGGAGAATAGCTCTGAAAGTACTTGTAACTGACCCATGGTCACACCAGCAGCTGCATGTGGAGGAGTGAGGAATCAAACCTGGTTCTCAAGATTAGAATCCACTACTTTTAACCACTACATCAAACTGGCTAGCTTTTTAGCTTAGAGAAATGATGATTGAGGGGTGACATGACAGAGGTTTACAAAATTATGCATGGGACAGAGAAAGTAGAGAAGTACTTTTCTCCCTTTCTCACAATACAAGAACTCATGGGCACTCAATGAAATGAATGAGCTTGGAACAGGTAAAAGGAAGTCCTTCTTCACCCAAAGAGCCATTCATGTGTGGAATTCACTGCCATAGAAGTGGTGGCAGCTATGAGCATAGACAGCTTCAAGAGGGGATTGGAGAAACATATGGAGCAGAGGTCCACCAGTGGCTATTAGCCACAAGGTATGGATGGAACACTATTTCTGGGGCAGTGATGCTGTGTATTCTTGGTGCTTGGGGGGCCACAGTGGGAGAGCTTCTGGTGTTCTGGCCCCACTGGTGGACCTCCTGATGGCCAATATGGTGGCACAGAGTGGTGGACTGGATGGGTCACTGGCCTGATCCATCATGGCTTCTCTTATGTTCTTATTCTATGTGCAGCTTCAAGTTGTGTGGGTCTGCTAGGGGGTCATTTAGAAGAACATGCTGTTGAAACATAACCAACTCAAGGAAGTGATGAGCAGAGATGGTTTGCCATGTCCTCCCTCCATGTAGCAACCCCAGTCTTCTTGGTGGTCTCCCATCCAATTACTGACTGTGGCCGACCCTGCTCAGCTTTCAAGTTCTGATGAGCTCAGGCTAAACTGGGTATTCAAGCTCCCGGAGGTCCTTTCAGCTCAGGGAAAAAGTTTGGAGGGAAGCAGGAGCCTCCTCCTGCACTGATGCTGGCCCATGGTCACAAAAAAATAATCTCCTGGGACTTCTAAAGTGACATTCTTGGAGGTGATGCATGACGCTGACCAAAGCAATGAACCTGGAGACAACTCGTAAACAAGTGTATCATGTTGTTTGTGTTGGAGTAGGCAGTGTCTGGTGTGTACAGAGAAGAGAAGAAGACTCTGCAGGGGGCAGCAAGAAGGCAATTCGAAAGGACAAGCGGGAGGCCCGCGAGACTCGGTGGCAGATTAACCATTAAGCAGACTAAGCACGTGCTTAGGGCACCAGGGCCAAAGGGGGCAACACAAAGCTGGGAAAACACAGAAAGTGAAAGGTACTCAAAGACTTGTCAGACCCTCATTGATGCTTATCCAGAGGACATGAACAACACTTTGTCTACAGAGCTTCAGCAGTTCCATTCGTATGTTCTTCATAAGTTTAAAACAACCAAGAAACTCACATGGAACTTTACAACACAATTACAGAAGACGAACTAGAAAGTGCCTTTCCAAATGTTGCAATTGCCTTAAGAATATTTTTAACATTAATGGCCACCAGCTGCACAACAGAGAGGTCTTTCTCACAACCGAAACGTGTAAAAAACCCAAATAGATCAGTTATGCTTCAAGAAAGACTCAACTCATTGTGTATATGAACAATTCAAGCAGACGTTCTGAGAAGCATTAATCGCGAGGATGTGATCAGTGATTTTGCGAAAATGAAATGTTGAAAAATGCCTTTCAGGTCATGAACATTGGAACTTTGATGCATTTTAACTTGTGGAATATTAAAATAGATGTCGTATTGCATTTTTGTAGAACTCTATTTAGCCAAAGCTTGGCTTAGTTTGTATAGTATATTGTGTTATCATAGGAATAAATGTTTGTATTGCTGCAACTTGCATTGTATATCCGGTCAGACAGGTCAACAATTAAAATGGACTGGGTCAGTGTGGAAAGGAGGGGGGGGGCATAAGAACATAAGAATATAAGAACATAAGAGACGCCAATGTTGAATCAGGCCAAATGGCCCATCTAGTCCAACATTCTGTCACTCAGCGGCCAAAATATACCAGGTGCCATCAGGAGGTCCAGCAGTGGGGCCAGGACACCAGAAGCCCTCCCACTGCTGCCCCTCCAAGCACTAAGAATAGAGTTCATCACCTGCCCCAGACTGAGAGTTCCCATCTATACCCTGTGGCTAATAGCCACTGATGGACTTCTGCTCCATATGTTTATCTGATTCCCTCTTGAAACTGGCCATGCTTGTAGCTGCCACCACCTCCTGTGGCAGTGAATTCCATCTGTTAATCACTCTTTGGGTGAAGAAGGACTTCCTTTTATCCATTCTAACCCGACTGCTCAGCAATTTCATGGAGTGCCCACAAGTTCTTGCATTGTGAGAAAGGGAGCAAAGTACTTCTTTCTCAACCTGCTCAATCCCATTCATAATCTTATAAACCTCGATCATGTCACCCCTCAGCCGTCGTTTCTCCAAGCTGAAGAGCCCCAAGCATTTTAACCTTTCTTCATAGGGAAGGAGTTCCAACCCTTTTATCATTCTAGTTGCCCTTCTCTGCACTTTTTCCAATGCTATAATATCCTTTTTGAGATGGGGCACCAATATTGGTCGGTGCTTAGGGCACCAGTGAGCCTTAATCCACCCTTGGCGAGACTTGTGGGGAGGGAATCCCGTTTCTCTTCCCCATCGCAACTCCAGGCCCCCCAACACCCGCCTGCAGCAAAAGTGTTGGTATCTGAGAGCCGCTCTGAGTTCAGAGAGGCTCCCAGCATCCTCTGCTGCCGCCGCTGGTCCTGGAGGCTCCCCTGGAGTTCTCTGCCAAGCAGCCAGGCTCGGAGTGGCTCCCAGAGTGCTCCGTCATGGCAGCAGGGCAGGGAGCGGCTTCCAGAATGCTCTGCCAGCATGGCCTCGCCTGGAGCCTCGCCTGGTGGCAGCTGGACCCATGGTGCCAAGGCCTGGAGTTAATATCTGTGGCAGCTGTCGCCAGCTCAGCTGGTAAATGTGTTGTCTGTGCATGTGCGGACAACACTTTTTTTGTATTCGGGGGAGTTTAAATGCCCAGCGCATTTCTTAAAGGAAACTGTTACGTCCGCTGACTGCCACTTGGCACCAGCGAGCAACTATCGAGCTTAGCTTCCTAGGAACAATAGGGACTAGGCTCCTGGACTTTCCCTTGGGGAACCAATAGCGACTGTGGTGAGAGATTTAAACCCACCAATAGGATCTAGGGGTGTTCCCAGGTGCTGTATATTGTTGGCCACATGGCTGGGGTTTGGGGTTCCAGTTGTGTACCAGTAAACTATGCTGATCACTACGACCGTGTCTGTGGTTTCTACATGCGTCTAACCCACGACACAACAGAAACCTCCTCAGGAAACAATCCATAGACAAAAGAACCCCCTCAGGAAAGCTCCTCCATTAGCATGTTCATAGCCTGGAGAACTACAAGATAATGACTCAGCCCTGCCCTACCCCACCTTCCTGAGTAGATATAAATTACCTGCCTACCATTTTTCTTCTCATCTTGACACAGAGAGCACTCTATCTTTCTGTGTTATACCTCTGAGGATGCCAATCACGACTGCTGGTGAAACGTCAGGCCCAACAGTGCCAAGACCACGGCCACACAATCTGGAAAATCTACAGCAACTAATGAACTCCAGCTGTGAAAGCCTCCGACAACATATTTCTTAAAACTTTCCACATTTTTCTGCAAACCTGGGGAGTACCCCAAGTTTGCATAGAAAGTACATTTAGTGTCAGTGTGATCTTTATCTGTGGATTTAAGGATCCACAGATAGGGGCCACATGTTGCTATTTTATATATATATATATATATATATATATATATATATATATATATATAGTGAGGTCAACGTCTTCTCTCCTTCTAAGTGTCGTTCCTTGTCTGTCTCCAGATTGCTACTCTTAGGGCAATACCCTGCTTCTTCTTGAAAGTTCCACACTTACTCTACCCTTTCTCTCAGCTAGTGATGCAGTTAGGAGCCAGTGTTCCCTCTAAGCTGAGTGAGTGTGAGCTAGCTCACAGTTTTTTTAGCCTCCAGCTCACACATTTTAGTCTTAGCTCAGGCAGGATGGCTCCAGAGCAAGCTAATATATGTAGCAGCCAAATTGCTCACTCACAACTTTAATACCAGTCACTCACAAAGTAGAATTTTTGCTCACAAGCTTAGAGGGAGCATTGGTAGAGACCCTATCTCTTTCTGTCCTCTTTACTATCAAGTATGTTAGTTCCTAAATAAACCTTTCTCTCCACTCAAATCAGGTTGTGCACTCTCGCCGTGTTAATTACTCTGTCGACAGTTTAGCCCTAAGACTGGAGAGACCCAGATTCATATCCCCATTTGTCTACGAAGTATATCAGGTGGGCTATTCTTGCACTGGCTACTCTTTCTGATGCTAACCTCTCTCGCTGCAGTTCTGAAGAAGTGAGCAGTGACTCACGAAAGCTCGTCCCCTGCCACATATTTTGTTTTTAAGGTGCTGCTGGACTCTTGCTCTTTTCTATCGCTGAAGTGGTGGCAGTGGAAAGTGGGGATGGGATAGTCAGCTGCTTAGGGGAAAGGTGCAGTTAACAGGGCCATAGCCACGATTCTTCGATTAGTGGGGCAATTTTTTTTCTTGTGGGGCACCCCTTATTTTGGGAGTGGAGCCTGAGGAGGCCAGGGTTTTTTTGGGGGGGACTTATTTATTTATTTTATCCCATTTATACCCTGCCCTCCCCAACGGGGCAGGCTTAGGGTGACTTCAATGGGACACAATGCCACAGAGTCTGCCTGGAGATCAGGTGTAATGCCAGGGGATTTCCAGCCACCACCTGGATAATGGCAACTGCAGGAGAGAGAGATTGTTTTCCCCACTACCATCACCATGCCTTCTCTCAATCTCTTTCCTTGCCCAGCCCCCCGCCGCCCCAGCAGTGGGGAGGCTGAGGAAGGAAAGGAAAGCTGTCCTGCCCCTTGTGGTCAGTTTCATTCCTGGAGCAACAGCTGTTAGGCTGTGGGCCTGTGCAGTAGACACCTGATAGATTTTGTTAGGGATGGGCACCAATGAAACCACAAAGGAAAATTCGTCATGAATTTTGCCTTGTTCATGGTTCTCAGACTGAAGTTCACGATGGGTCTACCATCATAAACTTCCACAAACTTTAAAGCCGTTTGTGGCAGTTCGTGATGGTTCCTGGATAGAGCAGAAAGCAAGAGCTTAAAATGTCTCTGAGTTCCTTTAAAACCCTGCTTTCTGTTCCCAGCAAAAGTCACAAAAACGGCTGAGTGGCAGGGAGCACTCAGGTTTTAAAAGGACTGCACCAGAAAGGGAAACAGCCATGAACCAATAGGAATCACATCTTTCTGGTTCATGCCCATCCCTAGACTTTGTAGACAATTATAATTGGATACAATCCTATCCTCTGGAGATCTGATTCAAAGGGGAAATGGAAGGAAAATGGCTGCAACCCCCCACACACCAAACTTTCCTTTTGCTCATTTTCCTTATGAAAACAGGGCCAACTTCTTCAAGGAGGCAGTTTTTAGGTTTAGGACTTTGTAGGTTATCAGTAAGACATATTCAGCAAGGATAGTCAATGGCCCTTGCGATAATGGAAATTGCCTCCTCTCCAAATTCAAACCCATCCAGTTCAACCGTTTCCCCCTTGCTGAGAGCTGTTATAAGTTAAACTTCCCGTCCCAAGTTTTGACAACTATAGAAATGTCCTATTTTCAGATTTGTAGAGCAAGTGCTGTATCTGGGGAAACACGCAAACCAAATTTTAAGCCTTTGGTGTCTTGGGAAATACCCAGTTGGGAAAAAAAGAATGCTACAAACATGATTGCGCAGCACAGCGTCTGTTTGAAGGCACTGTCATTTTTAAAGAGAGATGAAGACAATGTGATTGAGGCCCAATGAGTGCCTGTTAATTTATTTTGTCCTGTTACTGTCACTCTGTCCTTTAAAATGCCACCTTTTAAGGACAAAACAATCTCCCTGGAGCAAGGAAGACGGATGACAGGGTTGCTTAGAAAACTACTGCTATTTATATGACTAAGTTAGTGAAATGCTCGGAGAGGTGTGTTTGTGGGCAAACATGTGCCTGCTGTGCTGAGATGATGTTCGGTTGTGGAGAGCATACACATTGTCCTGGATTCAGTTATCTGCAGGGATGTCGCCTAGGAAACTGTTCCTAATTTTCTGGTCAGTGGCTGAAAATGGAAGGATGCATGGACACAGAAGGACTGGGGCCACCGAACCCCTCTGGGTTGGGGGCCGTGGCTCAGTGGCAGAGCACCTGCTTGGCACACAGAAGGTCTCAGTTCAATCCTCGTCACCTCCAATCCAAACATCTGGCAGTCAGTGTTCCTTCTAAGCTGAGTTAGTGTGAGCTAGCTCACAGTTTTCAAGCTTCCAGCTCACAGATTTATGTCTTAGCTCAGGAAGGATGGCTTCAGAGCAAACTATTTCATGCAGTAGCCAAATTGCTCGCTCACAACTTTTAGCGCCAGTAGCTCACAAAGTAGAATTTTTGCTCTCAAAACTCTGCAGCTTAGAGGGAACATTGCTGGCAGTAGGTGATGTGAAAGACCTCTGCCTAAGACATTGGAGAGCCGCTGCCAGTCTGACTAAACAATACTGACTTTGATGGACTGATGGTCTGATTCCGTATAAGGCAGCTCCGTGCGTCACGTGCTTAATCACCAGAGCAGCTTTATGTACGTAAAAGTGCCAGCAAGTTGCAACTGGCTTATGGCGACCCCAGCAAGGGGCTTTCCAGGCAAGTGAGAAGCCGAGGTAGTCTCCCGTTGCCTGCCTCTGCATAGCAACCCCAGACTTCCTTGGTGGCCTCCCATCTAAGTACGAACCAGGGCCAGCCCTGCTTAGCTTCAGAGGTGTGTTGAGATCAACCTAGCCTGGGCCATCCAGGTCAGGGCAGATGAACAAAGGTGGTTGGCCACTGCCTGCCTCTGCATGGCAACCCCAGACTTCCTTGGTGGTCTCCCATCCATGTACAGACCAGGGCCAACCCTGCTTAGCTTCAGGGGTCTGTTGAGATCACCCTAGCCTGGGCCACCCAGGTCAGGGCATCTGGGTTACAGGGCCTTAAAGGGGGGTGGGGTTAGAAAAGTCCTGGAAAGCAAGACTATCAATAGTTGTTTGTCATGATAGCGGAACAGAGCCTCCATATTCTCTCCTTTTTTTTTGGCCCCCCGAAGGGGATTTTTTATTTATTTGCATTTTATATAGACTACAAACTAAAAGAAAAAAAGGAAGGGGAACTAACACTAAGGGAGAAAGAAAAGCAAACCCACACTAAACTAAAAACCCAAGAGTAGGAGATCTTCCACCCCGTTAGCATCTATGTTAGTACTACACAGAATACATGAATACCGCGAGTTCCTGTCTCTTTCCCTCTTTCAAGAGGGAATTAGATAAAGACATGGAGCAGAAGTCCATCAGTGGCTATTAGCTACAGCACATAGATGGGAACTCTCAGTCTGGGGCAGGTGATGCACTCTGTTCTTGGTGCTGGAGGGGGCAGCAGTGGGAGGGCTTCTGGTGTCCTGGCCCCACTGCTGGACCTCCTGATGGCACCTGGTATATTTTGGCCGCTGTGTGACAGAGTGTTGGACTAGATGGGCCGTTGGCCTGATTCAACATTGGCTTCTCTTATGTTCTTATGTTCTTATGTTTCCCTATTTCAGAATTAGATAATTAGTTGTTATGAGAGTATTCCAGAGCATCTCTCAAGCTCGCTTCATATTTTCAAGCAACATGCCTTTGTGTATCAGGAGCTGGCGGGGGGGAATCAATAGACCCACAGTCTGATCCAGCAGGGCTCTTCTTATGACCCATAGGGCCCAGCTTTCACTTCTGGCATGCACATTCAGGCTTCTTAGGTCTTTGGTTCCAGCAGAAACTCAGTTCCCTAAAGAGGAGGAGCTGCGGATGGAAGTGTGCATCACAATAGTCCCCCTCCCATGTGTGTCTGAGGAAACACTTTAGATGCCTGCACAACAGGGACATGTCATAAGCCTCCCATCCTGTCTTACTTCCTTCTCAAGTCAGTCCAAATTTTCGTCCCGAAAAGAGCTTCCAAATTCAACTCAAAATTTCAGCTCAGAGGAAACCTCAGGGCACTTCAGAGGTGTCTTGAACTTTCAGCTGCAGCAACACAAGAAGAAGAAGAAGAAGAAGAAGAAGAAGAAGAAGAAGAAGAAGAAGAAGAAGAAGAAGAAGAAGAAGAAGAAGAAGAAGAAGAAGAAGAAGAAGAAGAAGAAGAAGAAGAAGAGATCACATTGATACTCTGCCTTTCACTTGGAGTCTCAGAGCAGCTTACAAATTCCTTTCCCTTTTCCTCTCCCCAACAAACACCCTGTGAGGTAGGTGGGGCTGAGGGAGAGAACTGTTCTTGAGAGAACAGCTCTGACAGAACTATGGCTTGCCCAAGGTCACCCAGCAGGTGCATGTGGAGGAGTGGGGAATCAAACCTGGTTTTCCCAGATTGGAGTCTGCACACTTAACCACTACACCAGATTTCTGTGACTCAGGTGAAATTTGTTCCATGTTATCACAAAGGAAATCACATGAAGCTGCCTTCTACTGAATCAGCCCACTGGTCCATCAAAGTCAGTATTATCTACTCAGACTGGCAGTGGCTCTCCAGGGTCTCAAGCTGAGGTCTTTCACATCACCTACTTCCTGGTCCTTTAACTGGAGATGCCAGGGACTGAACCTGGGACCTTCTGCATGCCAAGCAGATGTTCTGCCACTGAGCCACAGCCCCTCCCCAGAAGATCAGAAGCCATTTGGGAGGGATTGTGGAACTGAACTCTTTGGAAGAGATGGTCAATTTGTAAGTTTGTTGGAAAATAGCAATCTCTGTTAACAGAGGAGCTGTGTCTCAGAGGTAGAGCATCTGCTTTGCATGCAGTAGGTCTCAGGTTCAGATCCTGGCATCTCCAGTTAAAAGTACTAAGTGGTAGGTGATGTGAAAGATCTCAGTCTGAGACCCTGGAGAGCCTGGGTAGACAATACTGACCTTGATGGGACCAATGGTCTACATCAGTAGCAGACAGATTCATGTTCATTAAGATCTACTTCCCTCCAGCAGAGGGTTTTCAAGGTTCATGGAGAGGAAAACCGGAAATATTTCTTTACACAGAGAATGGCTAAAATATGGAATTTGCTGCCAGAGGATGTAGTGATGGCCACAGGAATGAATAGCTTTAAAACAGGATTAGATAGATTCACGGAGGAAAGGTCTACCAGTGGCTACTAGCCATAGTGACTGGGGGGAACCTCCACATTCAGAGGCACTAAGCCTCTGAATCACAGAGCCAAGAGGCAACATCAGGGAGGGTCTCTGTCTCTGTGTCTTGTCACTGGACCTTCAGAGGAACTGGTTGGCCACTGTGCAAGACAAGATACTGCACTAGGTGGACCACTGGTCTGATCCAGCAGGGCTCTTCTTATGTTGTTGGCCGTCCAGAGGAACTGATTGGCCACTGTGTGAGACAAGATGCTGGACTACATGGACCACCAGTCTGATCCAGGAGGGCTCTTCTTGTGTTCTTGTCAGAGGATAGCCTCAGCCTTTATGCCCTGTTGTTGGCCCTCTAGAGGAACTGGTTGGCCACTGTGTGAGACAAGATGCTGGACTACATGGACCACCAATCTGATCCAGCAGGGCTCTTCTTATGTTGTTCACCCTTCAGAGGAACTGGTTGGCCACCATGTGAGACAAGATGCTGGACTAGATGGACCACCAGTCTGATCCAGCAGGGCTCTTCTTATGTTGTTGGCCAGCCAGAGAAACTGGTTGGCCACTGTGTGAGAGAAGATGCTGGTCTAGATGGACCACCAGTCTGATTCAGCAGGGCTCTTCTTATGTTCTTACCAGAGGACGGCCTTGGCCTCTATGCCCTGTCGTTGGTCCTCCAGAGGAACTGGTTGGCCACTGTGTGAGACAGGATGCTGGACTAGATGGACCACCGGTCTGATCCAGCCAGGGGTCTTCTGATGTTCTTATGAAGGAGAAGACAGGGAAAATGGGCTGATTCAGTATAAGGCAACTTCATGTGTTCTGTTGCCGTTTACTATTAACCCCCCCCCCCGGTTGATTGTTTTAATCTTGTTGTTAGAATTATTTTATTGTTCCATTTTTATTTTTGTTACCTGTCTTGGGCCTCCGTTATCTGGGAGAACGGCTGGCATGGAAATGTTTTAAGTAAACAAAGCCGGCTTCTGTCAAAGTCCATTGAATGAGTCCTCGCTTCAATAGCCTCCAATTTTACCTTAACAGTTGCCGTAGGGGATGCATCAGCGGCAGCTCCGGTGCTACTGGGACTCTTTGTATTCTCCCTAGATATTGCATTGTATGCATAATAAATAATTATGCCATGATTAGTATACAATGGAAGGGTTACATAATGCGAGGCGAGGAAACTATAAAACAAAAACCCAATAATCTCCTTAGCAAGAAATGGGCACAGAGAGAGAGAGAGGGAGAGGGAGAGGGAGAGAGAGAGAGAGATGCTCGCTCCAAAATTGGAGACAACAGCATATTTTTTTTTGTTAAAAGAATGCTAGAGGATGTTATAAAACAACTCTGCCAAAAAGAAAAAAAAAGAAGAAAAGTCCAGAAAGCAAAAGTGTATTCAAAGCTCCCCCCCCCCCGCTTCCTAGTGCTCTGGATCTGAAGCCTTCTCACAGTAGGAAGGGAATACATCAGTAACTTCCCTTAGAGAAGCGGTGGGGAAGGCGTTGGTGATGCAGAGAATGTCACAGGAGCGTTCCCATTTCCTTCCCTTCGAAAAAAACCAGATATGTAGGGGTTTCCATGATTTATTGACAAAATAACCCAGGCCACGTATGGGAGTTGCCTCACGGGCAAGGGCAAAGCATTCTGGGGGCCCTCTTAATCGTAATAAACGTAGATTTATGGAGTGGCTTTCTTTCCCCGTCCCCCGCAAAGATCTTGAATCATTTTAGAAAACTCAGCCGACTGCGAGGGACGGAGGAAAACGCTTCGGTCGACAAGGCTGGATGCAAATGATAACACCCCCACACACATACACACTCTGTGAGAGATAAAACTGGGAGGAAACAAACCTCATTGCTCACAAAATGTACACAACACAGTCGCTTTAGTTCTTATGCCAAGGTGACTGAGGGGAACCTGCAGGTTCAGAGGCACTAATCCTGTGAATCCCAGAGCCAGGAAGCAACCTCAGGGGAAGGCCTTGGCCTCTATGCCCTGTTGTTGGCCCTCCAGAGGAACTGGTTGGCCACTGTGTGAGACAGGATGCTGGATTAGATGGACTGTTTGTCTGATCCAGCAGGGCTCTTTTTATGTTCTTAAGATGGCCACAGGCATAGACAGCTTTAAAAGGGGACTGGGGAGATTCAAGAAGGATAAGTCAATCAATGGCTACTAACCATGGTGACTGAGGGGAACCTCTACATTTAGAGGCACTGATCTTCTGAATCCCAGAGCCAGGAGGCAACATCAGGGGAAGGCCTCAGCCTCTAGGCCCTGGTGTTGGCCATCCGGAGGAGCTGGTTGGTCTGATCCAGCAGGGCTCTTCTTATGTTCTTTCGTAGTGTGTGTGTGTGTCCACTGCTTTAAAAACTCATGTACTGCAAAAAAGGGAATGAGAATTTCATGGGCAAGGTCTCCCAAGCTCTAGTCAGCACCACTAAAGGCTGCTTCTATGTAACAGGACCAAAACATGTTGAAGAAACAGAATAGCATTATCCTATAAGGAAATGGAATGAGACTCCCAATAGTTCTTTGTTCCTGAGGAAGGACCAGAAGTCTGAAACACTGAAAATTACCTAGGAAAAGTGATGGATATTTATTGTGTATATTTATACTTTGGACTCTGTATTTTCCTATTATGGATCTTGTTGGCTTCTGTATTTTCCTATGAGGGATTATATGAATGGATTCATTTCAGACTATATATGCATTTCACTTTGTTGAAGTCTCCTTTTGTATATATATATTTGTGGGAAATTCAGCTCACAGTTGTTTTCTGTTTTTCTTTGCTGTTTTCTACTGTGTACTGTACTGCTTGTTGTTGTATGCTTTTTAGATGCAGACAACTGGATTTTGTGACAATTTGTGTATCTCCTTAGAAAAGATGGGTGGGGGAGAGAATTCAGCTCCAGTTGTCTGCTTATCGCTCACAGTGGCTTGAGGGCAGGGAGAAGTAATCAAACCACCTTAAAAACAAATTCAAATAACATGATGGGACACCATAGTGACCTTGGAGTCATCACTAAATGTGACCTTGGAGTCATCACTAAATGACAATAAAATGATGCAGACAGCCGATGCTGAGATGAAACAGTAGGAGAGCGGATGCGGCATGGAATGCAGACAGAAATTTGTGAGACAATGTGAGATCATTGGCACAGCAGCAGGAAAGACCAATGCAGATTGGTCCTGTGTGGAAAGCAGAGGAGGGAAGCCAGACTGCCCTGCTGGGGAGCTTGAACCTTAATCATATGCTCTTAACACTTTGTTTGAGGTAACTATGGCTGAGTTCAGACTGGCAGTTTGAAGCGGGAGCCAGTCGTGGCAAAAAAGCCCTGGAACAAACTGTTCTGAGTTTTCTTGGTCACACTGCGCTGACTGATGGGGGAGCGTACCAGGAGGAGCATTCAGACTACTGGCCCAGAGGCGTAGCTGTAAACGGCTTTTCCCTGGTAATTTGGCTATGTGCACATGAGCGCATAAGCGCATCTGGCCGATTTGGGGAGGATCTTGTTGCGCTGGCACTGCATTGGGTGGTAGAGTGGAGCATAGCCAATCATATTGCTGCTGCCTTATGCGCAATGCGGGTTGCTCCCGGCTTTTCGGGTTGGCATTCACACTTCCCGGCAGTGGAATGAAGTGGGATAAACAGGCTCTCAGGGATTTGCTACCACTTTCACCAGGTATCTTTTAAATGTGGGAGCAAAATGGAACAGCACGGGTTGACTACAGGTGGGGAATGCCAGGCAGATGTGCCTGTGTGAACGCCCCCTTTAATCCCCTTGTAAAATGTGGCTGAAACGCGGCTATAGCGGGGCAAACTGCCAGTCTGAACGCAGCCTATGATTCATGGATGGACACTGGTAAGGGAAGGAGACTTTGGTTCAAAACTGTAATTTTAGAATGATTGTTTCAGGGCTGTGTTATCTAGTGGGGAGTTCATTTGGGACCCTCAGTTCTGTGCTCTGCTCCTTTAGAATATAGGTGAAGATTCACATGCCTAAATGTGTCCTCATGAGAAGAAAAATTCTTGCATATAAAAAAAATCCTTGCATAGTATGTCGAGGGGAAGACTAGCCTAGAGCATAAACCTAGAGGGAATATTTTGTGTTGCAGAAACTTCATCATGGGAAACTGCAACTACAGTCTTAAGTCTTACAGCTGGACACAGAATTGCTGCCTCATTGAGAACTAGGCCTGGGGTTTGGCAGCAGCCAGGTCCTGAGACTGGGGGCCAGGCAGCAGCACCGGGCATAGCATCCAAATGGCAAGATGTCCTAGTCCTGCTGTACACGGCATTGGTCAGGCCACCCCTGGGGTACTGTGTGCAGTTCTGGAGGCCTCACTTCCAAAAGGATGTGGACAGAATGGAGAAGGTGCATAAGAGAGCAACAAGGATGATCAGGGGCCTGGAGACCAAGCCCTACAAGGAAAGGCTGAGGGGCCTGGGGATGTTCAGTCTGGAGAGGAGGCATTTGAGGGGGGACAGGATTGCTCTCTTGAAGTATTTGAAAGGCTGTCACTTAGAAGAGGGCAGGGAGCTGTTCCTGTTGGCAGCAGAGGCAAGGACTCACAATCATGGGTTTAAATTGCAGGCAGAAAAGTAATCTTTTTTTTTTACAATAAGAGTAGTTCAGCAGTGGAATCAGCTGTCTAGGGAAGTGGAGAGCTCCCCTCCCTGACAAGTCTTCAAGCAGCAGCTGGACAAACTCTTGTTCAGTTTGGTGTAGTGGTTAGGAGCGCAGACTCTAATCTGGGAGAACCGGGTTCGATTCCCCCACTCCTCCACGTGCAGCTGCTGGCATGACCTTGGGTCAGTCATAAGTTCTTTCAGAGCTGTTCTCTCAAGGACAGTTCTCAAGAGAGTTCTCCCAGCCCCACCTATCTCACAGGGTGTCTGTTGTGGGGAGGGGAAGGGAAAGGGGATAGTAAGCCACCCTGAGACTCCTTTGGGTAGTGAAGGGTGTAAATCCAGTCTCCTCCTCCTCTCATCCTGCATAGGGATGCTTTAGTCTGATCCTGCATTGGAGTAGATGTTCTGTATGGCCCCTTCCAATTCTATGATCCTGTGCTGGATCTCCTGGGAACTCATAGAAGAGGAAGCCGTGGTGGTCAGGACCCTGGACAGTGCACAGCAAAGCATTGGAGAGCTATGTTCAGTGGGAAGGCCGCCCAGAATGTGGTTCCAGGAGTGGCAGATGCCTGCTTATGCTATTGATAGGCAAGTTGTCTCAGCTCCGCCTCCCTGGAGAAGATCAGCTCCAAGCTCAACGAGGCATTTACTATGGCGGCAATGGTAAATTGTCTGCCGCAACTGGGCACTAAAAGTGTTGGTAGAGTAATTAACACAGCAATGGTGTACAACCTGATTAAAGAGTAGATAAAGGTCTATTTAGGAACTAATATACTTGATAGGAAAGGGGAGAGACAGAGATAGGTTCCTGACTACATCTCTAGCTGAAAGAGAGAGTAAGACTGAGTGTGGCACTTCCAAGAAGAAAGAGGAAATTGCCCTAAGAGTAGCAATCTGGAGACAGACTATCATAGAATCTTAGAATGTTAGAGTTGGAAGGGACCAAGCAGATCATCTAGTCCAACCCCCTGCACTCTGCAGGAGCACAGCCGAAAGATAGCCCGACATACCTACAACATACTCAAAAGATGGTCGTCCAGCCTCCTCTTGAAAACGTCCAGTGAAGGAGCATCCACCACCTCCCGAGGCAGTCTGTTCACTGCTCAACCACTCTTACAGTTAGGAAGTTTCTCCTGATATCTAGCTGGTAACGACTCCCTTGTGATTTCCACCCATTAGATCTAGTCTTGCAATCTGGTGCAAGAGAGAATAGATCTGCTCCATCTTCTACATGTTGTTGTTGTTCAGTCGCACAGTTGAGTCCGACTCTTCGCGACCCCGCGGACCAGATCACACCATGCCCTCCTGTCTTCTGCTGTCCTCTGAAGTTTGCTCAATTTCATGTCCGTTGCATCGATGACACTGTCTAACCATCTCATCCTTTGCCGTCCCCTTCTTCTTTGACCTTCAATCTTTCCCAGCATCAGGGTCTTCTCCAGTGAATGCTCCCTTCTCATTTGGTGGCCAAAGTATTTGAGCTTCAGCTTCAGGATCTGGCCTTCCAGGGAACAGTCAGGGTAGATTTCTTTTAGGATTGACTGATTTGATCTCCTTGCAGTCCAAGGGAGTCTCAAGAGTCTTCTCCAGCACCATAGTTCAAAAGAATCTATTCTTCGGCGCTTGGCCTTCCTTATAGTCCAACTCTCACAGCCATACATCACTATTGGGAATACCATTGCTTTGACCATGCGGACTTCTACATGACAGCCCTTCAAATACTTGAAGACTTGGAATGACATTTAACAGGGGAGAAGGTGCTGACCTCACTATCCTATCTAATTGTCTTCTTGTGTCTTCTTGCTGCGGGGTCTTCTTCTCTTCTCCTCTGTACCCCAGACATGGCCTTTCCCAGCAAAAAGCACTGGGGTTGCTCTTGTCTCCCATTGTGTCCTCATTTCTCATCTGTCCAGTCCTCCGCAATGGAAGGAACACTTTTGGGCCACTTTTGGCCTCTGTTATAGAAAAACAAGTCCTCAACACCCCACTAGAGGCAGGATGCTGGAAGAGGCTCAGATTTCTGAGAAGTCACGGGAGGCATTTCTGGATGGGAAAGCGCTTCAGGCAACCATGCTGGTTCAAAGAAAAACAAAAGCTACAGAATACCTCTTTACTAAAATCAACCAAAATAACAGAAATTCATAGGGTGCAAGCCTATGAATTCTTCAGAATGCATCACAAAACCAAAATGTTAAAGGGAGTGGGGGAAGTAGATGTTTCGGGCCATTTTATCTTATTTATCTACTTGATTAATGTTCCACCTCTCTCCCCAGTGGGGACCCCAAGCGGTTTACATCATTCTCCTCCCCTCCATTTCACCCTCACTACAACCCTGCGAGGTAGGTTACGCTGAGAGTGGGTGACTGGCCCAAGGTCACCCAGCAAGCTCCTGTGGCACAAGTGGGGGATTCGAACCTGAGTTTCCCAGATCCCAGCCTGACACGTCAACCACTACACTACGCTGGCACCATGATCTTACAGCCTCTTGCAAGCATCCTGTGTGCAAAGCCTAGAAGGTTTGCATAGATAAAATAGTGTTGGGTAGAGCTGGTGGCCAAGCTGCACATTTAGTCTGCTGGAAAGAAGCAGTGTGATTGGAAGCATCCAACTGGAAATATAAAAAACCAGTCACTGAGCAAATGCCTCTCTACCTGCCCACCGAACACACCGGTCCCTTCAAACGTGCTGAAGTAACACAGGGTAGTCGCTAATTGCTATACTAAAAATAGTAGACAGCCAGTTTGCTGTAGTGGTTAGGAGTGCGGATTCTAATCTGGGAAAACCGGGTTTGATTCCCCAATCCTCCACAAGCAGCTGCTGGAGGGACCTTGGGTCAGTCATAAGTTCTTTCAGAGCTGTTCTCTCAAGGGCAGTTCTCAAGAGAGCTCTCTCAGTCCCACCTACCTCACAGGGTGTCTGTTGTGGGGAGGGGAAGGGAAAAGGATTGTAAGCTACTCTGTAGTGAAGGGCGGGTTATGAATCCAACAATCTCCTCCTCCTCTTTTTCTTCATCATAATTTTAGTCGGGGCACTCCAAAAAAGGTCCTTGGGGGGGACAACCGTAAACACAGTTCCTTCCCAGCAGGGCTCTTTTTGTAGCAGGAACTCCTTTGCATATCAGGCAACACACCCCTAATGTAGCCAATCCTCCGAGAGCTTATAGTAGCCCCTGGAAGAAGAGCTCTGTAAGCTCTTGGAGGATTGGCTGCATTAGGGGTGTGTGGCCTAATATGCAAAGGAGCTCCTGCTACAAAAACAGCCCTGCATCCCAGATTCTTTCCCCTTCAATCGAGTATCCATCTTTTTATTAGCTGAGTTCAGTGGGACAGATTTCTGGGTGGGTGAGTGTGATAGACAAGAGGTTGTCCCTCCTTTGAGAGGGAAAACAGCCATTCGGCTGTTTTGAGGCCCGGGAATGCTGCTCCAGCATCCAATCTCCTTCCGGCGGCAGGGGTTGAGGCCTACCTGAGGGAGAGGGCAGATTAAAAAAGGAGGGATTGCCTCAGGAAGGGAGCAGCCAATTTTGTGTGCTGCTCTGCCCAGTAGTGTGGTGGAGTGTTTTCACTTTGCCTCTGGGAGCGGACAGAGTTGTGAGGCCTGTCTCTAGTGATGAGCAGACTAGGAGCCCATAAGCTGTAAAGAAAATTCACCACATAACCTGTATATGAATAAACCTAAACCAATTTGGTGCAGTGGTTAAGTGTGCGGGTTTGATTCCCCACTCCTCCACTTGCACCTGGCTGGATGACTTTGGGCAAGCCATCATTCTGATAAGAGCTGTTCTTGAAAAAAAAGCCGTTTCTGTCAAGAGCTCTCTCAGCCCCACCTACCTCACAGGGTGTCTGTTGTTGTGGGGAGGGGAAGGGAGGGGAGTTTGTAAGCCACTCTGAGACACCTTTGGGTAGTGAAGGGCGGGGTATAAATCCAATCTCCTCCTCCTCCTCCTCCTCCTCCTCCTCCTCCTCCTCCTCCTCCTCCTCCTCCTCCTCCTCCTCCTCCTCCTCCTCCTCCTCCTTCTTCTTCTTCTTCTTCTTCTTCTTCTTCTTCTTCTTCTTCTTCTTTGTTGTTTTATGAAACCCTCTCCCTTCAATGTTCTCTACAGTCTCCAGGCTCAACACAAAACCTACAGCAGTGGCCCAAAACGATGGAGGAGGAGGTGGCTTTTGTATTCCATCTGTTTCTACCTTACAGAGTCTCAAAGTGGCTTACAATCGCCTTGCCTTTCCTCTCCCCACAACAGGCACCTTGTGAGGCAGGTGGGGCTGAGAGAGTTCCCGAGACAACTGTGACTGGCCCAAGGGGGTCACCCAGCAGGCTTCCTGTGGAGGAGTGAGGAATCAAACGCGGTTCTCCAGATTAGAGTCCGCTGCTCTTAACCACTACACCATGGCTGGCTCTTTACGCTTGCTACCTGAAGAACATCTTGTAACTGAAGGGAAGGTTTTTATCTCAAAAACAACCAGGTCCCCCAAAGTCCCCTCAGTCCCCTCAGTTTCTGGAAGGGGCCTGTCACAGTAGGTGACAAACTTCTTCCTCATAACCCGCAGAGGTGTCCGTAGCTCCATGGCAGAACGGCTTTCTGACATGGTTCGGAGACATGGCCTCTAGAAGTTATGAGGTCCTTCGTCTCCCAGCTCTTCTCTCCCAGTGCAGAGCATTTGTACTTCTCTTTATTGGGTTAGGATACGTGACGGTTTGCCTCTCCTTTGAAAGTCTTCCCCTCTCTTCTCCGGAGGGGAGCCGTTGGGAATCGTTTATTTGCAGACAAGCAAAGCGAGGGGTTTATCCGAGAAGCAGAAAGACGGCTGGGTTTTTTTTGTTGTGGTATTTTCCAGCTTGTGGTGATGGTTGTGTTTTTTTTTGAGAGAGAGATTAACCTGTACGAGAAAAGCACTTTAATGGAACATAACTGTTTTACGAACACAGCCCAAGGAGATCTCCATGCAGTATTTATATGTTTTCCTCAATTACCGAGGTGCAAGAGTTTCTGATGACTCAGCAGGTAAGAGTGCGAAGATCATCTCCCACTAACTCCGTGCTCTATTAAGATCCAGGCGGGGGGAACCCAAATCTATACTTAGAGCTCAGCCTTATATTCCCTTCAGGCTCTTCTCTCTCTCTCTCTCTTCTTCCCCCCCATTGCAGTCAAAAACAAGACTCTCGTCTGCCGCAAGGATGAAATTCAGACAGACTAATGAAGCATAGCCAAAGGGAACGGCGATGCTTTGAAAGCCCCTAAAGTCTCCTCCTAGCATCAGGGGTACGTCTTCTCGGTGCCATGAAACGGGGGGGCTCTAGTTGCCGCACCAAGGAAACCTAGATGCTGCCGTCGGCATAAACTATGCGAAGAAAGGACGTTTGCATACAATTCCATTTGCATGTCTGTGATGGCTAGCAGAAAACCCAAGCCTCAAGACTCTTGAGCCCTTTGTCAGGCTCTGTTTCTTTCCCGTCACTTTATAGGACAGCCGATTCACACAAGACGTTCTGACGCAAATAAAAGAAATCATTGAGACAACTTTCCCCCCTCTGTTTTGGCAGATTATAAAGAAGAACGAATCCAGTCCTCTCTGCTGACAATCCTTTTGGTGAAAAAGGAATGTTTGTTATTTCATACCCACCAAAAAAAGAGAGTTTTCCCCCCATACTTGTTTGGTTTCTCCTTGTTCAGTGGAATTTTCCTCAAGGAAGGAAAAAATAATTCGTTGCCCCCATTGGTCCATGAATTAATCTGCTTTCTGCTGTTTTTGCTGAGATCTGATACACTGGTGCAGTAGACTTCTACATGGTGGTGGTGGAAAGTTAAGAGAGTGATTAACACATTGAATTCACTGCCACAGGAGGTGGTGGCAGCTACCAGCATGGACAACTTCAAGAGGGAATTAGACAAACATGAGCAGAGGTCTATCAGTGGCTATTAGCCACAAGGTATTGGTAGGGACTCTGGGGCAAGTGATGCTCTGCATTCTTGGTGCTTGGGAGGGGGGTCAACAGTGGGAGGACTTCTAGTGTCTTGGCCCCACTGGTGGACCTCTTGATAGCACCTGGTATTTTTGGCCACTGTGTGACGGAGTGTTGGACTGGATGGACCATTGGCCTGATCCAACACTGGCTTCTCTTATGTTCTTATGTAAGGAGAGATTGGATTTATACCCCACTCTTCACTACCCAAAGGAGTCTTAGAGCAGCTTACAATCTCCTTTCCCTTCCCCGTCCCACGACAGACACCCTGTGAGGAAGGTGGGGCTGAGAGAGCTCTCTCGAGAACTGTCGAAAGAACAGCTCTGAGAGAACTTGTGACTGACCCAAGGTCGCACCAGCAGCTGCATGTGGAGGAGTGGGGAGCCAAACCCAGTTCTCCCAGATTAGAGTCCGCGCTCCTAACCACTACACCAAAGTGGCTCTCATAAGTGCTGACAAGAGACGTTCAGAGGTGGTTTGCCATTGCCTGCCTCCATGTCATGATATTCCTTGGAGGTCTCCCATCCAAATACTAGCCAGGGCCAACCTTGCTTAGCTTCCGAGATCTGATGAGACGGGGCTAGCCCGGTGAGGGCTGCCTTCTACAAAGGACCTGTCAATGTGCTCTTTCAATGAGTGGAGAGGGGGGACAGGGGGAAATATGCTGGTCCTGTCCCCTGCCTATGCATGGTTGCTGGTTCATGGGCATGATGTTCATTCATGGAAGAAGTGTACACACATGAGCCATGTCCCCATGATCAGGAGCATGCTTTTTTGAGCAGTCCCGATCCTGGGGAGTAAGCATGTCTGTATATACTTCTCTGTGTGCAGGCACCATGTTCACAAACCGGTGATCACACAGAGGCAGAGTCAGGGTTGGTATGCTTGTATCGGGTCCCCCTCTGTGCACATGTGTAAAGTGCTGTTAAGTCACAGCCAACTTTTGGAGACCCCATAAAGGGGCTTTCAAGGCAAGTGAGAAGCAGGGGTGGTTTGCCATTGCCTGCCTTTGCAGAGTCTTCCTTGGTGGTCTCCCTTCCAAGTACTGACCCTGCTTAGCTTCCAACTTATGGTGACCCCAGCAAGGGGCTTTCAAGGCAAGTGAGAAGCAGAGCGGTTTGCCATTGCCTTCCTCTGCAGAGTCTTCCTTGGTGTTCTCCCATCCAAGACTTATGGTGACCCCGGCAAGGGGCTTTCAAGGCAAGTGAGAAGCAGAGTGGGTTTGCCATTGCCTTCCTCTGCAGTCTTCCGTGGTAGTCTCATCCTGCATGCCAGATACAAAGTCAGATGAGGAGTCTTCCAGCCGAGCCCTTCCAGCCGAGGCTTCCAGCCGGGCTCAGATATTTGTGGGGAAGAGGTAGCTATGGAGAAGCCATATTACCTGGTTGAACTAGCAACCCCATTTAATTGGGGATGTGGAGGGTGGGAACGGTACCTCTAGATCTGGATCCCAGAACCAGTTATCCACCTTCCCTCCAGTATGCAGCCAGAGACCATGAAAGATCTACCCTACCAAAGGCCTCCGAAGTCACCATTACCAAGCTGCATGCCCCACAGATGCCCAAGGGCTTGCCAAGAGGTCACTCAGCACTGCAGGAGTACAAGGCTCCAAATGCAACACATTCTCTTTGGAAAAGGGTTTCCAACCTGTGGGACCCAAAAAGTGGGTCATGAAAGCTCTGAATGTGGGTCATGGACCAGCCCTCCCTAATGGCTGCCCTGCCCTTTCCATTGCTGTCTTCTGCCTTTCAGAACCCACGATCATAGAGTCACAGAATCATAGAGTTGGAAGGGGCCAGACAGGCCTTCTAGTCCAACCCCCTGCTCAATGCAGGATCAGCCTAGAGCATCCCTGACAAGGGTTTGTCCAGCCGCTGCTTAAAAACTGACAGTGAAGTGGACTCACCTCCTCCCTAGGCAGCTGATCCCACTGTTGCACAACTCTGACTCCCAAAAAGTTTTTCCTAAGATCCAGCTGGTACCTTCCCACCCTTAATTTAAACCCAATCTTGTGAGTCCTCTCCTCTGCTGCCAACAGGAACAGCTCCCTGCCCTCCTCGAAGTGACAGCCCTTCAGAGACTTCAAGAGAGCCATCCTGTCCTCCCTCAATCTCCTCTTCTCCAGACTGAACTTTTCCCTCAACCTTTCCTCACAGGGCTTGGTCTCCAGGCCCCCAATCATCCTCGTCGCTCTCCTTTGCACCTGCTTCATTCTGCCCACATCCTTTTTGAAGTGAGGCCTCCAGAACTGCACACAATACTCCAGGTGTGGCCTGACCAATGCAGTGTACAGCGGGACTATGACATCTTGCGATTTGGATGTTCTCCCTCTGTTGACACACCCCAAGATTGCATTAGCCTTTTTTGCCGCCGCATCACACTGGCTGCTCATATTTAGCTTACAGTCCACCCGTAGCCCAAGATCTTGTTCACACACACTGCTGCTGAGAACTGCGCCTCCCATCCAGTATGCATGTTCCTCATTTTTGTTACCCAGATGGAGACCCTAGGAAGATCTGAGCCTAGAAACAGTATTTTCCATGTCATAGATTAGTTCATATTTTTTGTTCACTGCATGTTCATGTTGATCCAGTGAAATGTGTCTCGATGGTCACTAGAGTGGGTTTCTCAGTGGGGATCAGAGGGAGTAATGGAGAAGGGGAGGGTAGTCAAAGCCTGGAATGTAACCTCCATACGCTAAAGCTGCGTATGTCAGAATGCCACTTGCTTGGGGTTCATAGCAGGGGCGGCTCCACCCATTGTGAAATGTTTGCTGGTTTCTCAGAAACAACTGCTTAGCCATTGTAGAAAATGGAATGCTGAATGGGTGCCAAGGTAATAGTTTGCCTGGGGTGCTGAAAAACCTCGGGTTAGCCTTGGATGGGTCACTATACTGAGACAATTTGGACTTTTAGGCCAACATACTGAAAAGGTTGGGAACCAACGTTCATTGCCCTAGAAGGGTAGGACCGGGTCCATGCTCCCTCCAAGCTGTGGAGTCTTGTGAGCAAAAATTCTACTTTGTAAGCTACCGGCATTAAAGATGTGAGCGAGCGATTTGGCTGCTGCATAAATTAGTTTGCTCTGGAGTCACATCCTTCCTGAGCTAAGACACAAATGTGTGAGCCAGAGGCTAAAAACACTATGAGGTAGCTCACACTCACTCAGCTTAGAGGGGACACTGGAAAAGGTGGACTCTTTCCGAACCCGCTCCAGTGTTTAAACAGTCGCTCTGGCAGCTTTGGAGCTATCCAAGGTACTGGCGCTTGCTTCCTCCTGTCTCGCGTTCTGTGGACAGATCAGTTTTGCTGGCGAGCCTCTTTCCATGCGAGCTTGATTCTGCCCTCTGCTCAGATCAGACAATCTGGCCCAGAAGCTTTTGTTGGGAATAATTTAAAAAATATTCACCCCAGACTCACCCTGACCTAATGATGCAAAGACGCCTCTTGGGGAGGTGCCACAGCCATCCCTCCATGTGGGCTTGGTTGCTGGTTTTCACTCCTTTTGTTTCCTAGTCCCTCTTCCTCAAAGCCTGGCAGATTTCTTCCTGACAGTTGGTCCCATTGAATAAAAGTCCATCTCACTTTCCATGAACAGGGTTGCAGAAGACCTTCCTGAGTACGACTGATCCTTGCCAGCAGGGAGTGCTGGACACCTGCCCGCAGACTGAGAGAAGAGGAGGTTTGGTGTAGTGGTTAGAAGCACGGGCTCTAATTTGGGAGAACCAGGTTTGATTCCCCACTCCTTCACATGCAGCTGCTGGTGTGACCTTGGGTCAGTCACAAGTTCTCTCAGAGCTGTTCTCTCAAGAGGAATCCTCAAAAGAGCTGTCTCAGCCCCACCTACCTCACAGGGTGTCTGTCGTGGGGAGGGGAAGGGAAGGAGATTGTAAGTCGCTCTGAGACTCCTTTGGGTAAAACGGTTAAAACGCTTGGGGCTCTTCAGCTTGGAGATACGACGGCTGAGGGGTGACATGATTGAGGTTTATAAGATTATGCATGGGATTGAGCAGGTTGAGAAAGGAGTACTTTTCTCCCTTTCTCACAATACAAGAACTCGTGGGCACTCCATGAAATTGCTGAGCAGTCGGGTTAGAACAGATAAAAGGAAATACCTCTTCACCCAAAGAGTGATTAACATATGGAATTCACTGCCACAGGAGGTGGTGGCAGCAACAAGCATGGACAGTTTCAAGAGGAAATTAGATAAACATATGGAGCAGAAGTCCATCAGTGGCTATTAGCCACAGGGTATAGATGGGAATTCTCAGTCTGGGGCAGGTGATGCACTCTATTCTTGGTGCTGGGTGGGGCAGCAGTGGGAGGGCTTCTGGTGTCCTGGCCCCACTGCTGGACCTCCTGATGGCACCTGGTATATTTTGGCCGCTGTGTGACAGAGTGTTGGACTGGATGAGCCATTGGCCTGATTCAACATTGGCTTCTCTTATGTTCTTATGGGTAGTGAAGGGCAGGGAATAAATCCAACTCTCCTCCTACTACTACTAATACTCCTCTTTTGCTGCTGCTGCTGCTTCTCCTCCTCCCCCACTGACCCCAAGAGCTGGTGTGTCCTCCTTGGCTGACATTGTGTTGTCTTACGAAGGGCCTGGCCGTCCTGAGGCCATCTCCTGTAGTGGTTCCACCCTCGCTGGGACTCCCATGAGGTCTGAGCAAGTCTTGCAGAAAGATGCCACCACCCCTGTGTCTCAGTGAGGTCTCATCCCTTCATTTCCCCCACCCTGGCTCCAGGCTGCCTCCCGACTGATTGCCAGGCAGTGAACTGTCAGAGCCAATCAGCTGACCAGCAGGTATTGCCTTAAGTGTCACCATTTATTGCTGACTTAGTGAATGGTTACCAGGGGCGCTTTCTCAGGACTCCTTGGAGTCAGTGAGCCTGGGTCGGGGTCCCCTCAGGTCTCTGACTTGGGCAAACCATCTCCTCTAGAGCATAGTTTCAGGGGGTAGCGATGTTGGTGTGCAGAGAACAGTTAGGTTGGAGTTCAGTAGCACCTTAAGAGACCAGTGAGCTTGTTAGGGTATAAACTGTCAAGAGTCAAAGCTCCCTTTGTCGAAAGCTTACACGCTGAAAGTCTTATTGCTCTCTGAGGTGTTACTAAACTCGAATCTTAACCATTCCTCTAGAGCAGAAACTGGTGAATGAGCCAAGCGCCACTTTTATGAAGCAAAACACACGGTGAAGTATTCCACTATGTACTGTGCAATGACAGATGGAATATTTTTAAAGCAAGATTTTTAAATGTGCAGGTTTAAAGCACATATCCAGCTGGTGCTCTGCCAGCCGCACTGGCTCCAGCTTGAGTACTGGATCAAGTTCAAGGTGCTGGTTTGATGGATGTATCTCTGGGACCACCTCTCCTGGCATACCCCCCCCCCAAGAGCATTATGCTTTTCTAATAACACACTGGAGATCTGGAGTGCCAGGGAGCATGCACTGGGCCTCGACCAGAGACAGAGCCTTTTCAGCGATGGCTCCAGCTTGGTGGAATGCACTCCCAACTGAGGCCCAGGCCCTGCGGGATTTGGTACAATTTTGCAGGGCCTGCGAGATGGAGTTATTCTGCCAAAAGCATGGATGAAGTCAGGGGAACTCCCAGCTATGCAGCTCAGCTACCTTGCCCCCTCCCTTTCTTTTCCTGGGGCAGCAGTACTGTAAATACACGGGCCATCATGGAAATTGTTTTGCTGAATTGTGTTAATTGAAATGTTTTACCCAGATGCATGTTTTATTTATTATATGTTGGAACCCACTCTGAGCCCCTCATGAGCCAGTTTGGTGTAGTGGTTAAGTGCGTGGACTCTAATCTGGGAGAACGGGTTTGATTTCCCACTCCTCCCCTTGCACCTTGCTGGATGACCTTGGGCAAGCCATAGTTCTGATAACAGCTGTTCTTAAAAAAGAGCCGTTTCTGTCAAGAGCTCTCTCAGCCCCACCTACCTCACAGGGTGTCTGTTGTGGGGAGGGGAAGGGAAAGTTTGTAAGCTGCTCTGAGACACCTTTGGGTAGTGAAGGGTGGGGTATAAATCCAATCTCTTCTTCTTCTTCTACCTCACAGGGTGTCTGTTGTGGGGAGGGGAAGGGAAAGGAGTTTGTAAGTCACCCTGAGACTCTGAGTGAAGGGCAGGGTATAAATCCAATCTCCTCCTCCTCTTCT
Organism: Gekko gecko; assembly: GCA_029375565.1. Classification (NCBI taxonomy): domain Eukaryota; kingdom Metazoa; phylum Chordata; class Lepidosauria; order Squamata; family Gekkonidae; genus Gekko; species Gekko gecko. The sequence goes on from JAPDNY010000009.1 coordinate 77,182,066, forward strand.
TCTTCTGCCAGTCACAGTTCTCTCATGGGCAGTCCTCAAAAGAGCTCTCTCAGCCCCACCTACCTCACAGGGTGTCTGTTGTGGGGAGGGGAAGGGAAGGAGATAGTAAGCCACTCTGAGACTCTGAGTGAAGGGCAGGGTATAAATCCAATCTCCTCCTCCTCCTCCTCTTCTTCTTCTGCCAGTCACAGTTCTCTCATGGGCAGTCCTCAAAAGAGCTCTCTCAGCCCCACCTCCGTCAAAGGATGTCTGTTGTGGGGAGGGGAAGGGAAAGGAGTTTGTAAGCTGCTCTGAGACTCCGAGTGAAGGGCAGGGTATAAATCCAATCTCCTCCTCCTCCTCCTCCTCCTCCTCCTCCTCCTCCTCCTCTTCTTCTTCTTCTTCTTCTTCTTCTTCTTCTTCTTCTTCTTCTTCTTCTTCTTCTTCTTCTTCTTCTTCTTCTTCTTCTTCTTCTTCTTAGCGGGGGAGAGCAGGATACAAATCAAATAATAATAATAATAATAATAATAATAATAATAATAATAATAATAATAATAAAATCTGTTTCCTGTATACATCTTCCTCCTCTCATTGCATTTTTCAGTGCGTAGGTAAGACCTTTCTCTGCATGGAAGAACGTTTCCTGTCTCAAACACGATGCTTTGCTTCTGTCATCCAAACCCTATTGCACTACTTACTAGACATTTCATCCTCTTATTGCATCGACTTGCGTAGTGTAATTTGCCTTGAGACTCAGTAAGAGAGGCAGACTGCGCATCACGCAAATAATTAAAAAGAACCCAATCCTGTGGCTTAATAATGGAAGGAGCTGAATCGAGCGCCGCTTCCTGTATTCTTCGCATGAGAACGCATAAGAAAGGTAGGTGCTGTTTGGAAACTTGTTTACATGCTGCCAAATACGGCCTAGAGCAGGGGTGTCGAACTCATTTGTTGTGAGGGCCGGATCTGACATAAATGAGACCTTGCTGGGCCGGGCCGTGTGTGTCATAAAATGTAATGCCAGGGAGCGGAGATATAAACTCTATAAAGGACACAAGAACAAAGGTGGGGTTTTTTAACTTAAAAATAAAGCATGCTTAAAACATTAACACTCTTGCAATATTTTGCTTATTTAACAGTGTCTGATAACTGACACCTCTTGCTCTGAATTATTGCATCAAAATGTCTGTGCTCTTGCAATCCTGCGTATGTTGTTCAGGTGTGTATCTGTAAGCTGCAAACCTCCGATGACGCAGCAGCAGCAGAACTGGAAGGAGAAGCAGAAGAAGAGAAGAGATTGGATTTATACCCCACCCTTCACTACCCAAGGGAGTCTCAGAGCGGCTTACAATCTCCTTTCCCTTCCCTCCCCACAACAGACACCCTGTGAGGTAGAAGAAGAGATTGGATTTATACCCCACCCTTCACTACCCAAGGGAGTCTCAGAGCGGCTTACAATCTCCTTTCCCCTTCCCCTCCCCACAACAGGCACCTTGTGAGGAAGGTGGGGCTGAGAGAGCTCTGACAGAAACTGTTCTTTTTCAAGAACAGCTGTGCCAGAACTATGGCTTGCCCGAGGTCATCCAGCCAGGTGCAAGTGGAGGAGTGGGGAATCAAACCCGGTTCTCCCAGATTAGAGTCTGCGCACTTGATCACTACACCAAACTGGTATGCAAATGTCCCAGACCACATAGAAGACAGCTAGTTCCACTGCGGGCCTGATAGAAGCCCTCTGGGGGCCTAATCCAGCCCCTGGGCCACATGTTTGACACCCCTGGCGTAGAGAGTATAAAGAAGGGTGCAGGAGGAGACCAAAAGAGGAGTAAGTTAAGACAAGGAAAAGCTGATGGGTGAAGGAACTGGAAACACAGGAAGGTGAGCCAAATGAGAAGAAGAAGAAGAAGAAGAAGAAGAAGAAGAAGAAGAAGAAGAAGAAGAAGAAGAAGAAGAAGAAGAAGAAGAAGAAGAAGAAGAAGAAGAAGAAGAAGAAGAAGAAGAAGAAGAAGAAGAGAATCTCTCCAGCTCTCTCTCCAGGTATTATTCCCCCCGCCCCCTTGGCCAAAGCCAGAATGCACATTTCCTTCCATAAAACCCCGTTGGGGGAGTTGCTCTCGAGTGCCGCTCACCCCGGCATACATGAAAAACTGCTGTTAAGAATATTGTGACAAGCTATATGAATCCCCCTGGGCTGCTCCCAGACTTTGCCAAGAGTGGAGCAATCTCTCCTTTCTGTCGTAAAAAAAAGAAGAAAAAGTACTTGGATAGGAATAGGCTGTAAAACATTTAAAAAAACCCAGGAGAGTCAAGAGCAATGCTGTTATCGAAGGTTTTCTTTAAAGGGGAGCGGGGGGGGGAGACCAAAGCTCTGAAAGTCTAGTCCTTTTTTTAAAAAAAAACCAAAACCAACACCTTCAGGTTAGGAGGAAATTAGGTCACCGGCTTATTCAGTGAGAACAATTTTGCTCACATTGGAAGACCTACAAGATTGAAAACAGCACAATAAAGCACACTTTCTTGGCTCTTAAAGGGAAAGTAAGGTCTTCCGTGTTTGCCCAGAGCAAGACAGAGCAGATAAGAACATAGAAGAGCCCAGCTGGATCAGACCAGGGGTCCATCTAGTCCAGCATCCTGTCTCACACAGTTGCCAACCGGTTCCTCTGGACGGCCAAGAATAGGGCTTAGAGCCCAAGGCTTTCCCCTGATAAGAACATCAGAAGAACCCTGCTGGATCGGACCAGTGGTCCATCTAGTCCAGCATCCCATCTCACAGAGTGACCAACCAGTTCCTTTGGATGGTCAGCAACAAGGCATAGGCGCCAAGACCATCCCTTGATATTGCCCCTCTAGCTCTGGGATTCAAAGGCTTGGTGCCTCTGAAACATGGAAATTTCCCTCAGTCAGGAAGAAGAAAAAGAAGAAATCCTTTCCTTCCTTCCTTCCTTCCTTCCTTCCTTCCTTCCTTCCTTCCTTCCTTCCTTCCTTCCTTCCTTCCTTCCTTCCTTCCTTCCTTCCTTCCTTCCTTCCTTCCTCTGTCAGAACCAAGTGCAGGCTACTGTGTCTACTTTCACACACCTTATAGCATTTCAGATGGCTACTCAACAAAATAGCAGCAGTCCATTCCAGAAGCTGGGTGAAGGCTCGATGTCTGCAGCTGCCCTTGGTGAACTGGGCAACTTTCCTTTGTTCAAATTCACCCGAAGACTACCAGCTGACCTCTAGCATGCACAGCGTAGACACAACATAACAAGAGAAGTTTCCCTATTTCAGGAAACATGCTTCACAGATAATAATGCAACAATTAGTTAAGAAATAAAAGGCTATAACTATATCAGGTATTTGCTGGGGGTGAAGGCAGTTTCAACTGACGTAGCTTTCAGGCTGGGGTGCCCAGTGGTTACTAATTTGGTGAATATGTCCTCTCTTCCTGGGGAGGTCATTCTTCAGGCAGACTGACCTTTCAACCCCTCACAGAAGCTGGACTGTTGGCAAATGTCTTCTTGGTGATCACCTCTGTTGGCTTGGAAATGTTGGTGAACATTCCGTGACACCACAAGCAGCTTCTGAAGGCTTTGGCAGATGAGCTGTTTAGGGTTCATTTGAAGGGGCAGAGTTTTCCACTTAGAGGAGCAGAATTTCTGTGGAGCATAGACGGAAGCCATCACCTGCCGAGCATTGGCTCAAACATTGCTGGGCGGAATGACTCACCTAGCTGTACTATTGTTCCTTTGCTCTGCACTTTTTCAGGTTTTGATCTTTCCCGTTCTGGGTTAATAGCTATGGGAGGGGAAGAAGTACTTGCTGTGTGCAACACTCAAGGTTTTTTTTTTATTACTTCTTAGATTCATACATTTCGAATATTTAAGACCCCAAGGCCAAAGGAGCAAAGAACAAGTGTTAGATAATATATGGCTTTGGAACGGGAGTTGTTTAGCCTCTGTGATTAACGAGAACTGTGATTGCTCTCCAGGGAGGCACAAAAGGCCATTAATGACTGGTTCATTTATAAGTGATGAAGATCTCTCAAGATCAAAGCACTTCAAAAGCACAATAAATGGAAGGCTTTGAACTGTGTCGAGGGCTCTGGACAGCGTGGAGACCTAATTGCCACCTAATTACTAGGATCCCTGATAGGCTGGCTGCACTGTGGGGATAGGAGGTGGTAGGATGGGCCTTCGGGGCGGAACTTTTCCCAGCAGTTGTTATTTTCTTATGTTGCTTGCGTGACGGGGATCACTGACTTCCAACTTTTAAGGAAGGTGAACATAAGAACATAAGAGAAGCCAATGTTGAATCTGGTCAAGAGAAGCCAATGTTGAATCAGGCCAATGGCCCATCTAGTCCAACACTCTGTCACACAGCGGCCAAACATACCACGTGCTATCAGGAGGTCCAGCAATGGGGCCAGGACACTAGCAGCCCTCCCACTGCTGCCCCCTCCAGCACCTTTCCTGATGAACTCTAAGAGACCAAGTCCTATGAGGAAAGGTTGAGGGACTTGGGGATGTTCAGTCTGGAGAAGAGGAGGCGGAGGAGGGACAGGATGGCTCTCTTGAAGTCTTTGAAGGGCTGTCACTCAGAGGAGGGCAGGGAGCTGTCCCTGTTGGCAGCAGAGGAGAGGACTCGCAAGAATGGGTTTAAATTGAGGGCGGGAAGGTACCAGCAGGATCTTAGGGAAAACATTTTGACAGTCAGAGTTGTGCAACAGTGGAACCAGCTGCCTAGGGAGTCTTTAGGCAGCAGCTGGACAAACCCTTTTGTCAAGGATGCTCTAGGCTGATCCTGCATCTATTAGGGGGTTGGACTAGATGGCCTGTATGACCCCTTCTAACTCTGTGATTCTATGACCCTATAAGGAGTCCAGTTTGAAAGGTGATTCATCAGCAATGGATGATGCTAGAAGGCTTATCACAGATCAGTTGAAGCCAGGGTTCCCCAACCTTTTCGAGGCAGCGGGCACATCCGGAGTTCTGACAGGGCACAGGGGGCCCAGCCACAAAAGTGGGTGCCACAAAATGGCTGCCACGGGAGGCAGAGCCAGCCACAAAACAATTGCCATGAAGCTTAAGAACATAAGAACGTAAGAGAAGCCAATGTTGAATCAGGCCAATGGCCCATCTAGTCCAACACTCTGTCACACAGCGGCCAAAATATACCAGGTGCCATCAGGAGGTCCAGCAGTGGGGCCAGGACACTAGAAGCCCCCCCACTGCTGCCCCCTCCAGCACCAAGAATAGAGCGCATCACCTGCCCCAGACTGAGAGTTCCCGTCTATACCCTGTGGCCAATAGCCTCTGATGGACCTCTGCTCCACATGTTTATCTAATTCCCTCTTGAAACTCTCCATGCTTGTAGCTGCCACCACCTCCTGTGGCAGTGAATTCCATATGCTTAACTTCAGTGACACAGTGGTGATCTTTGTGCTGCAGTGGCGGTGGCTGCTTCCAGAGCAACACTTTTTTAAAAAAAAGATCTGCACAGCCAATCAAATCTCCAATAGTCAATCAGAAGGCTTGTTGGGTAGAAGCCCTACCTGGCCCCGCCCACTTCCTAAAAAGATTTGGTGGCTTCCATGACATCCATGGGCATCGTGTTGGGGACCCCTGATCTAAGCCATTCGGGCTGCAGAGTCCCATCATCATGCCACATCAACCTGTGGCACTTGCTTTCCAGACATCTCTAAAGGAGAAGAAAACCCCACTGAGATGAGAGAACACTGATGAGCCACTTGGAAATGGCAGAGGCACTGTTCCCTGGGTGATATTACTAACATTTAGCTCTTATAATACGGACTCCTCTGTCCCAAAGGTAGCAGGCAATTTCTTAGATTAAAAAGAGAGAGAGAGAGCAAAAATGTGTTCCATGTAGGCAACTTATTTAGGCAATTCATCATCCTACTTTTCTCCCTGATGGGAGACACAAGGCAGCTTATGGAAATAATTGAAACAAACAATTTACGCAAATACAATATAATCCAGAAAAACACAAAACCGGATTGCAGGCAGGTTCTGGATCCAGCTAGTTGGTGCATTTAGGGGCCATGGGTTAAGAGCTGATAAAAAGAGGCCCTTTGCTCTATGCCCTGTTGTTGGCCCTCCAGAGGAACTGGTTGGCCACTGTGTAAGGCAGGATGCTGGGCTAGATGGACCACCGGTCTGATCCAGCAGGGCTGTTCTTATGTTCTTATAAGGAAAGGCCTCGGCCTCTAGGCGAACTGGTTGGCCACTGTGTGAGGCAGGATGCTGGACTAGATGGACTACAGGTCTGATCCAGCAGGGCTGTTCTTATGTTCTTATAAGGAAAAGCCTTGGCCTCTAGATGAACTGGTTGTCCACTGTGTGAGGCAGGATGCTGGACTAGATGGACCACTGGTCTGATCCAGCAGGGCTCTCCTGATGTTCTTATGAAAGCCTCAACCTCTGTTGTCGGCCGTACAGAGGAACTGGTTGGCCACTGTGTGAGACAGGATGCTGGACTAGATGGACTCTCAGTAGTCTGATCCAGCAGGGCTGCTCTTATGTTCTTATGAAGGCCTCAGCCTCTCTGTCCTGTTGTTGGCCCTCTAGAGGAGCTGGTTGGCTACTATGTGAGATAGGATGCTGGACTAGATGGACCACTGATTTAATCTAGCAGGGCTTCCTTTACATTCTCTTCTTAAGGTCACTGTTTCCAAACTCCCAGAATCTAGACTAGTGCAGTGTACCCCAAGTGCAAAAAACCATCTGTTGATTAAAACAATTTTTTAAAACACTTGAAATTTTAATTTTCTAAATATCTCCATTGTTTTGACTTCAGGAGGATAAATAGAAATAATTTCATACGCAAAAGGTTAAATGAGACTTTCACCTCTTATGAACTTGGTATGTTTACAATAACTAGGGCCCTTCCTGAATTCCAACGCTCATTGGTCCATACCTGTAATTTTTCTATTAGCTCTTCTTTGCGCCTTTCCCAAGAAAGAGTGGCTGTCGCAGAATATCTGCTTTGCATGAAATGGTCTCGGGTTCCATCCCCAGCATCTCCACGCAATAAGATGAAGCAGTGAGTGATGTGACCCTGGACAGCCATTGCCAGTCTGAGCAGACAATTCTGACCATGCCAGGCCAATAGCCTGATGAAGCGTAAGGTAACTTCATGTGTTCAGATGAGTAGTCTACCTGGATGGTGGGAGCTCTGATTTTAGCAAAAGCCTTCTTAAAGGTCCTCTGGCAGTCTTTATTTGCTCTCAGAACTGGTTTCTGGGAGAAGATGTAGGAAAGGGATCCAACCCTGTATGCAGACGGTAGGTCAACCATGTAACTAATCAGCTTTCTCACAATACAAGACCTCATGGGCACTCAATGAAATTGCTGAGCGGTCGGGTTAGAACCTATAAAAGGAAGTACTTCTTTACCCAAAGAGTGATTAACACATGGAATTCACTGCCACAGGAGGTGGTGGTGGCTACAAGCATGGACAGCTTCAAAAGGGAATTAGATAAACATATGGAGCAGAAGTCCATCAGTGGCTATAACCACAAGGTATAGATAGGAACTCTCAGGCTGGGGCAAGTGATGCTCTGTATTCTTGGTGCTTGGGGGGGGGGCAACAGTGGGAGAGCTTCAAGTGTCCTGGCCCCACTGCTGGACCTCCTGATGGCACCTGGTATTTTTGGCCGCTGTGTGACAGAGTGTTGGACTGGATGGGCCATTGGCCTGATCCAACATTGGCTTCTCTTTGTTCTGATGTTCTTATCCATACTGGTATTGCTCAGAACTAAATATCAAGACAGCATTATGGCTTGGAGTACATTTGAGCTGTCAACAACACAATTGTAAATGCTAATCTATGATGAGATATTTCCCCCCTGTGTTAAGACCGCAGAGAATCGATGCAATCTTCATAGTTTTCAAGGGTGAAAATTCTCCCTGGTAAATATCAGACAGTGATCTTATTTGCTTGCTTTGTTTGATGGGATTTTGTTAACTATTAAAATATGGCGATATGATTAGAAAATGAATGAAGGGCTATTGAATGACAAACACAGGTGCTGTTTATCCACTTATTTTTGAGAAATGGTTTTGTGGGCTTTGTAAGGTCTGAATGAATCACCTGCTACATTCAGGGACTTGATGGGGCATTTGAGAGAACACAAGAGAGGCCATGTTGGATCAGGCCAATGGCCCATCCAGTCCAATACTCTGTGCCACACAGTGCCCAAAACCCGGGTGCCATCAGGATGTCCACCAGTGAGGCCAGAATTCCAGAAAACCCCACACACACATTTGCCCCTCAAGCACCAAGAATACAGAGCATCAGTATTCCCTCTATAATCTTGTGGCTAATAGCCACAGGTGGACCTCTGTTCCATATGTTTATCCAATCCCCTCTTGAAGCTGTCCATGCTTGTAGCTGCCACCACCTCCTGTGTCAGTGAATTCCATGTGTTAATTACTATTTGGGTAAAGGACTTCCTTTTTTCTGTTCTAAGCCTGCGGCTCATTAATTCCATTGAGTGCCCACGAGTTCTTGTACTGTGAGAAAGTGAGAAAAGGACTTCCCTACCTTCTCTGTCCCATGCATAATTTTGCAAACCCTTAAGTGTAATAACAGAATAACATAAGAACACAAGAGAAGCCATGATGGATCAGGCCAGTGGCCCATCCAGTCCAACACTCTGTGTCACACAGTGCCCAAAACCCAGGTGCCATCCAGAGGTCCACCAGCAGGGCCAGAACTGCAGAAACCCTCCCACATTTGTCCCCCAAGCACCAAGAGTATCACTGCCCTGGACATAGTATTCCCTCTATAACCTTGTGGCTAATAGCCACAGATGTGCCTCTGTTTCACATGTTTATCCAATCTCCTCTTAAAGCCGGAAATCCACCCATGTGGGAAAGTTCAGGTTGGTCGTGTTGGAACCTCCCCATCCCTGGATTAAATCCAGACTCAGGAATGGACTCCTGATCTGAAGATGACCAGGACAAACCAGGGACCATCCTGGGGAGCTCAGGAGACATCCAACAACACTAAACCCCTTCCAGACCCAAAGGTCCCAGACTCTGAGGTTTCCATCGAAGGACCTGTACCTGAAGGCTCAGCTCCATACGGTGGTACTGCCAACATGCCAGACTCCAGGTCAGCCAGATCCCAGAGAAGCTGTGAGCCTTTGTAGAATCAGCTTGTCAGCCAGTCTGATCTGATCTGCTATGTAATTTTACGATGTCTCCCCATTTGTTACATAATCCCTAATTGTCTAAGCTAACTCCTGTGAACAGTCCAGGATGTGTTGCCCTTGCTCAGAATGGGCTTCACTTGGTATGTCTGATTGGTTATGTCATGTTGTGACGTCATGACTAGGGATGCTCTGTGTGGGACCAGCTGTGAACGGGAGCTGATTTTTTGAAACCTATTTCTGACTGTTTGGCAGGTTGCTGCACTGTGTTCCTTCCTAATGGTTCAATATGGTGGAACTGGCTTTTCACACATGCACCTACCCAGTCTGAGTGATTGTTCCTACCTCCCCTCGATGGGCAGTTCTTTAAAGAGACATTTAAATCAGTCACCAATCGTAGAAACCAGTCATAAATAAATGCTGTGCTTTAATAGAATCCTACAATTCGGTATTGGTCTAAGAATGGGGAGGGGCTGTGGCTCAGTGGAAGAGCCTCTGCTTTGCATGCAGGAGGTCCCAGTTCCATCCCCAGCATCTCCAGTTAAAGGACCTGTCTCCAGGTGAAGAGAAAGACCTCCACCTGAGATCCTGGAGAGACTGTTCCTGTTCTGTCCAACAGCAGAAAGGAAGGGACAGGCACCCACCACAGCCCCAGGACCAGGCCTGTAGTTACAGCGGGGCTTTTGGGGCTCTGCCCCCTCAAATGTGAGGCACGCCCCACAACAGCTGCTGTCCCTCTCTTCCCTCCCCTCCCTCCCCTCCTGTGACATTAAAAGGTTTTAAGGCTGCCCAGGACCCCACAGGGAACCCAATACTTGCAGAGAGCTTCTAACCCTGGAGAGCCGCTGCCCGTCTGAGAAGACAATATTGACTTTGATGGACCGAGGGTCTGATTCAGTATAAGGCAGCTTCATGTGTACATGTGAGTCCTGAGTGATCCTAATGGCTGCCACTCACTTTGAGTCAGCAGGGTCTTTGCACAGGCATAGTTTTGCAAAAACCCAGTGCAAGCAGCTTTGGTCGGCATTTACAGCTGTTCGGCACAGACCGTGCAAGCTGAGTTATCGGCTCACATTTGATTGACACCTTCAGACATGGTAAGTCCACCTGTTAAAACACATTCATGGTGAAATGTGCAGCGTCCCTAATCATGATGACATTCACGGCATGATATCTGATTTCCTGAGATCGCTCTTGGAATGATCGAGAAGAAAACCTCACCGAGAATAAAGGGTAAAAAAAAAGACAATACTTTAATAAGAATAAACCAAAAGTGTTCAAGATCATCTGTCCCTTGGCTCCAGTTTGGTGTTGTGGTTAAGAGTGGCAGACTCTAATATGGAGAACTGAGTTTGATTCCCCACTCCTCCAGCTGGGTGACCTTGGGTCAGTCCCAGTTCTCTCAGAGCTGTTCTCTCAAGAGCAGTTCTCTCAGAGCTCTCTCAGCCCCACCTACCTCACAGGGTGTCTGTTGTGGGGAGAGGGAGGGGACAGGAAGGGAAGGAGATTGCAAGCCGCTTTGAGATGCCGAGTGAAGGGCAGGATATAATCTCCTCATCCTCCTCCTCCTCCTCCTCCTCCTCCTCTTCTTCTTCTTCTTCTTCTTCTTCTTCTTCTTCTTCTTCTTCTTCTTCTTCTTCTTCTTCTTCTTCTTCTTCTTCTTCTTCTTCTTCTTCTTCTATCATTAACGAACAGGGAGACTGTCTTGTATTGGTATACATAATGCCTGAGCTTGAATTCTATCTCCTATTTAAGTCTGGTATCGTAATTCCTGCAAGTTGATTGAATACTCTGAGCAGCAGTCCAATCAGAATACAAGAAGGGTGCAGGAGGGAAATGATTTGATTGGTTGCTATGTTCATATTTTGATTGGTTCTCATCTCCACTAAGGTTGTGGCCTACCGAGCCTGGATAGTTTAAAAGACAGCCTGTTGCTCTCATCTTCTGTGTTCGTCCTATCTTGTAAATAAAGCTGGATCATTTGTTATGAGCTGCTGCCTTAAGTCTCATACTTAACGGAGACTGTGACCCAGAAATCAGAAGGAGGTTGAGGCTGGGAAGGGCAGCCATGAAGGAGCTAGAAAAGATCCCTAAGAGTAAGGATATGTTGCTGGCAACCAAGATCAAGTTAATTCATGCCACAGTATTCCCTCATCAAATCAAATTTTATTGTACGGTGAAACACCAGAATAGGTAAAATACTACAAAAACAACACCACCTCAAAGTTAAAATTGATATTGGCTAAAAAAAAATAACACAAATTAAAATAGACAACAATATAAATTGACGGTAATATAAATGGGTGGTATTTACATAAACCCCAATAACGAAAGCCACTGGCGGATTTTATAGGCTGCTGCACAACTTTTTGCAACTGAGGCTGTAGTTGTTGGTTTCCCTCATGACTATGTATGGGTTTGAAAGTTGGACAGTGAAGAAACCGGACAGGAGGGAAGCTGATTCCGCTGAAATGTGGTGTTGGAGGAGAGTTTTTCTGATACCGCGGCCCACCGAAAAGATAAATCAGGGGGTTTTAGACCAAATCAAGCCTGAGCTGTCCTCAGAAGCAAAAATTATTGTACTTTGGTCACATCGTGAGAAAGCAAGACTCACCGGTAAAGACAATAATCATTCATTTATTACGGGTCCATGTGACCAAAGTCATGACCCAAGAGAGTAGAAAAAGAGACTAAAGACAATAATGTTGGGAAAAGTTGAAGGAGGCAGGAAGAGCGGCTCACGAAATGGATGGACTCAATCGAAAAAGCCCCACCCTCAGTCCGTATGACCTGAGGAAGACTGTTTAACGGCAGGACATTTTGGACGGCATTAATTCATAGGACTGTCATAAGTAGGAAATGACTAGTTGGTACTTAACACACATGAAATTTTTAAAAGTTTATTTTTTTTAAAAAAAAGAGAGAGAAATATTTCTTCCCTTTACACCCTGTCGCCAAAACAGCACATTCAACGAGGAGACAGAAATGGGAGAAAGACAACGTGGCTTTAGAGAGCTCTTCTCCCTGCAAACCTCACATGGCAGGATTTCTGTGTAATTTTTCAAAACTACACTTGAATGCACTTTTGGGCCTTTGTAATTCGGGGGGTGGGAGGGAAGCGGGTTGAGTACAAATATTTCTGCCAGCCCAATTACCATTAAAATCAATCACTAGTTCAAGCAAGCCCAGGCTGATGAAATGAGAGCTTTCTGTGCGGGCTTTTAAAGAAACCATAAAAATGTGTATGTGTGTGTGTGGGGGGGTTGTTTAAAAGAAAGAAAGAAAGAAAGAAAGAAAGAAAGAAAGAAAGAAAGAAAGAAAGAAAGAAAGAAAGAAAGAAAGAAAGAGAGAGAAGAAGAAGAAGAAAATGGGCCATTATTCGCGCTGCAAAAATGTCAAATGTTTTACAGCCAGTTTAACCTGTCATGCGTTCTCTCAGCTGGGTTGGAGAAGGGTGGGCACTTTTGTGAATTCGAGATTGGTGGTCTCGATGGGCAGTAGGGTCAAAGAAGCAGATCTAAGAGGTAGCTTTTATTTATTTATTTAATTTGGGTTTTTTTATCCCACCCTCCCCGCCAGTGGGCTCAGGGTGGGTTGCAAATCACAAAGTAACAACACAATTTAATAGTTCAAACCATCTTTCTCATAAAACACAAACCAAACACGAGCAGGGTGGATTCGGCCTCGACAACGACGCTCAGTTCGAGCTGGGTCCATTTGGCCAGCGTTGTCAGCAGGGGAGGCCGAGATAGATTTGGATGTCCGCCACCTCATCTGAAGGCCCAGCAGAACAGCTCCATCTTGCAAGCCCTGCAAAATTGTAACAAATCCCGTAGGGCCCTGATCTTGTACGGAAGCTCGTTCCATCAGGCTGCGGCCCTAGTTGAGGCAAGCCGAACATTCTCGGGGCCGGGGACAACCAGGAGATGTTGATCGCTTGAGCGCAATGCTCCGCGAGGGACACATTTTTCGTTCCAAGAGTGTTTGGCTTCTGAAGCTCACTGCTGCAGGGCGTGGTGGCAGCTAGGCTTGCCAGCCTCCAGGTGGGGCCAGGAGATCTCCGGCTTTTACAACTGATCTCCAGCTGGCAGAGATCAGCTCCCCTGGAGAAAATGGATGCTTTGAAGGGTGGACTCTATGGCATTGTACCTGCTGAGGCACCTCCCCTCCCCAAACCCCACCTAGACCCATGCCCAGAGTCTCTAGGTATTTTCCAACCCAGACCTGCCAACCCTAGCAACAACCAGGAGTTTAGTTGGCTTTAAAGAGGCACTGGGCAAAATCACGGAGGAGAAGTCCATCCACGGCAGTTAGCCACAGTTGTTCTTTGAGTAGCAGAGGCAAGAAGACAATCACAGGGGGGAACTCGGGTCCCTGAGTCTTTCTTCTAGGCCTTTTGGGGTTCTATCTGGCTGGCCACGGGGACAGCAAACTAGATGAACCATCGGTCTGATCCAGCTTGTTATATTTGTATGCCTTTCGAAAGCACCCACTGCCCCCAGGGTCCTTGGGCTGGGAGCCATGACAGTTACTTGGACTGACCCAAAGAACTGATGGTTGATTTGCAGCCTCAGGAGCAGGGATGTCAGCCTCCAGGTGGGACCTGAGGATCCTCTGGAATTACATCTCATCTCCAGACAACCAAGATCAGTTCCCCCAGAGAAAAGGGATACTCTGGAGGGTGGACTGTATGGCGTTGTACCCCAGTGAGGTGCCTGTGCTCCCCAGGCTCCACCCCCAAATCTCCAGGAATTTCCCAACTTGGATCTGGCAACCCTACCTCCCTATTCCTCACTGGTGGCCTGGGAGGACCTGGCAATTGTACCTAGGACATATCTGTACTACAGACTGAAACTAATCAAGTAACCATTTCTTCTTCCCAGGAAGCCTCTGTAACTGTAGCTCAGTGTTTTGCCGGGGGGGGGGGGCGGTAGCCATGATGGTCTGCAGTAGTAGATCAAGACCCAAGTCCAGTGGTGCCTTGAAGATCCAACAGTATTCCCAGGCTAGGCAGAAAGGTTGAGGTGCTTGGGGCTCTTTAGCCTGGAGAAACGGCAGCTGAGGGGTGACATGATCGAGGTTTACAAGATTACGCATGGGATAATCGCTTCTCGGCCTTTTGGCTAAGAAGCATAAACATTCTCTCCATGAGAAGTCAATCTGTTCTTATCGGTTTAATATCTGATACGTCCTCTATCTGAGGACTATACAGTAAATGGATTTTTTTTAAGATTATGCATGGGATAGAGCAGGTCGAGAAAGAAGACCTTTTCTCTCTTTCTCACCATACAAGAACTCCTTGTGGGCACTCCGTGAAATTGCTGAGCAGTCAGGTTAGAACGGATAAAAGGAAGTCCTTCTTCTACTACGGCATACGTTAGTTTGCTCTGGAGCCATCCTTCCTGAGCTAAGGCAAAGATGTGTGAGCGGGAGGCTAAAAAACTGTGAGTTAGCTCACACTAACTCAGCTTAGAGGGTACACTAGTCCCAGGGCATAAGCTTTCAAGAGTCAAGGCTCCTTGCATCTGGTATCTTGAATCTTGCTCTTCCATAGCTCAGTGTGACACTCTGGCATAGTGGTTCCAGTGGCCCAGCCGTTGGCCATCCTCACCTACCCTGAGAAAGGCCCAAAAGGCCTCCAAGTGAAGAGGGGAGGCCATTATATGCCCTGAACACTCAAGTCACTCCCCTCCCTGGCCTAAATAGGTCTCCTGTGTTCCACTCCTCCTGGGTGGCCACACCCTGAATCTCTCCCAAACAGCCCTGGAAGTGTCATGTGATTCGTTCCAAGGCTGGACCACATCCATGGGCACTATCATCCTGTTCCCTCTCCCCCATTGGTTGGTTGCCTGTCAGGTGGTGGTTCACCAACCAATCCTATGAATGGTAGTTGTCCAACCTCAACATCTGGCACTGTGTGTGTTTGGGGGAGGGGGTTACAGAAGAGCTGGGTTGGCAGATCTTTTCTCCTGCCACCTTTCTTGATTGCTTTTATGACTGCCCGCCAAGAATTCTGGTATTTTCAGAAGCGTTTGGGCCTTCTTCACTATTCAGCTCATTAAACTCTCTTAAGGTTGCCAATCTCCAGTTGGGGGCAGGGGATCACCCATTTTGGAGCCTCTCCCCCCACTTCTGGGCTGTCAGAAACCACGGGGGGAAATGGCTGCTGGGCACTCCATTGTACTCTATGGAGACCGTTCCCCATAGGGTATAATGGAGAATCAATCTGTGGTTATCTGGGGCTCTGGGTGGCCTGTTTTCTGAGGCAGAGGCACCAAAATTTCAGCATAGTTGGTGGTACCGCTTCGGGAAAAAAACCCAAGTTTCAAAAAGATTGGACCAGGGGTTCCAATTCTATGAGCCCCAAAAGGAGGAGGAGGAGGAGGAGGAGGAGAAGGAGGAGGAGATTGGATTTATACCCCGCCTTTCACTTGGAGTCTCAGAGCGGCTTACAAACTCCTTTCCCTTCCCCTCCCCACAGCAGACACTCTGTGAGGTCGGTAGGGCCGAGAGAGCTGTTTCCAGAACTGTCCTTGAGAGAACAGCTCTGAGAGAGCTATGGCTTGCCCGAGGTCACCCAGCAGCTGCAAGTGGAGTGGTGGGGAATTAAACCCTGTTCTCCCAGATTAGAGTCCGTGCACTTAACCACTACACCAAGGTGCCCCCATCCTCCATTATTTCCAATGGAGGGAACGTATTTAAGAAGAATGCTTTTAAAAGGAATGCTTAATTGTGATGGCCAAAACTCCCTTCTGGCTTGTTGGACTCACCTGGCAACCCTAGCAACATCACAAAAGTGATGTCACATACTTTCTCTCAGCTCCACCCCCAAAGTCTCCTGGCTCCACCCCCAAAGTCCCCAGATATGTTCCGAGTCAGACCTGGCAACCCTAAACTCTCTTGATATTCAGTTGGCCCTGACCTGGATAGGTCAGGCTAACCTGATCGCACCAGATCTTGGAAGCTAAGCAGGATTGGCCCAGGTCAGTATTTGGATGGGAGACCACCAAGGAATACCAGGGTTGTGATGCAGAGGCAGGCAATGGCAAACCAGTTCTGAATGCCTCTTACCTTGAAAACTCAATGGGGTCGCCATGACGACACATTCTACCTCCAAAGCCATTCCACTACACTGAATGTCCCCAAGCTGAGTCCAACATTCTAACCACTCCCTCTTCTAGCAAGGACGGCACAGAGGGGAAATCGCTGGATCCAGTTGGAAGCATCTTTGGTTTGAGACCCTTGATGCTATGCTCTGAGCAGTGAGTGGCAGGTGCAAGGGGGACATTACAGCCTCCAGGGTGGTACAGGAAGAGATTGTGTGAATCAGACTGCCAGCCTGTATTCTCTTGCATAAGTGGCGATAATTCAATTTTCAACTTCATCCAAATTCAGATCGCCAAAGCTGATGCTCTCTGCCCTGTGGAGCATGGTACAGATTGGACTGGACTGAATGCAGAACGGGCACTTCCCACTGCTCTAAAATGTTTCATCTCTCTTTATCCCCTAGTTACAGGAATTTGAATGCTTTCGGAAATCCCGGATGTTTAGCTTTTTACTACTAATCTTATATTCTCTCTGACGTGCTCCTTCCCCCCAGCTTTCCGTTAATGGCCAAACTCCCGCTGCCTCTCTGCACTTGCGTTGCCCAATACTTTTTCTCTGGCTCATTATTAGGATTAAGTCTCATAGCTAAATTGGGCTGGTGAGATGGGAGTTGAGACTCGGAGGAGGACAGGAGGGAGGGTCAAATGTGATTGCTTCTTCAGCCACTCGCCGATGCGGAGGACACTGCAGGGAACTTCTGCTACAAGATGGATGCATCCCACTCTGCAGGCCCGTAGCTACCATGGGGCCCACGGGGCCTGGCCCCCTAGTGGTTTTTATGGGCCCCTCCCCAAGCCATGGCTCCCCCTCCCCCCGGGCCACCTCACCCCAATTGCCTGTCAGCAGGGAGGATGAGGGCAACCCAAGCAGTAGCAGCGGCAGCAGCAAGGCTGGGCTTAAGAGAATGGCCCAGGCAGGCAGCCAGTGTGAACGGTACAAGGGGAAGCCTCCATCTCAGGCTTCCACTAGATGCTCACTATGCTGACCACCAGCAGCAGTTAAGCCCAGCCAGGCACGCAAGGAGACAAGCCACCACCTCCTCTTGCCCCTGGCAGGCACACCTGGCTGCACTCCATTGTTCCAACAAGCCCACACACAGTGGTTCTGTGGCCCACCCAGCCGCTGTGTGCCTCACCTCTCCCAGCCCCAGGAGGAAGCCGAGGGTGGACATCAGGCTGCCCCTTGTGCTGTACCGCAGGAAGAGGAACTGGGGCTCCTGGGGGCAGGGAGCCAGACACTCTGCAGGAACAGCCTGCCCTTGCTGAGGGTGGTGGGTGGAGGGAAGCTACGGACACTGGGAATCACCCTCCCTTGCCCTGAAGCCTGGGGGTACAGAGCTGCCTTAGGAGTTCTAGGGAGCCCCACCAATTAAACCAAAGTTGATTTAATTAACTTTATTTTAATTGGCTCCTGGGCCCCCCACAAGGCCCCCTCCCCCAAAAACCCCCAGCTATGGGGCTGCCACTCGGTGCCAACTCTGGGGTTGTCTGTGGAATCCCAGAATGGACTCTGCAATCCCTTGTGGACAATCGCAGACGTGCAACAAGGAGATGGAGAAATGACTGACATCCTGACATGCCAGGACCGGCTGAGTGTGTGAGGTTAGGCTTAGTGCCGCCCACTGGGATGCGGTAGGTTCCAGATGCATTCTAGCAATTATTGCACCACACCCGGTTCCAGCTTAAATTTTGATGGAGGTGGAATTTGACTTAATCCCTAATTTCTCAAATCCTGCTTGGGTATATATAAGCAAGTGATCAGAAAATGATTCCTCCCGCCAATCGATGAATTTTTTTTTTAAAAAAAAAGCTTCCAGAAAGCGATAATTTGCAGATATAACTGTTGGGGACATGAACTCATTTCCAAAGAGGAAAGAATGGACCCCAAACCCCTTCACTATTCAAAGTGTTTCATGAACTGGGATGCTCTATCACTTTCCAGTTTGGCTCGTTTCTGCTCACCAGTTGTCATCAGGAAGCCAATGTTCACAGAGCTGTTTGGGTGGGCTGAAACAGGTTGTCCATTTGTAGCAGTAGAAAAGAGCAAGAGCCCGGTAGCACATTAAAGACTAACATTTGTGGCAGGATATGAGCTTTTGTGAGTCACTGCTCACTTCTTCAGATATATTTTTGTATGATTGCAGACTGCTGTCTTGCAGCTGCTACCCATCCCTCGCCATCCATCAGCCACCTCCAATGGCTAAAATTTGCATCATTAAGAGGAAAAAAAATAGGATTTTTTATTTGTTCCTTACTACTTGGATGTCTCTTTGTGCCTTCTGGTCTGTCCACAAACCTAGACAGGTGCAAAAAGAAGGTAAAATACACCATGGTGTTCATTTAAAGGATGCTTTCAGTGTGCAAAGTGGGCATGAAGTGACTGTGATTCTGTGCAGGACAAGTAGATCAATTTAACAACCGAGCCATAACCCTGGAGGAGACGTGCCTCTTCTCTGGTAATGGAGATAAGCTAGATCAGGGCTATGCAAGTGAAAATGTGGCCATAAGCAATAACACAAATTTGCATTCCCAAGGCACGATCCGGCCCTGCAGCACAAATGATTGCCATCCAGGTATACAGATGTTTGGCAAGGACCGACCGAGAAAAGCTATCCAATCAAATGCTCACGTCACATGTAAACGAGGAAGCTCTTTCGAGACAAGTCTGCCTGGGACTTGTGTTCTTCACAGAGTTCTCAGCATGCCCGTTCATGTGCATGACCTCACTGTAACCCTTATTTATTTATTTTCCGTCGGGTTGCAGCTGATGTACAGTGGCCCTGTAGAGTTTTCAAGGCAAGAGACGATCAGAGGTGGGTGGTTTGCCATTGCCTACCTCTGCGTAATGATCCTGGACTTCCTTGCCGGTCTCCCATCCAAATACTAACCAGAGTTCACTCTGTTTATCGTCTGAGATCCAACCAGACTGGGCTAGCCCGGGGCCATTCAGGTCAGAGCGGGAGACTTATAAGAGGCAAGCACTGCACAAATAACACAGACCACAAGTGCTCAAAAAGTTATGAGGCTTACCGACTATTGCAGAGCATGTGCTATTGTTGATCGGATGCCCGACTTTGAATGATTATAATAGGAATGAATTTTTCCCTGTAATATTGAGTTGAAGGCTTTTATACACTGTGAGTGCTATACTAAGGATTTTTCCTTCTAAGAGTCTTCTGTACACTATGAGTACTGTATGAAGTAGTGTGAACTTATTGAAGAAGAATTATCGAAACAAAGATCAAAATCCGGAGTCTTCGTCCATTTTGTCTGTGTACCATTTATGGACTTGCACTATTCATTTTGTTTGTGTACCATTTATGGACTTGTACTATTTTTGGACCTGCACACTATATGATGTAATTTGTTTTCACTGATATACGCGGTCCTCTTATATAAATTGATTTTTGTGCATAACTTTTTGAGCACTTGTGGTCTGCGTTATTTGTGCAGTGCTTGTTTATTTGCTGTATATTGTATACTGTGATATCGCATTTGTTAATGACTTATAAGAAGCCACAGGGGTCATTTCATAGAAAAAAAGGTGCAGGCGCTCATTAGCATAACTCATTACCATAACTTATTTGCATATGCCACACCCCTTGACATCACCGGAAGTGTGTCAAAAGGCAATGCCCACTGCTCAGGCTCCACTGGATTCTTTTGGATTGCTAGCTATGGGGGAGGGGGGACGCACAGATCTGTCCTCACAGAGGAGGGAGAGCTTGTACCTGAATAAACCTTGGTCTTAAAGGTGCCACTGGACTCTTTTGGATGGCCGGCAAGTGCAGGAAAGTGCATGGCTGCTCGTGGGTTGAGGAGGGTGGCGCGGAGGATGCACATGGCCTCAAGCAGGTAGGGGGCCATGTTGGTGGCAGGGCAGAGGCACAGGAGGAGGCTGAGTAGGTGCAGGATGCCAGCGCGGAGCTCCTGGCAGGCCTCATGGGAGTCGCCAGGCCCCACCTTGCAGAACCACTGCACCAGGGCCGGCATGAGGATGGGCAGAGCCTGGGCGGGCTGGGTGCCACGGCCCAGGCAGTGGCGGAGCAGCTTGAGGGCCAGCTCGCAGCAGTGCTCTGCTGGGTCAGCCAGTGGGCTGGGAGAGGTGAGGGGGGCTGCTGGGAGCAGGAGGTGGAGCTTGCTGCATGTGCCCACCCCCTGGGTTCCTTACTGCTGGAGCTTCACTCCTGTGAGCTCCTGCAGGAAATGAGCCCTGAGAGGCCAGGATTCTTCTTTCCCTTATTGCTGATAGAGGTTAGGGGCTGATAGGGTCACCTAAGGCCAAAGAAGGAGGAGGAAGAGGAGGAGGAGATTGGATTTATACCCCACCCTTCACTTGGAGTCTCAGAGTGGCTTACAAACTCCTTCCCCTCCCCACAACAGACACCCTGTGAGGTGGGTGTGGCTGAGAGAGCTCTTTCAAGGACTGCTCTTTCAAGGACAGCCCTGACAGAACTATGGCTCGGCCAAGGTCATCCAGCTGCTGCAAGTGGAGGAGTGGGGAAATCAAACCCCGTTCTCCTAGATTAGAGTCTGCACACTTAACCTCTACTCCAAACCACTACACCAAACTAAGTACACAGAGAATAGATATCTGAACTGGGAACGTTTTGGATCCCAGTTGATTCGCTAAATGACACAGGCTTCTTCTTTAAGCGTCATGTCTCAAAACGGCCCTGGAGTTTATGTATTCATCTGGTGTCTCCATCCATCTCTCCCTCATCTGTTCTGGAGCCTTTTCCGTTCCCCAAATGAAGCCAGCACCGTTTTATCCCCCAGGTATTTCATTTCCATGTGTAGAAACAAGAGACCTCATAAAGCGGCGGCCCTCTCCATATGGTCACGCAGCTGGTTTGGGAAAATCCCCCGAGGAGACACCAATTAGTGGCAACCGAACGTATATTAAGGAGTCGCCCGCAAAGGTGACGTTGTTTGCATAACTGACAAACGAGGAGGGCGATGGCTTGCGGGAACAATAAGCTGGGCCTCGCCGAGTGCTTTCATCTCCAGCGATGCCACCAGCTCCATTGCGAACGTAACTGAGCGATGGGAATCCGACGGCTATTGGAATTAAAGAAAAACAGGCGCTTGGGAAATCTAACAAGCCAGCGCTGTAGATTTGCCAGCTTAA
The DNA here is from genome assembly GCA_029375565.1 of Gekko gecko. Taxonomy (NCBI): domain Eukaryota; kingdom Metazoa; phylum Chordata; class Lepidosauria; order Squamata; family Gekkonidae; genus Gekko; species Gekko gecko. The sequence continues at coordinate 77,203,433 of JAPDNY010000009.1, forward strand.
ACAAAAGGCTCGCCAAGGGCTGGTTGACACAGACAGCTTCTGTAACGTGCGAACAGCCGTGCCCCCCTCCAGATGTGTGCGCATTAAGGATGCAACAACATGCCCTATTTCATTTATTAAAACTGTATGCATAGGTATATGTATATCTGTCTATATCTTTCGGTCTGCCTACCTGCCCACCAACCTACCAATAGTTGCAATTCTCCCCTTGGTCTGGGGGAATTTGGTTACATTTTGTTCACAGCCCAGTTTGGAGTAGTGGTTAGGAGCACGGAGTCTAATCTGAGAGAACTGGGTTTGATTCCCCACTCCTCCACATGCAGCTGCTGGTGTGACCTTGGGTCAGTCACAAGTTCTTTCAGAGCTGTTCTCTCAAGGGCAGTTCTCAAAAGAGCTCTCTCAGCTCCACCTACCTCACAGGGTGTCTGTTGTGGGGAAGGGAAAGGAGATTGTAAGACGCTCTGAGACTCCTTTGGGTAGTGAAGGGTAGGTTATAAATCCTATCTCCTCCTCCTCCTTCAGTTCTCTCCTTGGTTTGGGAAGTGTGGTTATATTTTGTTCCCAAGTTGTATTTAGGGTGGAATTTCAGGTGGGCCAGTTGCCAGCCTCCAGGTGGGGCCGTCATTGTGAGAGAAAAAAGACATTTAGATGGCATTTTGAGTTAGGGCATTGTTAAACACTGGGTTCTGGATGCATTGCAGTGATCAGCTCTAGTTTATTCAGGACACCCAGCAGGGGTTGAGCCCTGCTTATAAAGCATGCAAACACCACACCCACTCCCAGTGATAGGCTATTTACATTACACTACTTATCTATAGGCAGGGCTCTTTTTGTAGTGGGAACTCCTTTGCATATTAGGCGACACACCCCTAATGCAGCCCATCCTCCGAGAGCTTGTAGTTGCCCCGGTAAGAAGAGCTCCATATGCTCTCGGAGGATTGACTGCATTAGGGGTGTGTTGCCTAATATGCAAAGGAGTTCCTGCTACCAAAAGAGCCCTGTCTATAGGTCAATTCCAGGATCCTGGTCAGCTATTGTTCTTGCGGAGCAAGCTCACCCAGTTCAAGGTCCGCATTCAGGGCTGGCTCAGGATCAATACATAACAGGTATGATACCTGAGGAAGGAAGGTGGAATCGTATAGCCTGATCTCACCAGATCTGGACGCGAAGCAGGGTCAGTACCTGGAAGGGAGACCACCGAGGAAGACTCTACAGAGGAAGGCAATGGCCACCCACTCGGCTTCTCACTTGCCTTGAAATCCTTGGTGGCACTTTACACTTTACAGGGTAAAGCCTGATCTCACCAGATCTCAGAAGCTAAGCAGGGTCAGTACTTGGAAGGGAGACCACCATACAAGACCAGGAAGAGGAAAGCAATAGCAAACCACCCCTGCATCTCACTTGCCTTGAAGGCCCCTTGCCTGGGTTCTCCATAAGTCGGATGTGACTTGATAACACTCTACGCACAAACATGATACCTGTAGAGGGTTGCCAAGTCTCACCTTACCTGTAGCAAGGGGATCCTGGGTCCTCACTGGGACTTTTCTGCTGCATGCAAAGTGTGCACGGCACGATGGCATCACCGGTAGTCATGCTATGGACATTGCACGGTGATGCTCTAGTGCTTCAGGGCAAAAATGCTATGGTAACAATAGAGCTTTCCCCTGGCTGCTAGAGTGTCGCTGCGGGCTGGCCCCAGCATGATGACATCACTACCGATGATGTCATTCCATCAGTGGCGTCCCCGTGGGACACTGCTGTTTGGGGGTGGGGCGACCCCTGCTGGCCAGCTGGTTGGTGGCGGATTGGGCCCCCCGAAATCAGGGCGTAAGACTTATAAAATCAGGGGATCCCCTGGGCCATCCAGGGATGGGGATGGAAACCTGTATGAATGATACCTAAAGCTGCATCGTCACAACCAAGAAGTAAAATTGGGGCACAGAAACAACCAGTGTGAGGGGAGGAGGGAAAGGAAGTAAAGCGTGACTAGGGAGGGGACGGTTAGAAGGAAGCAGAAGCAAGGCTGGCCGAATGAGAGGGAAGATTACAGTAGTAACAATAAGAGTGAAAAACGAAACAGGTACTCTAAATGATGACGCTAAATAATAAAGACTCTAATTCGTGCAAAAATGATGATTCGTTTTAAGAAAATCCAGTAAAGTTTCAGTGATTTTGATACAAATATACAACGTGTTCAAATGGCATTCAGATACAATTTCCCCAAAATATATTCCAATATAATAAATCCAATATATCCAATATTGACGATATTCTCCGGAATGATACAAATCGCATCGATGTTTCTTCTTCTGAACAGGGTGAACGAAAATGTCTCAGTCCGTTATTTGTTCGTGACGGGAAAAACTGCAGTTGGCTGTCCGTACGTGACCTTCTACAAAGGTCAAACCGAACTCATGACTTTCAAAACAGAAGGCTGTTTGCTTTGCAACTCTATGCCCGATGCAACAGTTTGTTTCGAAAGTCATGAGTTCGAAAGTCATGAGTACTGTGTTATCATAGGAATAAATTTTTGTGTTGCTGCAACCTGTACTGTATACCTGGTCAGACAGGTCAACAACTCAAATGGGACGGGGTCAGTGTGGAAAGGAGGGGGGGGGCACCAAGATTGGTCAGTGCTCAGGGCACCCGTGAGCCTTAATCCACCCCTGCATGCACTCCATCACCCAGATTATCCGGAGGTATGGGCAGATGACACCCAGCTCTATCGACTGATGGACGGCCACCCAGATATAGCCCCGAGAGATCTGGAGGAGGCGTTACAGGCCATGGCTGGATGGTTACATCAGAGCTGACTGAAGTTGAATCCATCGAAGACGGAGATCACGTACCTGAGTTATGGGGGATCGGGACTGGGGATTAGGCTCCCAGCCTTTGATGTGCTCCACCGGTCCCGGTGTCGAGGGTGAAGAGCCCAGGGGTGCTCCTGGATGTCTCCCTCTCTATGGAGGCCCAGGTCACCGCCAGGACTGCCTTCTTCCATCTGAGGCAGATCAGATGGCACTGGAGTTGGCCCCATATCTCTCCTCCCAAGACTTAGCTACAGTAATCCATGCAATGGTCACTTCCAGACTGGATGATTGTAACTCTCTCTACTTGGGGCTACCCTCGACTCTGCTCCGGAAGTTGCAGCTAGTGCAGAATGCAGCAGCAGTCTTCCCATCAACATCCTTTGGTGGTCCCCGGCCCCAGGGATGTCCGACTTGCCTCGACCAGGGCCAGGGAATGGTGGAATGAACTCCCAAGTGAGATCAGGGCCCTGCGGGATTTACTACGATTCCACCAGGGCCTGCAAGATGGAGCTCTTCCACCGGGCTTTTGGCTGAGGCAGTGGGCACCCCCCTCCCTCCATGGGTCGGCCCCATTTACAGCTTGGGTCAGCCCCTATTTTGATAGCCTGGATCTGAGATCCTAAACTGTACAGATTTCTGAGAAATTTATTCCCAGGACTATCCGCCACTGAGGCACTTGGCTTTTTGTAAAAGTTGTATGTTTTATATGTTTTGACATGGTTTTAATTGTATTGTATTGGTATTGTTGTGCTATATTTATGTTGTTGGGACCCACCCTGAGCCCGTTAAGGGGAGGGCGGGGGTACAAATCCAAAAAAGTGTGATAAGTGTAATAAAAATAAACAAACTTTATTTAAGTGAACGTTATTCAAGACAAAACAAATACAGGAACAAAAGACCTACCAGAATCCTTTGTACCAGTTCCTCTAACCACCTTAGTAGGTAAAAGTGTGGACTCTGATCTGGGAGAACCGGGTTTGATCCCCCATTCCTCCACATACAGCCGCTGGCATGACCTTGGGTCAGTCATAAGTTCTCTCAGAGCTGTTCTCCCAAGTGCAGTCCTTGAGAGAGCTCTCTCAGCCCCACCTACCTCACAGGACATCTGTTGTCGGGGGGGGAGGGAAGGGGATTGTAAGCCGCTCTGAGACTCCTTCGGGTAGTGAAGGGTGGGTATAAATCCAATCTCTTCTTCTTCTGCAGAGACATGAGTAATGAGAACGTCCAGATTCTAGTATTCTGGAACTAATTTAAAGCACAAAAGGGATTCCTGAATATTACCATAACCTCATACAAATTGCCCTGAAAGTATTCCTTATACTAAGATGTTTCTGTGCTTGATCACCTATCAAAATTCTGCCCCAAATGGCCTCCTTGGGAAACTCTCTATATTCCCTTCTGTTAGTCCTGTTTTGCTCTTTCCACTCATTGGCTGAAATAATTAAGACACAGCAAAACCTATTTGAAAGAGTACATCCCTTGCTCTGAATCAATGCACAGTGCTCTGAATTCACAACATTGTGCCTAAAAAAGATGAGTTCTAAAAGAAAACATTTTATAACCAAAGCCGGAGCACTCATGCTTTCCCGTGGAGTAATTTTAAACATGAATTCTCGTAACAAAGTTTTTACTCATTTTAGTAAATTAAATGTACTCCTCCTTATGATTTCTCCTTTAAAAAAACACACGCACCCAAACAAACTGGAAATAAGGAGAGATCTATAAGTTTCCTGTTCTGATAGATGGTTACATAATTCCATATTAAACAGAATCACAAATTGGCATCGATGCCCCTCGGTGCGCAGATCAATATTGTATTGATTGAATTAAAACAACTGAGGTCCTGAACGCATGACTTGGTTCAGGCATAACACAAAACCATTGTTTAATTAAGCTAGCGATGGGTAGTGTAATCCTCTACCCGCTCCCACTACTGATTCAGAAGCAAAATCCAGGTCAATCGAAAGGACCTAAAACAATGTATAAGCCTCTGAGTTGCCTAGATGCACTGGTTCTGGCCGGTCGCCACAATTACACTACACTCAAGTAAGATGCAAAGTCCGAACCAAGCCGAGAAACAGTGCCAGGGGTCAGAATGCTGGGAGATCAGTCAGAGTTCTCAGGAGCAAGGAGCTGAGGTCCAATCAGGACAAGGTCCAAGATTGCATGGTTGCATCCGCACCAAGGCAGGTGAGCGTGGCTGCTTATAACCGGATCCTCCCTTCCCTGGGAGGCAACCTGCAAAGACTCATGGCCCCTCACATTGCCTTTGCAGCAGCTGAAGTCTAGCACTCCTCCGTCTCTCCAGCACCTCCAGACACTGGTGTGCCGTGTGTCTGGGACATTCAGGTGAGCTAGGTGGGGACTCTGGCCTCGAGGTGTCTCCAACTGGGGGTGCTGGGCCAGGCCCTGGACCAGGCTCTTCCTCCGACTGTGCCTCAGGCTGTTCACCTTGCTGCTCCTCCTGTGCCAATGCTGGGGCCTCTTCTGCCTCAGATGCTGGCAAAGGCTCCTGTTCTGGGCTGACTCCAGAGAAGGCCGGGTTGCTCCGTGCCTCTTCCTCATCTGAGGAATAGTCAGCCTCCGCTGAGCCAGGGCCCAGGACACTAGAACTCTGATCCAGGCTGGAGTTTAAACAAAGAAATTACAACTATTGGTTAGTTCAGATCTATCAAACTATGTGGGGTAACCATGGTTTAGGGTTGCTACCCCCCCAATGGCGGTGGGTTTTCCCCAGCTTTCTGCCCCCCAATACATTGCCAGCCAGCTGACCGGTGAGGGCAGCCTCACCCCCAAAGAGCCCCATCGTGCCTGATGTGCCCGGTGTGATGTCATCTGGAGGTGATGTCATCATGCCAGGCATGTTGTGCAGGGGACCCTCTAGCATTTGGGTAAAAACTCTATGGTGACCATAGAAATTTTTAAATCCAAATGCTAGAGTGTCCCCCGCGCAAGGTGCCTGGTGCGATGACGTCACTTCCGGGTGGCGTCATTAAGAACAGAAGAGAAGCCAGGGTTGTATCAGGCCAATGACCCATCCAGTCCAACACACTGTCACACAGTGACCAAAAACACCAGGTGCCATCAGGATGTCCAGCAGTGGGGCCAGTGGGTGCATGCACTTTGCACATGTGCCAGAAAACTCCAGGAGCCAGGCTGGAGCCCCTGCCGGGACCCAGATAAGACCTGACGACCCTACCATGTTTTGAAATTGGCAGACTATCCACAATTACAATGCAAAGCTATGCTGAGTTACTCCAGAGCCCAGACTAATTTCCCCCCCATTTCAACTAGTTTAGATTGGAGTTACTCTGCACAGGAGTGCACAGCTACAGTTTAAACAAATTCAGACACCCTGGTTTTAATCCTGGCTCAGTCCTTGGAACCAGCTGGATGCATTCCTGGAGCTACGGAGCCATCAGGCCAGAATGAAGATGAAGAAGCCAGCATTTGTCAAGGCAACCAAGGCAAGAAGGGCCTCTCCCTGTGATCCTAATTCCCAAGATGGAACGTACAGAAGAAGATGGCCTTCAGATAACTGGTGTCCCAAGCCATCTGGGCTTTAAAGGTCCAATCCAACTCCTTGACTTAGGCTTGGGAGCAAATCGGCAGCCAGATGAATTGCTGTAATATCAGCATCACACGCTCCCCATAGCTGACCAACAGCCTAGCCACAACATTCTGCACCGGGGGAACACTTTCCAAGGGTAGCCCCAAACAGAGGGCATTGCAGTAGTCCAGTCTGGATGCAAACTAAGGCATGGGTCACCGTAGCTAGATTCGGGTCCAGGAACAAATGCAGTTGGTGCACCAGCCAGAGCTGTGTAAAACCACACCCAACCACTGCAGCCACTTGATTTTTTAAAGGAGATATGACTCCATCCAAGACAGGAGAGATCTCAAGTTCCAGGTCTACCTTTCTACTAACCCAGAGAACCTGTGTCTTGCCAGGATTAAGCTTCCACTTGTTCACCCTCATCCAGCCCATTACTGACTCAGAATATCAACAGCATCCTTGGAATTACATGGAAAAGAGAGGTAGGGATGGGTGTTATCCGCCTAATGGTGACACTGCGTCCCAAACCTCCTGATGATCTCTTCCAGTAGCTTCATAAAGATATTAAATGACGTGAGGGACAAGACTGAATCCTACAGAAGCCCATAAATCGACAGCCATGAGGCAGAGCAGAAATCCCTCAGCACCATCTTCTGAGATTGCCCCCCCCCCAGATAGGACTTGAACCACTATAACTTGGTGGCCCCCGGTCCCAGCACTGAGAGATGGCTCAGTAGGATACTACAGTGGAGGAGGAGGAGGAGGAGAGATTGGATTTATACCCTGCCCTTCATTACCCAAAGGAGTCTCAGAGCAGCTTACAATCTCCTTTCCCTTCCCCTCCCCACAACAGACAACTTGTGAGGTAGGTGAGGCTGAGAGAGCTCTTCTGAAAACTGCTTGTGAGAGAACAGCTCTGAAAGAACTTGTAACTGACCCAAGCTCACACCAGCAGCTGCACGTGGAAGAGTGGAGAATGAAACCCAGTTCTCCCAGATTAGAGTCCGCGCTCCTAACCACTACACCAAACTAGCCTAGATGGTATCAGAAGAAGCTGAGAGATTCAGTAGAACTATCAGGGTCACATACCCCCATCTTTTTCTTGGTAAAGGTAATCAGCCATCTTCTGGATGTGGAACAGTGGTCACTGGGTGTGTGTGGAGGGGGAGGTATTTGTGAATTTCCTGCATTGTGCAGGGGGTCGGACTAGATGACCCTGGAGGTCCCTTCCAACTCTATAATTGTATGATCAACCAAGACCCCCCAAACAGTTGCTGTTCCAGACTGAAACGGGTCCAGAAAACCAGCCTCTTCTAGGAACCCCTTGCAGCTTTTATTAGCCAGGAAGGACAAAGGTCAGGAACACAAGTAGGTCTCACCACTCCAAGGATCTTATCTGCATCAGACAAAGGTACATCATCTGAACATGTATCCTCGCCACCATCTAACCCAGAGCAGATTTTGTCTGCAAACCAATGTCAATATCAACGGAAGGATCTAAGAATCTTTGGCTGTGCCTTGACTGTATCCATATTATTCATGGGGAGGGGCTGCGTGGCTCAGTGGTAGAGCATCCACTTGGCAAGCAGAAGGTCCAAGGTTCAGTCCCCAGAATCTCCAGCTACAAGGATCAGGTAGTAGGTGGTATGTAAGACCTCTACATGAGACCCTGTAGAGCGACTACCAATCTGAGTAGACCATACTGACCTTGGTGGACCAAGGTTTTGATTCCGCATAAGGCAACTTCACATATTTATTGGGGAAGGGGCATAGCTCAGCTGTAGAACCTCTCCTTTGCATGCAGGAAGCCCCAGGTTCAACCCCTGGCATCTCCAGTTAAAAAAGATCAGGTAGTAAGCGATGTGAAAGACCTCTGCTTGAGACCCTGGAGAGCCGCTGCCTGTTTGAATAGAAAATACCGTCCTCCATGGACCAACGATCTGATTCAGTAGAAAGGCGGCTTTGTGTATTTGTGAATTTCAGGGCATCGCATTGTTTTCCAGCCCCCAAATCCACAATACTATTTTATTAGCAGCCTCAGGTTCCACGTTCCCCTTTGTCGGCCTCGGCGCTATCTCTCTCACATTCATTCCCATCAATCGCGGGAGCATTATTTGTATTTGAACAGTTAGTTCCATGACATTTGCCACGAGCAAAGGCACAATAGAGGCCTGCGTGTCTCAAAAACGGATTGCTTTTGACAAATTCAAAGCCGTGTATATTGATCGGAAGCTTTAGATGCACTCTTCAGATGCGGCTCTTGAATCACTCCTAATTATTTCAAAAAGAGATGGAATGCGATACAGAAGGGAGTGAAAGAAGCAAGAAGGACTTCGAAGAGGTTGGTACCGGGGAGGGCAGTTCCCCCGGGGTGTTTCTTTAATCTGTGATTTGATTCAGGGCTCTTTTTGTAGCAGGAACTCCTTTGCATCTTAGGTGACACCCCCCCTAAATGTAGCCAATCCTCCAAGAGCTTACAGAGCTCTTCTTACAGGGGCTTCTGTCAGCTCTTGGAGGATTGGCTATATTAAGGGTGTGTCGCCTAATAGGCAAAGGGGTTCCTGCTACAAAAAGAGCCCTGACTATATTTATTCATTCATTTATGGTTTTATGAATCGCCCACCCTGCAAGCAGGCGCTGGGCGATTCACAACCTTATAAACATTTAAAAATGCAATTGACGTTGTCATGCAAATTATCGGCAGTAGAACAGTAAATTAAAGCCAGTCCGAGATGGCATACTAATCCCCCTTTGCCGGCCACACCGCTGATCCTCTCGGCAGGGTAGGGTACGTGCGGGCCACAGAAGAGAAGAGAGGGTGCCAATCCTAACCACCCATTGCTGCCCTCAATGAAAAGCCCGGCAGAACATCTCTGCCTTACACATCCTGTGGAATTGCATCAGATCCCGTAGGACCCTGATGTTATTTGGCAGAGAGTTTCACCAGGTTGGGGCCAAGACTAAAAAGGCCCCGGCCCTAATCGAGGACAGCCAGACCTCCCTTGGACTGGGGATCACCAGCAAGTTGTTATCAGCTGATCTCAGCATCCTTCTGGGTACATATTGGAGGAGATGGTCCTGAAGGTACGTGGGTTCCTGACCACTCAAGGCCTTGAAAGTTTACACCAATACACGAATACCTTGATACAGCATACCCTCCTCAGCACTGTAGATGATGACATAAAAAGGTAAAGGTAAAGGTTCCCTTGCTCGAAAGCCAGTCGAATCTGACTCTAGGGTTGCGGTGCTCATCTCTGTTTCAAAGCCGAAGAGCCAGCGCTGTCTGAAAACATTTCCATGGTCATGTGGCCGGCATGACTAAACACCAAGGCGCACGGAACGCTGTTACCTTCCCACTGAAGTGGTACCTATTTATCTACTTGCAATTTCTTGCTTTCGAACTGCTAGGTTGGCAGGAGCTGGAACTAGAGACGGGAGCTCATCCCGTCATGTGGCACTCTCGGGTCTCGAACTGCTGAACTACTGACCTTCCACAGCCTGCAGTTCAGCATCTTAACCACTTGAGCCACTGCAGCTCCAATGATGACATAGACAAAGACAAATTGGTGGATTCTAGATCAAATCAAGCCTGAACTCATCCTAGAGCTAAAAGAATGGAGGATCTCGTACTTTGGTCACATTACAAGAAGACAAGACTAACGGGAGAAGACAATCATGCTAGGGAAAGTTGAAGGCAGCAGGAAAGGAGGAAGACGCAACGTGAGATAAATTGGCTGTATCAAGGAAGCCGTGGTCTTCAGTTCTCAGAACCTGAGCAGGGCATTTATATTGGTGTCAACTATTGTTTCTTGTGTAAGCCACCCTGAGCCTGCCTCGGCAGGGAGGGCAGGGTAAAAATCAAATCAATCAATCAATCAATCAATCAATCAATCAATAGGGCATTTTGGAAGTCATTAATTCATAGGGTCACCATAAGTCAGGAACAACTTGATAGCACTTAACACAGACCTGATTGTTCCTCTTTCCTCCACCACAGTTCACATTCAGAGGCACTCAACATCTGAATCCCAGAGCCAGGAGGCAACAGCAGGGGAAGGCCTCAGGCTCTATGGCCTGTTGTTGGCCCTTCAGAGGAACTGGTTGGCCACTGTGTGCGACAGGATGCTGGACTAGATGGACCACTGGTCTGATCTAGCAGGGCGCGTCTTATGTTCTTATAAAGGCCTTGGCCTCTACGGTCTATTGTTGGCCCTCCAGAGGAACTGGCTGGCCACTGTGTGAGACAGGATGTTGGACTAGATGGACCACTGGTCTGATCCAGTGGGGCTCTTCTTATGTTCTTATGAAGGCCTCGGCCTCTATGGCCTGTTGTTGGCCCTTCAGAGGAACTGGCTGGCCACTGTGTGAGACAGGATGCTGGACTAGATGGACCACTGGTCTGATCCAGCAGGGCTCTTCTGATGTTCTTATGAAGGCCTCGGCCTCTACGGCCTGTTGTTGGCCCTTCAGAGGAACTGGTTGGCCACTGTGTAAGACAGGATGCTGGGCTAGATGGACCACTGGTCTGATCCAGCGGGGCTCTTCTGATGTTCTTATGAAGGCCTCGGCCTCTACGGCCTGTTGTTGGCCCTTCAGAGGAACTGGCTGGCCACTGTGTGAGACAGGATGCTGGATGAGATGGACCACTGGTCTGATCCAGCAGGGCTTTTCTCATGTTCTCCACAGAAGATCTCAAAAACAGAAGGGGAAGGCCAACTTGACTTTGGTCACATCACACCAGCCCTAACTGTGGCTAATGCACCCATTTCAAGCCATGGTTTCAGATCCTGGATTTGACTGGCTGCGAGGCTCCCCCGCCCCCAAGATGGGCTCCCAAGCTTCTTCTTTCCTACCACCAAAAAGGACATCCCACCAGCCTCAGAATTAAGCAGGCCCGTAGCTACAGTGGGGTATTTCGGGGCCTGGCCCCCTGACTTCCTGCCAAGGCCCCCCAACTTCCAACCAGCCCCCAGGCCCCCCGGGCCACCCAGAGGACCCCCCACTCTCTGGGCTACCTGGAGGACTCCCCACCACTGTCCCTTCCCTGTCTCCAAGTGTGGCTTGCTTCTCCATGTAGGCAAGCAATGAGGTTTTAAAATTTTATTTTTATTGCATTTTTTATTTTGTGATGTCAGTGCCCCCCTGACTTATTTAAAGGCCCCCTGAACTACAAAATCCTGGCTACGGGCCTGGAATTAAGACCCAACAGAAGCTTTCAATACGGTCAGCCATGATTTGTGGACCCATCGCTTTGCCCATATTGGAGTTTGTGGGGGTCTCCTTGAAGTGGCTTACCTCATTTCTCCAGGATCAGGGACAGAGGGTGGCCCTAGGAGAGAGGGTATCACGTCGACACTCTTTGGCATGTGAAGCCCCTCTGGGAGCAATCCTCTCTCCAATGTTGTCTAACATCTGTATGCACCCCCCTCACCCAGCTAGTGCAGAGTTTCAGGCTGGATTACCATCAGTATGTGGATAACACCCAGTTGTATCTGTTGATGGATGGATGGATGGATGGATGGATGGATGGATGGATGGATGGAGTGCTGCTCCAGCTGTTTTGGCTGAAGGACTGGAGGCTGTGGTTGGATGGTTGAAGCAGAGCCAGCGGAGACTGAATCTATTGAAGACTGAGGTTCTGTGGCTGGTTGGAGGGGGAGCCAACTTCTGGCTCTTGACAGTGTACCTCTAACACGGTACCGACTGCCAAGAGCCTGAGTTGTGCTGATGGATGCCTCTTTGTTGATGGAGGCCCAGATCACAAATTGTGCTCAACTGGCATTTCTCCAGCTGGCCCCCTTCCTGTCTTGCCCTGACCTAGCCACAGAAGAAGAAGAAGAAGAAGAGGAGGAGGAGGAGGAGGAGGAGGAGAAGAAGAAGAAGAAGAAGTGAAGACTGGATTTATACCCTGCCCTTCACTACCCAAGGGAGTCTCAGAGTGGTTTACAAACTCCTTTCCTTTCCTCTCCCCACAACAGACACCTTGCGAGGGAGGTGGGGTAGAGAGAGCTCTTGACAGAAACTGCTCTTTTTCAAGGACAGCTGTGTCAGACTGACCCAAGATCACATCAGCAGGTGCAAGTGGAGGAGTGGGGAATCAAACCCGGTTCTTCCAGATTAAAGTCCGCGTACCTAACCACTATGCCAAACTGGCTCTCCATGCCACGGTCATCTGCAGGTTAGACTACTGCAACTCCCACTGTGCAGGGCTACCCTTGGGGCTGACCCGGAAACTACAACTGGTTACCAAAATGCGGTGGCTCAGGTCTTTACTGGAACCCCTTGGACAGCACACATTCAACCAGTGCTTCACCAGCTGAACTGGCTCCAGGTTGGGGGACCTTTCCTGGTATACCCCCGGAAGAGCATTACACTCTAGGGAGAAGAATAACTTGGTGATCTCTGGCCCAAAAGATATCCGCTTGACCTAGACCAGAGCCAGGGCCTTTGTGGCCCTGATGCTGGTCTGTTGAAGCTCTCTACCTAATGACATCTGTGCCCTGTGGGACCTCGTGCAGTTCCGCAGGGCCTGTAAGATAGAGATGTTCCGCCAGCCCTATGTTTGAGGACAGCAAAGCCTGGCCTCCCCCACCTCTTCTCCCCCTTCATGAGATAAGAGCATAAATTGGCCCTTTAAGTGTCATCTGAAACAGTTACAGAATTTCTTTTTATTGTTTTCCATTTGTTTTAATCTGATTTCCAAATGTATTTATTGAACATGCTGTTCACAGCCCTAAGCCCGACACACAGGGGAGGGGGGTCTAAAACTAGATGACAGTTCCCCACTGCTGCGAGTTAATCACTTCTGCCAGCCTAAGCAACAACTCTGAGAACGAACCGGCAGGTGGGGGTGATGACTTCTATAGTCAAGGAAAAGTGTGCTTTGCACACGAAAGCTCATACCTTGAATAAACCTTTTTTGGTTTTAAAGGTTCCTCTGGACTCTAAAACAATTAAGAAAGCTAAGACTTCAGCAGAAAAGCTCTCTTAAAGGAGACCAGTTTCTTGACATAGAGTTAGAAGGGATCCTAGAGGTCACCTACTCCAACCTCCTTGTTCAGTGTGGGAATTAGTCAACTACAGGACCCCACTCTGCTTAAAGGAGTGCACACCTTTTTTTAAAAAATGTTCAAAAATGATTGTGGGGTCGTGCCTTTAAGAAATGGGGCGGGGGCCCCCAAAGCCCCACCATAGCTACAGGCCTGGTCCCACCCCTTCTTCTTATTGTCCAAAATCTCTTTATCATACTTCAGACCATTGTCCAGACTGTCAAATGAGCAGACTTGGGCAGCTGAGTAATCTTTTTATTGATGTGAGATGCTTTGGGAGATGATCGCTTTCCGAAAAGTAGAATGATACGAACATCGTATTATGTGTGTGTGTGTATCAACTTTCACCAAGATGGGGACCCAAGGTGGCTTCCATCATTCTCCTCTCCTCCATTTTGGCCTGACAGGAACCCTGTGAGGTTGGTTATGCCGCAAGTGTGCGACTGGCCCAAGGTCACCCAGTGAGCCTCCATGGTATGAGTGGGGATTCAGACTTGCATTTCCCAGATCCCAGTCCAGCACTTTAACCACCACACCGCACTAGATTTACAGTGACATCTTGTTGACAGTAAGCCCTAGACTAGGCGTTAGGTCTGAGCAGGGCTATTTCTGGGCAGGAACGCACAGGAACGGCGTTCCGGCTAGCTCCCAAGTTGGCCACGCCCAGCAGGAACTCATTAGCATAATAGGCCACACCCAACAGCAGAAACTCATTAGGGTTGGCTACATTAGGGCTGTGTGGCCTAACATGCAAAGGAGTTCCTGCTCCAAAAAAAGCCCTGGGTTTTGACAACAAAAAAGGTAAACAGAATAAGAAGCAGAAGGTGGGTGTGGCTGGATGACCACACTTCTGGTAACGTAGGGGTATGGCCTAATATGCGAATGAGCTGTGCTGTCAGGGGTGTGGCATAATATGTGAATGAGTTTCTGCTGTTGGGTGTGGCCCATTATGCTAATGAGTTCCTGCTGGGCTTTTTCTACAAAAAAACCCCTGGGTCTGAAGATCTGAGATACATTGTGGTTGTTTCTCTAACATCCAAGTGATTGTAAAACACACGCACACACAAACATTTGGACGGATGCCGTAGCTGTTGACGATACCCAATTCAGAATCCATACAATTTGCCCCCCTGTCCCCTGGGCGCCTTTCTTAGCTGTTCAAACCCTCCTTCTCCTTCCCCGCCCTCTCTTCCGTCCAACTGGCCTAGCCACAGACCATTCAGTGGCAAACGCTAAAGAAGTCACCGTCGCCTCGTCACAAACAGAGACCTTTATAAATGGGAGCAGCGCAGTCTTCAAACAAGTGGCCCATGCTGGTAGAACAGTTTTTAGCATCAAATAGCCCTTTGCAGTTAGCATGACGTCGGAAAACCGGGAACGGAAACCTTCAGATCCCGTACTGCCGCTGACGCAAGTTCCCGTCACCTAAGAACTCTTTGTACCATTGTGAGAAAACTCCATTGACAGGTTTTTATTAGAAGGCCTCTTTGCTTGACGACTGAGTAGTAAAAGGAGCAGGACGGTGGCGGTCGGCCCGGAAGCAGTGGTTTCCAAACTTTCCACTAATTGGAGTTTGTAGGGAAAGGTGAGAGATCTGCCTGTCCCTCATGACCCATAAGATGGAACTGAAATACTGTAAGTGGAAGTGGAATTGTACGGTGTCCAGATGGTGGGGGATCCCAGTAGAAGAAGATTTCTCTGGGTTAACAAGGAGGGGTGGGGGCAGAATGCAGGGAATGGAATGCCCAAAGGCAAAAGGTTTTAGGGAAGAAAGAATAATGTTGAGACAGGTAGGCAAAGCCACTTCCTGAGTAACACAAGGTTCTCTTCTTGGTGATCTTGGGTTGACCCCTGCTTTGATGCTCCCACCAGCGTCACGGTTGGCCTCAGACAACAGGGAAGGAAGGATTGCTCCACCAGAATCTTCGTCTTCCTCTTCAGGGTTTCTTCAGAGAGCCAGTTCTTCTTCAGAAAGCTAGTTCAGGTAAGAGTGGCAGACGCTAATCTGGAGAAATGGGTTTGATTCCCCAGTCCTCCACAATGCAGCTGCTGGCATGACGTTGGGTCAGTCACAAGTTATTTCAGAGCTCTTCTCTCAAGGGCAGTTCTCAAGAGAGCTCTCTCAGCCCCACCTACCTTGCAGGATGTCTGTTGTGGGGAGGGGAAAGGGAAGGAGATTTTAAGCTGCTCTGAGACTCCTTCAGGTAGTGAAGGGCGGGGTATACCAAATCTCCTCCTCTTCCTTCTCCCCCCCTTCCTCTTCTTCTTCCCAAAGAGCTATGGAGGTGATCTTCTCAGTCTCGTTCTGCTATGGTTTCAACACCTCTCCAGACTCACAACATGCTTCCCAGCTGCCACCACACTCTTCCTCCCAGCTTCCTCATCCTTGGTGAGTTGGTCACCACCACAGTCAGAGCAAGGGCAACGTCTCTTCAAGGTGGTCAACATGACTGTCACATTAATGCACTGGGATGCTTTGCCCTCTGCAGTCCTCGAGGTAAGTTATTTTTTAAAATCCCATTAGAAGAACACATATGTCCCTGTGGTGGTGTGAAAACAGAAACATCAGAACATGTTATCTTCGATTGTAAGATGTATAACCAGATACGTGAAGTTTATATATTGCCCATGCTTTCAGCCTATCCGAGGAGACATAGAACTCTTTTTGTTGTTGTTCAGTCACACAGTCAAGTCCGACTCTTTGTGACCCCATGGACCACATCACGCCAGGCCCTCCCATCTTCCGTCATGCTCTGGAGTTTGCTTATTTCATGTTCGTTGCATCGATGACACTGTCTAACCATCTCATTGTTTGCCGTCCCCTTCTTCTTTGACCTTCAGTCTTTCCCAGCATCAGGGTCTTCTCCAGTGAGTGCTCCCTTCTCATTTGGTGGCCAAAGTATTTGAGCTTCAGCTTCAGGATCTGGCCTTCCAGGGAACAGTCAGGGTTGATTTCTTTTAGGATGGACTGATTTGATCTCCTTGCAGTCCAAGGGACTCTCAAGAGTCTTCTCCAGCACCATAGTTCAAAAGAATCGATTCTTCGGCACTCGGCCTTCCTTATAGTCCAACTCTCACAGCCATACATTGCTACTGGGAATATTTTGACTATATGGACTTTTGTTGGCAGGGTGATGCCTCTACTTTGTATTATGCTGTCGAACTCTACTTCTCTCTAAAATGCTCTCTGATAAGAGCCAGGACATAACATAGACGGTTGCTAAGTATGGCTGGTTGACACTGCAGTGTAGGAGATCTCTAACTAATACAGAGAGGGACTGCACCGATTCTGTTATTTATGAGAACTATGAATCTGTATTTTCAACACTGAAATATATCCTATGCTTGTGAATTTTTTTAGTGCAACATATTGTTTTATATATTTATATATTTTATCTACCAGTTTTGTACTATTCTTGCTGGTCTTGGACCATAGTAATTATATATATATGTCTGTCTGTCTGTCTGTCTGCACATTGACTTGGAGCCTGCTGGGTCCTAAAGCTCGTTCTGTTCCTTGGTGTGTGTTGGAGCCGTGGTTTGCTGTTTGCTGGCTCGTGAGCCATTGGCGCTTACAGGATGGTGAGCCTCTCAGCCTGTGGCCAACAGCGACATGTTCCCTGCAGCGACATGTTCCCTTGAGGCAGATAAGTGCTGCCTTGGACACCAGGTGGGACTGGTCTCTGGGGAAGAGTATGTCTGGCTATCGTGGCAAGAATAAAAGGCAGTAGTTTACTGTTCGGCAGACATACAAAGGTTCATACAGAGAAGATCCACTACTTGTCTCCTTGACAAGATGTGAAGTGGGCTGTAGCTGTGGTAGACCTGCTCACCTTCTGCTGACATGGCTCAGGTGCTGTTAGTGGGAGGTTGTAGGAAGTAGGAACTTTGGGTGTGTTGCACCCACCTTACCCCCATTTTCATTCCTGCACCCAAAACCTATGAGTTCAGACCCAGTAGACTTTATACAGGGCACGAGCTAGGGAAGAGCTGTGAATCAGTGGTAGAGCATCTGCTTGGCATACAGAAACTCCCCAGTTCAATCCCTGGTGTTATGTCCTGACACCCAGGACAGGCACCAGCCAGAAGCAGCCAAGCTTCAGTACAGAAAACAATAGGGACTAGGCTCCTGAATTCCCAGTAAGGAGCCAATAGGAACCTTGGCAGGAAAATTGAACCCACCAATAGAACAGCAGGGCATCCCCCCCTTTTGTATATAGTTGGTCACCCGGCCATTGTTTGTTGTCCAGTATATAAAGTACCAATAAATGCGTCTTCGCATATGTCGTGATCCGAGTCCTGATGTATGGAACCCAGTACTTTACACCTGGCATCTCCAGTTAAAAAAAAGGATCAGGTAATTGGTAGTGTGAAAGACCTCAGCCTGAGACCCTGGAGAGTTGCTGTCAGTCTGAGTAGACGAGAAGAAGAGAAGAGAAGAGATTGGATTTATACCCCGCCCTTCACTGCCCAAAAGGCGTCTCAGAGCGGCTTACAAACTCCTTTCCCTCCCCTCCCCACAACAGACACCTTGTGAGGTAGGTGGGGCTGAGAAAACTCTAACACAAACTGCTCTTTCAGGAACAGCTGTGCCAGAGCTTGTGACTGACCCAAGGTCACATCAGCAGGCGCAAGTGGAGGAATGGGGAATCAAACCCGTTCTCCTAGGTTAGAGTCCGCACACTTAACCACTACACCAAACTGGCTAGATAATACTAACCTTGGTGGACTGAGAGTTTGATTCCATATAAGGCAGCTTCATGACTAGATTCCACTCTGGAGAGGGTCTGTGGCTCAGTGGCAGAGCATTTGCTTCACATGCAAAAGGTCCCACGTTCAATTCCCAGCATCTCCAGGTTGTGTTTTTTTAAAAAAAGATCGGGTAGGAGGTGATGTGAAAGACCTCTCTCTGAGGTCCTGGGGAGCTGCTGTCAATCTGAGTAGATCGTACTGACCTTGATGGGCCAAGGGTCTGATTCAGTAGAAGGAGATTTAAAAAGAGGGCCAAGGCCGAAGGTGAGAGATCAGGTAAAATTATCCTGAAGATGAAGAGGAGGAGGAGGAGGAGATTGGATTTATACCCCGCCCTTCACTACCCGAAGGAGTCTCAGAGTGGCTTACAATCTCCTTTCCCTTCCCCTCCCCACAACAGACACCCTGTGAGGTAGAAGAAGAAGAGAAGGGATTTATACCCCGCCCTTCACTACCCAAAGGAGTCTCAGAGTGGCTTACAATCTCCTTTCCCTTCCCCTCCCCACAACAGACACCCTGTGAGGTAGAAGAAGAAGAGATGGGATTTATACCCCGCCCTTCACTACCCAAAGGAGTCTCAGAGCGGCTTACAATCTCCTTTCCCTTCCCCTCCCCACAACAGACACCCTGTGAGGTAGAAGAAGAAGAGATGGGATTTATACCCCGCCCTTCACTACCCAAAGGAGTCTCAGAGCGGCTTACAATCTCCTTTCCCTTCCCCTCCCCACAACAGACACCCTGTGAGGTAGAAGAAGAAGAGATGGGATTTATACCCCGCCCTTCACTACCCGAAGGAGTCTCAGAGCGGCTTACAATCTCCTTTCCCTTCCCCTCCCCACAACAGACACCCTGTGAGGTAGAAGAAGAAGAGATGGGATTTATACCCCGCCCTTCACTACCCGAAGGAGTCTCAGAGCGGCTTACAATCTCCTTTCCCTTCCCCTCCCCACAACAGACACCCTGTGAGGTAGAAGAAGAAGAGATGGGATTTATACCCCGCCCTTCACTACCCGAAGGAGTCTCAGAGCGGCTTACAAACTCCTTTCCCTTCCCCTCCCCACAACAGACACCCTGTGAGGTAGAAGAAGAAGAGATGGGATTTATACCCCGCCCTTCACTACCCGAAGGAGTCTCAGAGCGGCTTACAATCTCCTTTCCCTTCCCCTCCCCACAACAGACACCCTGTGAGGTAGAAGAAGAAGAGATGGGATTTATACCCCGCCCTTCACTACCCAAAGGAGTCTCAGAGCGGCTTACAAACTCCTTTCCCTTCCCCTCCCCACAACGGACACCCTGTGAGGTAGAAGAAGAAGAGATGGGATTTATGCCCCGCCCTTCACTACCCAAAGGAGTCTCAGAGCGGCTTACAAACTCCTTTCCCTTCCCCTCCCCACAACGGACACCCTGTGAGGTAGAAGAAGAAGAGATGGGATTTATGCCCCGCCCTTCACTACCCAAAGGAGTCTCAGAGCGGCTTACAAACTCCTGGCCCTTACAGGGTGTCTGTTGTGGGGAGGGGAAGGGAAAGGAGTTTGTAAGCCGCTCTGAGACACCTTTCGGCAGTGAAGGGTGGGGTATAAATCCAATCGCTTCTCTTGTTCTTCTTCTCAAAGTGACAGCCCTTCGAAAACTTCATGAGAGACATCCAGTCCCCCCTCAACCTCCTCTTCTCCAGACTGAACAATTCTCATGTCGCTCACAGCCTTTCCTCACAGGGCTTGGTCTCCAGGCCCACCGATCATCCTTGTCGCTCTCCTCTACAACCGCTCCATTCTGTCCACATCCTTTTGGAAGTGAGGCCTCCAGAACTGCACACAATAGATATCCGGTGCACAGCAGCTTTTATGAGGACTATTCTGTTTCTTTGAGCTTCCCAAATAACAACTCTGTCTTAACCACAAATGAAGAGTAATCATAGACTACAGCATAATTAGTTCGGCTTTATTTCAAACTTTGTAGGGGGTGGGGAAGGGGGTGATGAGGAGTGAGGATATTCCCCCCCTTAATGAAATATTCATGTACTTCCAACGGCAAAAGCTGGATAATTCAACCAGTCATTTCTGCTGATTTTCCCCCTTTAAGTATGCAAACATGATCTTCATGTGATTTTTGGGTAAATTAGCTAACCGCAAGAGCCTTGGCTGAATATTTTGGAAATGTAAAAATGATTAAGACTCCAGCAAGATCTAAGAGAATTTCTAATTTGTGGAGCATTTTGATTGGTAGTCAGGAGGAATATATCCAAAGGTCAGGAGAGAGGTGAAGTGCGGAATTAAATACAGATTATCTAAGGGAAAATGGGAGGCTATGCTATCAGGGTGTGTGTGTGTGTGTGGGGGGTTATTACTCTTGCTTACAGTTGGCTTATATTTTTCTGCCTTCCAGAGCACAGTTTAGAATCACAAATGGACCCGCTCGTGAGTAAGCCCACCAGTAGCAATTGGACGCTTCGGAAGAACAGACCATCAGCGCAGCTTAATTAGGGATGGTTCCGAATGTCTTATTGCTGCTGCCAAATCCCTGCCTTCATTTCTTCCCCGCATTTTGCAAAGCGAGCCGGCGACTCTTTTTATTTTGGGCTCGTTTTCTGCTTCCCTGCCCCCATTTATTTCCTGTGAAAGGCATGCCTTTCTTTCGTCATGTTATTTGGGTGCCCAAAATTAGCATTCGGATGCATGCGGGATGTATTAAAAGCACATTGCATACATTTTTTTAAAAAGCCATACGACGAGCACATAAAATGAAAACTGATTTATAAAACCGACAGCAGACTTGTTCTTCAACGCAATCCCCAGTTCGCACACCCTTGCGTGCACGTCCCCTGGTTCCTCTGCATTGAATTGGTGGTGGAATGTGGGAAACAACTCCCTGGAAAGACGTTGTGCTTAGATCTCTGATGGCTCTTTCACATGTATCCATCATTGGCTGACTGCCGCGGTAGAAAGGAAGTGAGAAGCCCATATGGGCAAACCAACTGTTCACACATTCAGCTGCAGGTCAAGGGTTGAGAAGAGAACAGAAGCGATATCCTGCATGTGTGAACTGGCCAGCTGTTCTTTTTCTTTTAAAAATAAAATCTGTTTATTTTTATATTAGGCGAGGGGAGGGGGGAGAGATGTGGATTGCATGCCAACCTCAGGAGGTCATATGAAAAGAGGGAGAGGGGCCCTGAAACTTAAACCCCTGTGCTGAAAAAAAGTGCCTCATTTCAGGCTACCTCACCAAGCATGGAGAGAAAAACTGTACCTCAAAAAATTCTCCCGTCTATCTTTATAGTCATTATTTTTTTATTTATTTACATTATTTGTCGTCCACCAGGAGAGCATGTGGAAATGTATGGTATAGCCCAATCTAGTCAGATCTCGGAAGCTAAGTTGGGTCAGAACTTGGATGGGAGACCACCAAGCAAGGCTCTGTAGAGGAAGGCAATGGCCAGCCACCTCTGCTTCTCATTTGCCTTGAAAGCCCCTTGCTGGGGTCACCATAAGTCTTGGATGGGAGACCACCAAGGAAGGCTCTGCAGAGGAAGGCAATAGCCAACCACTTCTGCTTCTCGCTTCCCTTGAAAGCCCCTTGCTGGGGTCACCATAAATCTTGGATGGGAGACCACCAAGCAAGGCTTTGCAAAGGAAGGCAATGGCCAACCACCTCTGCTTCTCACTTGCCTTGAAAGCCCCTTGCTGGGGTCACCATAAGTCTTGGATGGGAGACCACCAAGCAAGGCTCTGCAGAGGAAGGCAATGGCCAACCACCTCTGCTTCTCACTCGCCTTGAAAGCCCCTTCCTGGGGTCACCATAAGTCTTGGATGGGAGACCACCAAGGAAGACTCTGCAGAGGAAGGCAATGGCCAACCACCTCTGCTTCTCATTTGCCTTGTAAGCCCCTTGCCGTGGTCACCATAAGTCCTGGATGGGAGACCACCAAGGAATTCTCTGTAGAGGAAGGCAATGGCCAACCACCTCTGCTTCTCACTTGCCTTGAAAGCCCCTTCCTGGGGTCACCATAAGTCTTGGATGGGAGACCACCAAGGAAGGCTCTGCAGAGGAAGGCAATAGCCAACCACTTCTGCTTCTCGCTTCCCTTGAAAGCCCCTTGCCGGGATCACCATAAATCTTGGATGGGAGACTACCAAGGAAGGCTCTGCAGAGGAAGGCAATGGCCAACCACCTCTGCTTCTCATTTGCCTTGTAAGCCCCTTGCCGGGGTCACCATAAGTCCTGGATGGGAGACCACCAAGGAATTCTCTGTAGAGGAAGGCGATGGCCAACCACCTCTGCTTCTCACATGCCTTGAAAGCCCTTTGCTGGGGTCACCATTAGGTTGGGACTTGGATGGGAGACCACCAAGGAAGGCTCTGCAGAGGAAGGCAATAGCCAACCACTTCTGCTTCTCGCTTCCCTTGAAAGCCCCTTGCCGGGATCACCATAAATCTTGGATGGGAGACTACCAAGGAAGGCTCTGCAGAGGAAGGCAATAGCCAACCACTTCTGCTTCTCGCTTCCCTTGAAAGTCCCTTGCCGGGGTCATCATAAGTCTTGGATGGGAGACCACCAAGGAAGGCTCTGCAGAGGAAGGCAATGGCCAGCCATCTCTGCTTCTCACTTGCCTTGAAAGCTGGGGTTGCCGTAAGTTGGTTGTGATATGATGGCACTTCACATATACAAATATACCGATATGGGAGGTAATGCTGCATGGTGATGCCCAATCTCATCAGGTCTCGGAAGCTAAGCTGGGTCAGTACTTGGATAGGAGACCACCAAGGAATTCTCTGCAGAGGAAGGCAATGGCCAACCACCTCTGCTTCTCACTTGCCTCGGAAACCCCCTTGCTGGGGGGGTCAATTTGCTGTAAGTCAGCTGTGATTTGACAGCACTTTACACCCACAGTCAGCCTTTCTCACAGGGATTCAAGGTGGATTATATGGAGCGTGTCAATACAATCAGGAAAACAGAACATCCAATATAAACAATGCAATAGTATTAGGGCTGTAGAAGTTTGGAACCAACCTGAAATCTCAAAGATAGAAACTGCAGCATAACGTAAGTATTAGCATGACACATCAAGCAGTGCAAAAATGACACAGAAGGTTCCTACTAACAGTAAGCTACACCCGGTAGTACAGACCACAGTCTCTAATCTTCTCCCCAAGTAACTCTGTGAACGATTAAGTGACACCAAGTCACAACCAATGCATGGTGACCTCTCCTGGAGTTTTCAAGGCAGGAGGTGATTTGCTGTTGCCTGCCTCTTAATAGCAACCCTGGTCTTCGCTAGTGGTCTCCCATCCAAGTACTGACTTTCAAGCTCCGACAAGTTGCAGCTGTCCTCAAGCTCTGACAAGTGTCCTCAAGTTGCAGCTGACACATGGGGACCCCATAGGGCTTGCAAGGCAAGAGATGTTCACAAGTGGTTTGCCATTGCCTGCCTCTGCGTAGTCACCCTGGCCTTCCTCGGTGGTCTCCCATCCGAGTACGAACCAGGGCTGACCCTGCTTAGCTCCCTAGCTCTGATGAGATAAGGCAAGCCGGGGCCATCCAGGTCAATGCAAGAGAGGTTCAGAGGTGGTTTGCCATTG
This sequence comes from Gekko gecko, assembly GCA_029375565.1. NCBI lineage: Eukaryota > Metazoa > Chordata > Lepidosauria > Squamata > Gekkonidae > Gekko > Gekko gecko. Next base: position 77,227,176 of record JAPDNY010000009.1, read on the forward strand.
ACTGCCTCCGCGTAGCCACCTTGGACTCCCTCGGTGGTCTCCCATCCGAGTACGAACCAGGGCCGACCCTGCTTAGCTCCCTAGCTCTGATGAGATAAGACAAACCTGGGCCATCCAGGTCAATGCAAGAGAGGTTCAGAGGTGGTTTGCCCTTGCCTGCCTCTGTGTAGTCACCCTGGCTCCCTCGGTGGTCTCCCATCCGAGTACGAACCAGGGCCGACCCTGCTTAGCTCCCTAGCTCTGATGAGATAAGACAAACCTGGGCCATCCAGGTCAATGCAGGAGAGGTTCAGAGGTGGTTTGCCTTTGCCTGCCTCTGCATAGCTACCCTGGGCTCCCTCGGTGGTCTCCCATCCAAGTATGAACCAGGGCCGACCCAGCTTAGCTTCCTAGCTCTGATGAGATAAGGCAAGCCTGGGCGATCCAGGTCAATGCAAGAGAGGTTCAGAGGTGGTTTGCCATTGCCTGCCTCTGCGTAGCCACCCTGGACTCCCTCGGTGGTCTCCCATCCAAGCACGAACCAGGGCCGACCCTGCTCAGTTCCCTAGCTCTGATGAGATAAGACAAACCTGGGCCATCCAGGTCAATGCAAGAGAGGTTCAGAGGTGGTTTGCCCTTGCCTGCCTCTGTGTAGTCACCCTGGCTCCCTCGGTGGTCTCCCATCCAAGCACGAACCAGGGCCGACCCTGCTTAGCTTCCTAGCTCTGATGAGATAACGCAAGCCTGGGCCATCCAGGTCAATGCAAGAGAAGTTCAGAGGTGGTTTGCCATTGCCTGCCTCCACGTAGCCACCCTGGACTCCCTCGGTGGTCTCCCATCCAAGGACTAACCAGGGCCGACCCTGCTTAGCTTCCTAGCTCTGATGAGATAAGGCAAGCCTGGGCCATCCAGGTCAATGCAAGAGAAGTTCAGAGGTGGTTTGCCATTGCCTGCCTCCGCGTAGTCACCTGGGGCTTCCTCGGTGGTCTCCCATCCAAGGACTAACCAGGGCCAACCCTGCTTAGCTTCCCAGATCTACGAAGATCAGGCTAGCCTGGGCCATCCAGGTCAGGGCCAAAGCCTCCCATGCATGAAGATTTAGTCACTGGACAGATGATTACTAATTGTGTTCTTATTACTGGAGAAGTATGGATAATAAGGAGCTGCGGTGGCTCAAGTGGTTAAGACACTGAACTGCAGGCTGTGGAAGGTCAGTAGTTCAGCAGTTCAAGACCCGGGTGCCGCAAGATGGAGTGAGCTCCCGTCTCTGATTCCAGCTCCTGCCAACCTAGCAGTTCGAAAGCAAGAAATTGCAAGTAGATAAATAGGTTCCACTTTGGTGGGAAGGTAACAGCGTTCCGTGTGCCTCGGTGTTTAGTCATGCTGGCCACATGACCATGGAAACGTCTTCGGACAGTGCTGGCTCTTCAGCTTTGAAACGGAGATGAGCACCACAACCCTAGAGTCGGATTCGACTGGCTTTCGAGCAAAGGAACCTTATGGATAATAAGCAATTGTAATCTAACCGGTAGCATCACTTTTCACCAACAGGGTGGTGGTGGTGGAAAGTGACATCAAGTTGCAGCCGACACAGGTGACCAGTGTTCCCTCTAGGCTGAGTGAGTGTGAGCCAGCTCGCAGGTTTTTTTAGCCTCCAGTCCACACAGTTTTGTCTTTGCTCAGGAAGGACCACTCCAGAGCTAACTATTTTATGCAGCGGCCAAACCGCTCGTTCACAACTTTAACGCCAGTCGCTCACAAAGTAAGATTTTTGCTCAAAGTGCTCATTCCACAGCTTCGAGGGAGCCCTGATTATGTCGCTGCACCAAGGCAGGGTCAGCCCCGGCATCGTGTTTCATCAGTGCCTTGGTTTCCCCTCTCTGTGCAACCAAACAAGGCCCCGTCTGCACTCTCCTTTTAACCCATGTTCACTGAGGTGTCCGCCCAGCCATTCTGCACTAAAATCGGATTCCACCTTCTTTTTAATCCAGGCCCCCCCCCCATTCTGCATTAAAACTGAATTCTTTATATTCCAGCCCCCCCCCCCCAATCTGCATTACATTCCCTCCCTTCAGTGGCCAGCCCGGTTTCAGCCTGCTGTTGCCCCGGGTTATTTGGATGCTGTTCTGCCATGGACTTAAATTGCCTCGACTCGAACACTGAAAAAATCTGGAGTGGCAGGCAAATGCAGAAAGGACCATAGACTATTATTATTATTGTTGTTGTTGTTGTTGTTCTTGTTGTTGTTATTGTTGTTCTTCTTCTTATTATTATTATTATTATCATTATTTACATTTTTACCCCGCCCTCCCTGCAAACAGGCTCAGGGCGACTTACAATAGGGCACCATGTGCCAAAGCATAAAACAACATAAAAACAGGATAAAACAATCAACAATAAAGTGTGCAATAGTTCCAATCAAAATTTAACAAGATGGGATCAGATTTACAGATGGACTCCCCAGTATCTTGCGTAGCAAAAAGGATGGTACTTGATGTTACTCGGCCCCATCCAGCGGTACTGATCACAGCGAAGTCATGGCTGATCTTCATAGGGCCACCCTTTAGGTCTACTGAAGGTGGTAGTGGTAGTGATAGTGGAGGCTCCTACTCGAAAGCCTGGCAGAAGAGCTCCATCTTGCAGGCCCTGCGGAACTGTAAAAGGACCCGCAGGGCCCTGATCTCCTCTGGGAGCTCATTCCACCAGGATGGGGCCACCACTGAAAAAGCCCTGGCCTCCCTGGGGCCTGGGGTTATCAGGCGATGTTGTGTCCCCAACCGAAGTGCTCTTTGGGGCATATGTGGGGAAAGGCAGTCCCTCAGGTATGCCGGACCCTGGCCATATAGGGCTTTAAAGGTGAGCACCAGCACTTTGAAGTGAATCCGGTACGCTATGGGCAGCCAGTGCAGCGCTTTCAGCACAGGCCGGATGTGCTCCCACCTAGGGACGCCCACCAACAGCCTGGCTGCAGCATTCTGCACTAGCTGCAGCCTCCGGATTTGCAACTATTTCCTCACTCTCAACACTGAGGAAAAGGTGCAGCTCAACACCACATTCAGATACTACGGAGCAACACTGTACTGACTGGGGAAGTCACCCCTGCATGGCCATACATCTATGCAGAAGGTACCATAAAACCTGATGATCAAAGAAAGTGAAAGCGGCATGGAGTGCGGAGGCTACCATAAAATCCGATGGTCAAAGAAAGTGAAAGCGGCATGCAATGCAGTCGGGAATTTCTGTTCTTGGAAAAGGAGGGGTTTCCCAAGGAGGGAAAAAAACAATGCAGAATCACCCACTGATGCATTTGATTGTATCTCAGTTCACGAACAGCCGTACCTCAAGCTTTGCAGGTGGGATTCTACATACCTCATGCAGAAACATGCAAAGCCCTGGAGAAGTTTGCTGGGGAGAAGGCTTTGAAGCCTAGCAAAGGACTGGCTAGAAAAAAACACACAGAAGAAGCTGATCTCATCCATGCCTTTTGATGCACAGAGCTTTTTGTTTTCCTTGCCTCCTTCAGCTGGCGTGTGATGGGGGAAGCAGTGGGGGTCAGGAGGAGACGAGGCAAAGGTTTAGGGGAGGCAGTCGGAAAGTGCAGCCGCTGCACAGGCGTGGAAATCTGCCCAGATCTGCTCGCTCAGCAAATGCTGTACCAGGCGCTCAGTGGGGTGGTTTGTACTTTCTCAGCGCTATTTGAGAAAATGGGAGAATAAACAAGTATTCTGGAAAGGGAGGGAAAAAAATTCTTGCTAACTGGGGGATTTCAGAAAACGATGCAAGCGGTAGAACAGCAAAGGACAGTAGATTTGATGTCAACTGCCCAGAGAGCTCCGGCTACAGGCGGTAATCTAATAAATAACCACCACAACAAAAGCTAGATTTGGGGCCGGTAGGCCCTTAGAGACTCCCAAGATATTTGGGGTACACGCTTTTGGAGAGTCAAAGTTCCCTTCGTCAGACACAAGAGGAATGAAGGGAGATCTCGGAGTCCTTTTATCCTAGACATAAATTAGGAGGGGTTTTGCAAAGCATGCTTGTAAAGGTTGCAGCGGCGCCATGCATCTTGTGATCTGCTTGATTAGCCCACAAGGGAAATGCTTGAGGGTAGGAAATTAGCATCCATAGTGAGATAAGAATCCTATGTCTGTATTCAGCCCGGGGCGGGGGGGGGATGTTCACCCATTCCGTTGTTTGTAAGCAGTGTCATTTTCTTCCCTTAAACAGTGGGGGTTCCATGAATGAGCAGGCTCAAGTTCAGTGATCAGCTCCACTTTATTTGTGAATTCAGCGAGGGCAGGGCAAGACTCCAGAACCTCAGCTCTTGTTAAATAGCATGCAATCGCCACACCAAACACCCCCCACTCCCAACAATAGGCTATGTACATAACGTTACTACTAGGTTAGGAGCTGCGGTGTCTCAAGTGGTTAAGACGCTGAACTGCAGGCTGTGGAAGGTCAGTAGTTCAGCAGTTTGAGACCCGAGAGTGCCGCATGACGGAGTGAGCTCCCGTCTCTAGTTCCATCTCCTGCCAACCTAGCAGTTTGAAAGCAAGAAACTATAAGTAGATAAATAGGTACCACTTTGGTGGGAAGGTAACAGCTGAACTACTGACCTTCCACAGCCTGCAGTTCAGCGTCTTAACCACTTGAGCCACCGCAGCTCCTTTACGGCCTGAACTTTTGGCTTTTGTAAGATGCTTTAAATTTCACTTAGAGGCTATTTACTACGTATCTCAATACAATGTATCTTTTGCGGCATGCTTTATTGCTCCTGTGATACATGGTTTTCCAGTTCTGTGTCATTTGTAATTATCAATAAAGTTTAATTTTTTTTAAAAAAAAATAATAATAATGTCAGGTTGTTTTCCAAAACATCTATATTCTCATGATTGCTTCTAAAACTCTTTTGAATGGAGAGTGTAGGGTACGGCCATATTTAAATAAGTCATGCGGAAGACAGGAGGGCCTGGTGTAATCTGGTCCATGGGGTCGCGAAGAGTCGGACTCAGCTGTGCGACTGAACAACAACAACATGGTTTTTCATCCATGAGACACATGTATGGAAGCCACGCATGGAAGAAATGAGGCTTGTTGGCTTGCTAGTCTAGGGTTCAAAGGCCTCCTCAGCCATAAAGCTCCCAGAGTGGCCCTTGGGCCAGTTGCTGTCTCTCAATCTCACCTACCTCACAGGGATGTTATGAAAATAAAGGAAGCATAAATGGACTGGGGTGTTGCATAGCTGCCAGTCAGCTGGCCGCTGCAGGAAACCCCGTCCCCAAATAGGGATGTCATGGGGCGACATCCCCGACACGATAACATCACACGTGACGCTCTGGTTTGGGGGCAAAGTCTATGGTTTTGAAGCAAAAATCCCCACTTGCGGGTGACATCATCGTGTTGGGATGTCACCCGATGACATCCCAGCCACCTTGGAATGCCCCCCAAGTCCCACCCCTGCCATGACGGCGAGGGGACCTGGAAACCCTACCACTTCTACATGTGCTTCCCACACCTCCAAGCAGTGAGACATTTCAGGAGTAATGCTTACCTGGATGAGGAGCCTTCCAACCAGGGCTCTTTTTGTAGAAAAAGACCAGCAGGAACTCATTAGCATAATAGGCCACATCCAGTAGCAGAATACATCAGCATATTAGGCCATGCCCCTGACAGCACAGTGCATTAGCCTATTAGGCCACACACCCCATGTTACCAGAAGTGTGGTCATCCAGCCACACCCACCTTTTGATTCTTATTCTGTTTACCTTGTTGTCAAAACACAGGGGTTTTTTTTGTAGCAGGAACTCCTTTGCATGTTAGGCCACATATCCCTAATGTAGCCAATCTTAATGAGTTTCTGCTGTTGGGTGTGGCCTATTATGCTAATGAGTTCCTGCTGGGTGTGGCCAACTAGGGAGCCAGCTGGAACTCCATTCCTGTGTGTTCCTGTCCCAAAATAGCCCTGCTTTACAACACTTGTGGAGAAAAGGCCTTTAAGTGGCTACTAGCCCTGTTGAATAAAGGGAACCTTCCTATTCAGAGGCAGTAAACTTCTGAATGCCAGAGCCAGGAAGCAACATCAAGGGAAGGCCTCTGTGCCATGTTGTTGGCCGTCCAAAGGAACTGGTTGGCCACTGTGTGAGACAGGATGCTGGACTAGATGGACAACCAGTCTGATCCAGCAGGACTCTTCTGATGTTCTTATGCATAAGACGTGTTTTATCTATAAGTATACAAGTAAAGCACAGGCAGAAAAAAAATGGGCACGCCTGAAGGATAGAATAGACAGAGATCCTGCACCCTCAAGGGGCTACTGCCAGCTCCCAGCAGCCTTCATTCTGCCTCCCTCTTCATCTAACTCAAGCTCTGTTTCTTCTCACCCACCTTCTGCCTTTGGCTGGAGGGCTCCCCAGTCTCCCTTGAGAGCCTAACAGAGCCCTCGGGGAAAAGGACCTCCCAACCAATAGGGCATTACTTTGGGGGAGGAGTTGGGTTGAAGTTTCTTGGACCCTGTTTGCTCTCTGTGTCGTTATACAGCAGCTGTGGGGAAAGGCATTTTCCAAATCCAGTTCAGCATAACTTTGGAGCTGCACGCTCTTGAATTAATCTATGTAAATCTCAAAAGTTATGCAAGTAATTCCCAGCAGGGGCTGTTTCAGCTTGGGAAAACAGCCTGGAGGGGAAGGCAAGAACCCCTCCTCCCCCTACGCCGCAGTTCTGAGCTGCAGCTGCTGTGTGACTGCAGAGAAAACGAGTCACATTGGGGGCCCTGAATCTGATTCACACTATATATATATATATATATATATATATATATATATATATAATGCGCTGTTCTGCCCTCAGCTAGTAGGATTTACCAAAGGAGAAGAAGGAGAAACCCCTGTCTGTATCATTTAAGATAGACTCATTTTGTAGGTATTTCTATGATTCAGTATCACCAAAGGGGATATTAGTATCCTGGCAAGGGCAGAGGGTGGAGGGGGCAAGGCAAAGCCAAAGGGCACAAAATTGTGAGCACCGCAGGCCTGTAGCTACAGGGGGCATCTCGGGGCCTGGCCCCCTGACTTACCACCAAGGCCCCCCCGACTTCCCATTCCAGGAGCTCCCTTAGGGGTGTGCAGGGTGCCCCCTGACTTATTTAAAGCCCCCCTCAAATTTAAAAAATCCTGGCTATGGGCCTGGAGTACTGAGTATCATATTAAATGGGAACTTTTGCTCCTCGGCCTGCCTCCTGTGTATCTGGGGAGACAGGGAAGGATGGTGCATCACCTTCCAACACTTTACAGATGAAAACGGTGACAGATTTCCAGCAACCCAACCCTCTAATCAAGGATCATTGCAGAAGCCCTCCCCTCTGCTCCTACACGTTACCAAGGCTCAGCTCTGCCTGCTGTCTGCTAAATTGGTATCCTCTGCTATAGCTGCCCCCCCTGCTGATTTAAGAGCCAAGAGGGTGTTTGCTTTTTTTGGCTAAAGATGCACTTGAAAAATGTACCAATATACTCTCAGCAGTTCAGAACAAACCTGAGCGGCTGCAGCAGGTGAGATGTCAGGCTGCGCACTGCGTGGCGCATGAGTGTCCATGCGCATGCGTTTACAGGCATGTTGGGATGGAAATGAAGGGCGGCCATAGGGCAGATTTTTTGAAAAGCACGGTCCTCTTAAGCGGAGCGCGCCATTCTCTTCTAAAGCATTCTTGGTAGTCTAGTTCCTGGGATGTAAATTCAACTTCTGCTAGAGTTGCAGAACTGCTCCCCGAGAAGCCATCAAGTTACAACCAACTTACTGTAACTCAGCAAGGGACTGTCAAGGAAGTGAGAAGCAGAGGTGGTTTGCCATGGACTTTCCTTCTTTGGAGGTTTTCAGACACAGGCTAGATGGCCATCTGAAAGCAATGCTGATTCAGTGAACTTAGGCAGATCACGGGAAGGGAGGGCAGGAAGGGTTGCCTCAGGGCTTAGTTCTTGTGGCCCTTTCTTACATGCCCGGGGAAATGCTGATCGCCACTTTGGGGTCAGGAAGCCATTTTTTCTCCAGGGCCAGTTTGGCCGGGGATCCTGGAGGGCTGTTGTTATTGTTGTCTTTGTCATCTTCTGGGCATGGGACAGGGGTCACTGCGGGTGTGGAGGGGGAGTACTTGAAGGGCTGTCACCTAGAGGATGGTGTGGAGTTGTTTTCTGTTGCCCCAGGAGGTCTGACCAGAACCGACGGGTTGAAATTAAATCAGAAGAGTTTTCATCTAAACATTAGGAAGAACTTCCTGACAGTTAGAGCGGTTCCTCAGTGGAACAGGCTTCCTCGGGAAGTGGCGGGCTCTCCCTCTTTGGAGGTTGTCAAACAGAGGCTAGATGGCCACCTGACAGCAATGCGGATTCTGTGAACTGAGGCAGATCATGTGAGGGAGGGCACGAAGGGTTGCATCAGTGCTTAGTTCTTGTGGCCCTTTTTTACACGCCCAGGGAAATGCTGATTGCCACTTTGGGGTCGGGAAGCAATCCTGGAGGGGTTTTTTTTAATCATCTTCTGGGCATGGAACAGCAGTCACTGCGGGTGTGGAGGGGGAGGAATTTGTGAATTTCCTGCACTGTGCAGGGGGTTGGACTAGATGACCCTGGAGGTCCCTTCCAACTCTATGATTCTATATGCTGGGATATTGCTGCTGCAGATGCAGAGGGTTACAAATGCTACAGCTGCACTTTCTCTCTTTCTCTCTTTCCACATTCATTTTCATGATTACAATCTCCAATACAAACTGACAATCAGGTACAGTGTAATCCGTGGGTCCCCAGTGTTTTGGAGCCTGGGGGCACATTTAGCATTTTGACATAGTGTGGTGGGCACAGCCACAAAATGGCTGCTGCAGGAGGTTATGGTTAAGTGTGCAGACTAGGGTTCCCAAGTACTTACCGTATTTCAGCGGGGGACGCACAGTCCCCAGCTGGAACATTCTCCTGGGCAACACCCACACCGCACGATGCCATCACCAGGAAGTGATGCCAGGCAACGCTCTGGCAATGGGGATGGAAACTCGGTGGTACCATTGCTGCGTCTTTCCTTCCCCCGGGGATGGTGCTGCCAGGACATATCCGTCCCCCGCCGGTGTATGGTAAGTTCTTGGCAAGCCTGGTACAGACTCTAATCTGGGAGAACTGGGTTTGATTCCCCACTCCTCCACTTGCAGCTGCTGTTGTGACCTTGGGTCAGTCACAAGCTCTGGCACAGCTGTTCCTGAAAGAGCAGCTTGTGTTAGAGTTCTCTCAGCCCCACCTACCTCACAGGGTGTCTGTTGTGGGGAGGGGGAGGGAAAGGAAATTCTTCTTCTCTTCTCTTAAAAGGACCAGTCAGTAAGTGACATGAAAGGTTGATGGAAAGAACAGCAAATACACACCATCACACAACGAATGACACTTTGGAGAAGAAAAAAAAAAAGGAAACCAGCAAAGTAAACGGAACAAATGGTTCACCTTGCAAAACCGAGCGTGAAAATGGACTCTCTTTCCTATTTGAGGCTCGTCCCTTCCTAAATCGAGCACCCGTATCCATTCCTTCCCACCATTTGTCAAGCTAATCATCAATGAAAAAGGGCGTGGGGAGGGGGCCCTTCTGTGACTACAAGGTTTCTCTCTTCCCTCCCCCCACCGGTGGGCTGGCCAAGCGCTGGAGCTGACGAATGGCTCCGCTCCATTCACAAGGCCGTGAACGAGATTCATTGAGAAAGCCAGTCCTTTCCTTCGTCGCCAGGTTTCATCCGTGGAAGGGCCGCTGCCCCAGCTCTCGTGGGAACTGGGCATCTGAATCAAGGAGCAAGGAGAGAGGAACCGGAGGCCTCACTGTAATTGGAGAGGATGTCTGGAGTGAGAGGAACAGGTCTGCTGGGGGAAAAGGCTGCTCTTTTGTTCCGAAAACCCGCACTCGCACAGCGAAATGACTAAAAATAAGACATCTGGCCACTTCACCTTGTTGGCAAGCGCCGGGGAAGATGATTGATAGCTCGGGCCTCCTTCGCGAGTGCTCTGCAGCCGGCGACGTTGTAAATTCCTTTACAGTCAATAGATCTAGATTAAATCCTCAGCACTATTTTCTACAGCCGGCGAACTAATGGAAGTGTCGGGGGCAGAGCGAATCTACCTGTCTAAGCAAAATTTACTTAAAACAAATTAAGCAGCCGGCACGGCAGTTAAACAGGCCAAATGTTGAAGCCGAGTTTTTTCTTAATGGCTTGAAAGAATCATTGTGTGTGTGTTTTTTTCCCCTCCTCCGTCCCCATCCCCTTCCGCCTTCCCGGGCAATTTTACCCACCGTAAGAGTCCATTTTGTATGTCATCGACAAACAAGATCACAGAGAACGGGCTCTTGGTGTCACGACGCCCTGGCTCCTGCAGAGGAGCTAAGACTCGCCAGGGATGAGCTCCTGTCATCCGAAACTTCCACACCTGACAGTGCGGTGAGTGCCGAGGTGGGCCCAGCAGCTGCTGGGGCAGATCCCCGCTCACTTGGCACGCCCCCCAATTCACCGTCACCAGTG
>JAPDNY010000009.1:77242682-77260182 GCA_029375565.1 Gekko gecko
ATAAGGCAGCAGAGCGCATCTGGAGTGTGTGAGCCGTCTAGAAACCAAGTTACACGTGGAGGCGTTTATCTTTGCAAACTAGTATGAGTCCTTTTATTCTAGACAGGGTAGAGTAGAGATAGGTTTCATAATCTAGTCTAACTAGCTAGGATGGATGGAAATGGATAGAGGTACTCTCCTGCTGCCAAGATGGAGAAATCTGGCATTGTGTGTGGAGAGACTGGAAGGAAGGAAATTTTCCCTAAGAGTAGCAATCCAGACATCAAAGGGATAGTATCAGAGAAGAGGAAATTAGGATGCTCTGTGTCTTGGCCTATCTATCCCTGACTCTCTCGTACTCCTGCTCTGAAGGCTGAGGCTAAGAGACAGCACAAAATCTTTCACTTCCAACAGTAAGTGTCATTGACAGAGCGGTGGACCAGGAGCCAGGTAGGAATGGCTTTGAATCCCTACTTCTGCCATGGAAGCTTACTGGGTGACCCGGGACCCATCACGAACTCTCAGGCTGGCCAGACTCATAGAGTTAATGTTGGAAACTGGAGGGGAACAGTGTTCTAAGCTGCCTTGAGTCCCAGCAAAGCGAAAGGTGGGATATAAATAAATAAAAGCATAAGAACCTAAGAAGAACCCTGCTGGGTCAGGCCAGTGGTCCATCTAGTCCAGCATCCTGTCTCACCCAGTGGCCAAACAGTTCCTCTGGGGGGCATAGAGGCTGAGGCCTTCCCCTGATGTTGCCCCCTGGATCTTGGATTAAGAAGTTGACGCCTTCTGTATGTGAAGGCTAAAAACATAAGAAGAGCCCTGCTGGATCAGACCAGTGGTCCATCTATTCCAGCATCTGGTCTCACACAGTGGCCAGCCAGTTCCTCTGGAGGGCCCACAACAGGGCATAGAGGTTGAGGCCTTCCCCTGACGCTGCCTCCTGCCTCTGAATGTGAAGGATAAGAACATGAGAAGAGCCCTGCTGGATCAGACCAATAGTCCATCAAGTCCAGCGTTCTGTCTCACACAAGTACACAGCTAGTTCCTTTGGAGGGTCAACAAAAGGGCACAGAGCCTGAGGCCTTCCCTCACAAGAACATAAGAACAGCCCTGCTGGATCAGGCCAGTGGTCCATCTAGGCCAGCATCCTGTCTCACACGGTGGCCAACCAGTTCCTCTGGACAGCCAAGAACAGGACATAGAGGCTGAGGCCTTCCCCTGATGTTGCCTCCTGGCTCTGGGATTCAGAGGATTAGCACCTCTGAACGTGGAGGTTCCCCTCAGCCACCATGGCTAGTAGCCATTGATAGTCAATCTGAGTGCCAGGTCCTGGGGCAAAAGCCCACCAGAACATGGACACTCCAGTCCAGAGGTGTTCACCTTAATGAGCTATGCTGAAACATTTAGAGAGCCAATGTGATGTTGTGTTTAGAGAGTCAGAGCGGCATTGGGGAGTCCCAGGTTCGAATCCCCACTTGTGCCATGAAATCTCATGACCCTGGGCCACTCGCACTCTCTCAGCCTTGCCTACATCCCAGGGTTGTTGTGAGGATAACATGGAGGAGAGAGGAGAGTGACGCAAGCCACTGGGTCCCCACTGGGGAGAAAGGGTTAGGGTTCACATGACTTAAATAAAAGTAAATAAACGACCCTCTCTACCTGGAGAAGTGCCTCTTTCTCCTTATCTGCTCATCTCCGGGATGCCAGTCCAGCCTCCTATCTCCATTACAGTGACATCATAACTCGCCCACTCAATTTCAGAGCCAGTTTGGTGTAGTGCTTAGGAGTGTGGACTCTAATCTGGGAGGACTGGGTTTGATTCCCACTCCTCCACATACAGACAGCTGGGTGACCTTGGGTCAGTCACAAGCTCTCTCAGAGTTGTTCTCTCAAGAGCAGTCCTCCAGAGAGCTCTCTCAGCCCCACTGACCTCACAGGGTGTCTGTTCTGGGGAGCGGGAGGGAAAGGAGATTGTAAGCCACTCTGAGACTCCAAGTGAAGGGTGGGGTATAAATTCAATCTCCAGGGGACTCTAATCTGGGAGAACCGGGTTTGATTCCCCACTCCTCCACATACTGCCAGCTGGGTGAGCTTGGGTCAGTCACAAGTTCTCTCAGAGCTGTTCTCTCAAGAGCAGTCCTCCAGACAGCTCTCTCAGCCCCACATACTTCACGGGGTGTTTGTTGTGGGGAGGGGAAGGGAAGAAGAAGAAGAGAAGAAGAGATTGGATTTATACCCCGCCCTTCACTGCCCAAAGGCGTCTCAGAGCAGTTTACAAACTCCTTTCCCTTCCCCACAACAGACACCCTGTGAGGTAGAAGAAGAGAGAAGAGATTGGATTTATACCCTGCCCTTCACTTTTGAGTCTCAGAGCGGCTTACAAACTCCTTTCCCTTCCCCTCCCCACAACAGACACCCTGTGAGGTAGGAGGGGCTGAGAGAACTTCTGACAGAAACTGTCCTTGAGAGAACAGCTGTGCCAGAGCTTGTGACTGACCCAAGGTCACATCAGCAGGTGCAAGTGGAGGAGTGGGGAATCAAACCCGGTTCTCCCAGATAAGAGTCCATGCACTTAACCACTACACCAAACTGGCTCTCTCAGTAAGCCGCTCTGAGACTCCAAGTGAAGAGTGGGGTATAAATCCCATCTCCAGAATCTAAATTGGGAGAACTGGGTTTGATTCCCCAGTCCTCCACATACAGTCAGCTAGGTGACCCTGGGTCAGTCACAAGTTCTCTCAAGAGCAGTCCTCGAGAGAGCTCTCTCAGCCCCACCTACCTCACCTGTTGTGTGGGGAGGGGAAGGGAAAGGAGATTGTAAGCCTCTCTGAGACTCCAAGTGAAAGGCGGGGTATGAATCCAGTCTCCAGGGGATCTGGTCTCTGTAGTCTGGAGATCCGTTGTAATTCTGGGGGAACTCCCGGCTCCAGCTATAGGGTGGCCACCTTCTCACAAGGTCACTTGGAGGGTAAAATGGGGGAAAGTTTCCTGTACAATATCTCACGCTCGGGGGGAATAAAAGTAGGCCAGAAATGCACTTTTTGTGTTTCCTAAAAACAAAACAATCAACGCGTCCCATCCTTATTTATTTTTTTTATATTATTGCCATTATTAAATCGTCTTGAAATAACAACTGGATATAATCAGGTAAATGATAAACATGTAAATGGGATGCTCAGCCGAGCTCGTTAATTGATTTATTCATAATTGCGTGGAGGTAAATGGAAAATATGATTATTCATTTAATCAGTTGATTGTTATGTGAGGAACTTTGGAGGGCCAAAGTTCTGCCGGCAAAGTTCTTCTCACTCGGAGGAGAGCAAAGGAAATCTTGGCAGAAGGGAATCGATCCTTGTGTTGGCTGACGCCGCCATGGATTGGTTTGTGTTCTCCTCGCTCGCCTCCAGGTTCTCCCTCATTCTCACCCCCCCTCTCCTTCTGGTATGCACCCCACCGCCAGGTCCAATCCTTCTTAGGATTTCCGAACTTTTATAGAATTTTCATCTTAAACTCCGCCCTAGTCAGCCTGCCCCTCACAGATCTGTTGAAAAACAAAGGGAAGTGTCTGGAAAGCACCCCACCCGGGGCGAAGCTGGACTGGACTCCTGGGTGTCAGGAGGCATTCAATGAGAAGAGAAGAAGAAGAGATTGGATTTATACCCCGCCCCTCACTACCCAAAGGTGTCTCAGAGCAGCTTACAAACTCCTTTCCCTTCCCCTCCCCACAACAGACTCCCTGTGTGGTAGGTGGGGCTGAGAGAGCTCTGACAGAAACTGCTCTTTTTCAAGAACAGCTCTTATCAGAACTACGGCTTGCCCAAGGTCATCCAGCAGCTGCAAGTGGAGGAGTGGGGGAATCAAACCCGGTTCTCCCAGATTAGAGTCCGCGCACTTAACCACTACACCAAACTGGCTCTTAAGCTTAAGTTTAAGACTTTATTCATCTCTGAACTGGTGTTGGCCCATCCTGATGAAAATTAAAAAAAAAATTAGTGGTCCAGGTCGATGTGTCAGATGTGGCCATGGGTGGGGGGGCATGGCAAGCTGCACCCCTTGGTGTATGTGTTCCGCAAGTTCACCGCAACTGAACACAATTGGGTGGTGTGGGACAAGGAAGCAGGGGCTACCAAGCTCGCCCTCTCCACTTGGAGGCACTGGTTGGGGTGGGGGTGGGGGCTAGGGTCCTGTTCGAGGTTTGGACTGGCCATAAAAATTTGGAAGTGCTGCGTGCCCCCTGTAACCTGAATGCCAAGCAATTGTGATGGGGAGACTTTTTCTCAAAGTTCCAATTCACCTTGCACCATTTCCCTTGCACCTTGCACCATTTCCCAGGCAAAGCTGGCGCACTCGCGCACCTCCCCCAAGATGACAGCCAGAGGGAGGAGATGGTGGACTTGAAGTTCATGCCCGCCCAGCTGGGAGGGGCAGTGCTCACTCACAGTCAGGCAAAGGCGCTGAAAGGGAGGGGGAAGCATCTGGCTGGGAACAGGAATTCACCTCCGCTTTCTCTGATGAGGACCACCAGGCGGTAGAAGCCGATGGGTCCGTGGGGCAAAAGGATAATGGCTGTCGGTATAAGGGGTCCTGATTGTCTGTCCCTCTCTCCCTAAAGTGTCCCTCTCTCTCCATTAAAGTGAAAGAATGCTGGATGTTTCTCCGCTCACTCTTTTCCCCCCTCACTTTGGCCCCATAAATGGGTCAGCTTCCAACCTCTAATTGCTAACTGACCTCTGATCCCAGCAGGGATCTGACTTGCCTATAGAACTTTCTCTCGCCTTCCATCTCTGCTCCATTTTTCTCCTTTCCAGCCTCTGGTGACTCATTATGTCTGGAGGGGTACCGGGTATTTCGGACGATTCCCCCAAACTGAATGCAAGCGGATATGGCATGGCTGTGCGTCTTCAGCCAGGACCATAGCTAAATTCTGAGTCAGAGAAAATCGAACTCCTCGGGGCCACCCCAGATGGATGGTTGGAACGGAAACCCAGCCACGAAAGCCAGAACGGATGTGGGGTTTCAACCGCAGATTCGTTGCATCGGGGGCTTGCACCTGCTGACATCCCTGGCAGCTAGTTAGAAACCAGAAGGGCTTACAGAGGCTGTGAAAGCAGGGCCTGCAGCCATATTAACCGGGTGGTCCTGGCCGGGCTTCTTCCGTGAGTGAAGGAGAGGGGGAAATATTCGCAGCATCAAATCGAGGCACCGGGTCAAAGCATTTATTTATTTATTTATTTATTTATTTATTTATTTATTTTATTATATTATATTTATAAATCACCCAATCTCTACTATTGTAGGGCTCTGGGTGACATACAATATGGTAAAAACATTAAAACTATAAAATACACACAGACAGTATTGATTTTGTTGTTGTTGTTCAGTCGCACAGTCGAGTCCGACTCTTTGCGACCCCATGGACCACATCACGCCAGGCCGTCCTGTCTTCTGCCGTCCTCCGGAGTTTGCTCAATTTCATGTCCGTTGCACCAGTAACACTGTCTAACCATCTTATCCTTTGCCGTCCCCTTCTTCTTTGACCTTCAGTCTTTCCCAGCATCAGGGTCTTCTCCAGCGAGTGCTCCCTTCTCATTTGGTAGCCAAAGTATTTGAGGATTGACTGATTTGATCTCCCTGCAGTCCAAGGGACTCTCAAGAGTCTTCTCCAGCACCGTAATTACAAAGCATCTATTCTTCAGTGCTCGGCCTTCCTTATGGTCCAACTCTCACAGTCATACATTACTACAGGGAAGACCATGCGGACTTTTGTTGGCAGGGTGATGTCTCTGCTTTTTATTAAGCTGTCTAGGTTTGCCATCACTTTCCTCCCAAGGAGCAGGCATATTTTAATTTCATGGCTGCATTATTTTTTTTAAAAAAATCAAATGGCAAAAGTTTAAGTTTTCTCGCATTTGTGATTTCCCCGTGAGTATGGTGGAGGGAATAAAAACAGTCTGAGGAGAAGGAGAATAGAGGGATGAGGATGCTGGCCAAGATGTAAACAATCTCTGCCCTCAACCAAAAGCCTGGCGGAACATCTCTGCCTTAGTCTTTTTGAAGAAGACGAGGAGGAGGAGGGGATTGGATTTATACCCCATCCTTCACTCAGAGTCTCAGAAAGGCTTACAAACTCCTTTCCCTTCCCCTTCCCATAACAGACACCCTGTCAGATAGGTGGGGCTCTCTTGAGAACTGCCCTTGAGAGAACAGTTCTGAAGGAACTTGTGACTGACCTAGGGCTGCCAGGTCCCCCAGGAGGGTGGAGGTTCCCCTGCTAAAAGGTTCCCCAATCCGCTGGTCCAGAAAAAGCCGGCAGGGGGAACCCCGCCCCCAAAGTGCCCAGTTCAGGCTGATGTGCCCAGCGTGATTACGTCACCTCGAGGTGACGTGATTGCGCCGGGCACGTTGCCGCCTGATGCTCTAGCAATCAGCCTGAAAACTCTATGGTACCATAGAGTTTCCAGGCTGATTGCTAGAGCGTCAGCCAGCGATATGCTCAACGTGATGACTTCACTTCCAGGTGATGTCATCGTGGCACGTGCAGAGACTCCTGGATGAGGCCCAGGACTCCCCTACCAGCTGGAAGGTAAGACTTGGCAACCCTCTGACCCAAGGTCACACCAGCAGCTGCATGTGGAGGAGTGGGACATCAAACCCAGTTCTCCCAGCTTAGAGTCTGCGCTCCTCACAAATACACCAAACTGGCTTTTGCTGTTTATAGATCCAAAGCGCAATTTGCCTTGGGTCCAGTCAATCTTTTCTTGACATGGCATTTTGATACATGCTTTGGGGACCCTCAGCGGGGCATCATCTCCTGACTGGTGACAGGTCACTAGCTGCCGGTCTGTGGTTTTTGATTTCATCAACCCAATCTTGTCAGATCTCGGAAACTAAGCCCTGGTTAAGACTTGGATGGGAGACCACAGCAGAAGTCCAGGGTTGTGATGAAGAGGCAGGCCATGGCAAAGCAGCTCTGAACGTCTCTTGCCTTGAAAACCCTCCGGGGTCACCAAAAGTCAGCTGCGACTTGAGGGCACTTCCCACCACCCAGTTACATAACTTGTTAATTCCTTACCTCCTAAATCGCAATCCATTCTCCTCAGCACCTTTGCACTGAGTTGACCTCTAGTGTATCATCACTCCAAAAAGACACAGCTAACGTAAAGCGTCTCACATTCTTCTGAAAGGCACATCTTAGGAGAACAAGGTTCCATATGCTCTTATCAGGCACTTAACACAGCAGTCGACATAAGTTATTTGCGTGAGGCATGGTAAAAAAACATATCTGTTTTTCTTATAATTAGGGACTTCTGCTCACACTGTTGCTCTGGGTTTTCCTGCTAGGCCTTTTGCCTCTAATTGCGATTCAAACTTCATTCGTTTTATCGTGGCCGTTTCCTCATCTTTACCCAGACTGCCTGGGTAGGTATTCAGCCTGTTCTTGGGATGCACCACCTCAGATGAAAACTTTGGTACACTTGTCCCCTATTGCTTCTGGACCCCAAGGCAAACCGAGGCAGCCTGAGTCTCTTTCTCTCTTATGAGATGGAGATGTATGACCTTCATCTCCCCTGATTTTGCCCTGAGCTGGAGAAGACTCTTGAGAATCCCTTGGACTGCAAGGAGATCAAATCAGTCAATCCTCAAAGAAGTCAACCCTGACTGTTCCCTGGAAGGCCAGAACCTGAAGATGAAGCTCAAATACTTTGGCCACCAGATGAGAAGGGAGCACTCACTGGAGAAGACCCTGATGCTGGGAAAGATTGAAGGTCAAAGAAGAAGGGGACGGCAAAGGATGAGATGGGTAGACAGTGTCATCGATGCAACCAACATGAAATTGAGCAAACTTCAGAGGACAGCGGAAGACAGGAGGGCCTATCATGATCTGGTCCATGGGGTTGCAAAGAGTCGGACTCGACTGTGCGACTGAACAACAACAACAACAACAACAACAAGAGCTTGACATCCAGGTCTTCCTAGCACTAGTCTAACACTAACTACTACAATTTGGTTAGAGGTTAAGCGTGTAGACTTTATTCTGGGAGAACCGGGTTTGATTCCCCACTTGTCCACATGTCACTGTTGGCATGACCTTGGGTCAGCCACAGTTCTCTCAGAGCTGCTACGGAAAGAGTAGTTATCAAAAGAGTTATCTCAGCCCCACCTACTTCACAGGGTGTCTGTTGTGGGGAGGGGAAGGTAAAGGAGGTCTTAAGCTGCTCTGAGACTCCTTCAGGTAGTGAAGGGTGGGGCATAAATCCAGCCGCCACCTCTTCTTCTTCTTCTTCTTCTTCTTCTTCTTCTTCTTCTTCTTCTTCTTCTTCTTCTTCTTCTTCTTCTTCTTCTTCTTCTTCTTCTTCTTCTTCTTCTTCTTCTTCTTCTTCTTCTTCTTCTTCTTCTTCTTCTCTGCAGCGTGTTGCTAGGACAACCTGTTATGTCCTTATCACTTTCGCTAAAGATGTTTGGATTGGCCACTGTTGGTCAGATTGCTCTTTGCCCGATCCAGCAAGGCAACGGCTGCTTAGACTCATGGATGCTCAGAACCTTCGCAAAGGCGGAGGACAAGCCGGGATGGTCTAGCCCGGGAAGTTGATGGATCCAAACAGTTTCCTGACATCTCCCAGTAGGGTTGCCAGTCTTAGCCAAAAATGGTTGCACAGTTTTCAATGCAGGGGTATTTGAATAAGGTATGTCTATTGGCTAGCACCCATGTAGTCGCAAATCCACTTCACCCACATTCCCGAGAATAGTTTTTCTACTTCTTTTTTAAAAAGTCATTGCTATTAGATAAATTAGTGACGGCACACAAAAATATGTAAACAGTTGTTTAGTGCTGTAAAAACTTGGGATCGGGAGGAAGTACCCAAAGCATGGAGGAAGCGGGCGAGTACTCACAAGTGAACAAGCATCTGACTTGCAGGGCATTTATTTTATTTCTATTTACTTCACATATAGAATCATAGACACATAGAGTGGGAAGGGGCCATAAGGACCATCTAGTCCAACCCTCTGCCCAATGCAGGACCAGCCTAAAGCATCTCTGACAAATATTCATCCAGCCTCTTCTTGAAAGTTGCCAGTGAAGGGGAGCTCACCACCTCTTTATGCCCCGTGTTTCTCCCTGCTGGGGATCCAAAGCACCTTACATCATTCTCTTCTTCCCCAGTTTATCCTCACAACTAACCTTTGAGGTCGGTTATTGCTGAGAGGGCCTGACTGTGCCAAGGTAGGGGGTGCCAGATCCAGGTTGAGAAGCTTCTGGAGATTTGGAGATGGAGCCTGGGGAGGGCAGGGACCTCAGGGGGCAAAATCCCATAGAGTCCACTGTCCACCCTTCAAGGTATCCATTTTCTGCAGGGGAGGTCATCTCTGGGGTCTGAAGATGAGCTTTAATTCCGGGGGGATCCCCAGATCCCATTTGGAGGCTGGCATCCCTAGCCCAAGGTGGATTCGAACCTGGGTCTCCCAGGTCCTAGTTTGGCACTCTAACTGCTCCACCACGCTGTCTCATCCTGTTCTATGCATTGCATGCACACTGCAAAGGTAAGAGGAAGGAAGCAAGGTCTTTACCATGGGTGACCTTCTGTATGTGATGTCTATCGTCACCTTATGAAGAGCCAGTTTGGTGCAGTGGTTAGGAGTGTGGACTCTAATCTGGGAGAACCGGGTCTGATTCCCCACTCCTCCACTTGCACCTGCTGATGTGACCTTGGGTCAGCCACAAGCTCTGGCACAGCTGTTCTCTCAAGGACAGTTTCTGTCAGAAGTTCTCTCAGCCCCACCTACCTCACAGGGTGTCTGTGGTGGGGAAGGGAAGGGAAAAGAGTGTGTAAGCTGCTCTGAGATGCCTTTGGGCAGTAAAGGGCAGGGTATAAATCCAATCTCTTCTTCTTCTTCTTCTTCTAGTTCTGATGAGAGCTGTCCTTGAAAAAGAGCTGTTTCTGTCAGAGCTCTCTCATCCCCACCTACCTCACAGGGTGTCTGTTGTGGGGAGGGGAAGGGAAAGGAGTTTGTAAGCCACTCTGAGACGCCTTTGGGCAGTGAAGGGCGGGGTATAAATCCAATCTCTTCTTCTTCTTCTTCTTCTTCCTCCACACGCAGCTGCTGATGTGACCTTGGGTCAGTCACAAGTTCTCTCAGAGCTGTTCTCTCAAGAGCAGTTCTCCCAGAGTTCTCTCAGCCCCGCCTACCTCACAGGGTGTCTGTTGTGGGGAGGGGAAGGGAAAGGAATTTGTCAGGTGCTCTGAGACTCCGAGTGAAGGGCATCCAATCTCCTCCTCCTCCTCCTCCTCCTCCTCCTCCTCCTCCTCCTCCTCCTCCTCCTCCTCCTCCTCCTTCTTCTTCTTCTTCTTCTTCTTCTTCTTCTTCTTCTTCTTCTTCTTCTCCTCCTCCTCCTCCTCCTCCTCCTCCTCCTTCTCCTCCTTCTCCTCCTCCTCTTACCTTGCTCACAAAACTGGTGAGTTTCAGGAGGGAGAAGCTTCGAATGGAAGGATGTCTTTGGAAGCAAAGGCATGGCCTCCACCCCTTCCCCAGCTGTACCTTTCGAGGCGTCTAAAGATGCTCTTCCTTGTGCTCAATGAATTATGGCTTTTCTTGTGTGGTGCAGTCTCCAGTTCATCCCCCAAGCTCTGGACAGAACCGCTTCATGAAATCTATGAGCCTGATGATGGAGGCACCTGCTGCCATCCAGATTTCTGTGGTGGCCAGGGTCACCAGGTGGCACCTGGAGATCTCTTGCTATTACAATTGATCTCCAGACGACCAAGAGCAATTCCCCTGGAGAAAATGGCTGCTTTGGAAGGTAGACTAGAGCATCACCCCTTGCAGAGGTCCCTTCCCAGGCTGCACCCCCCAAATCTCCAAGTATTTCCCAACCCAAAGCTGGCAACCCTAAATCCTTCCAATTTGGGGGGAGGTAGGACTAATGAATCGCTTTCGGCCCAAGAACCTGATCAAGCTGACTTAGCCACGATCAACGCACCCCCTCGAAAATCCTTTCCCTATGGAAGGTTTCTGTGAGCTCTCCTTGCCTTTCAAATGCTTGCAAGCCTTTCACTGGGGTGGGGGGAGAGAAATGATCGGATCGGACCTGAAATGTTTACTATGCGCGAGCTAATTCCAGTTGCCTGCCACAGCGTGCGCCAGGGGTGCAGCTGATTAAAATGGACAATTGACTTTTTGATTTGCGCCGCACTTCGAGGGGACCGTCTAACGGCCCCCGACAGATAACAAGAGGAAGCATCTACGGCTCCCGTGTTGCGGAAGGGGGCAGAGAACCTCCTGGCCAGACTGCCACTTGACATTATAGAGCCGAGCAGAGTTACAGAGGAAACTGGTGGCCAAGAAAACACCGGCGTCGAGAGGCAGAGAGAGGTAACAGGCCCAGTCCTTGGGTGCTCGGATCTGACCTTGAGACGTTGCCCGTAAATGCCAAGCAATCCGGCTATATCTCTCAACTTATACGGCTGGCTGTATTCTCAGCATTGTAAAATGCAGCTCTTAAAATATCACTCCTAGGCGGCAATTCTCCTATGTTAAAGAAGGAAAGATCTGCACGCAAACACAGACATATTCCCCCCCACCCCCAGGCTCTGTGTTCTCAGCAGATTCTGAAGAATTTTCAAGGCTTACCACTGGGGTTGCGAATTTTCTACGCCACACCAGCAGTCGCCTCATCGCCGCTCCCTTATTTCAGGGAGCTGTGGCTTGTTTATTTCAGAAATACTCACGGAAAAGAAGCGCTGAGTCCATAAAACAGATTTCAACGCTATCTTTTGTTGTGGCTCCAGTCAATGTTATCGCTTCTTTAACCGGCCGATTCCCCGTTGCTATGGATGGGTGTGAACGTCGGACAAGGAAGGAAAGACGACAGGAAGGAAGTTGATTCCTTTAAAATAGGGGTGTCGAAAGAGAGTTTTACGGATATCATGGGCCACCAACAAGACAAATAAGAGGCTTCGAGAGCAAATCAAGTCGGGATTCGTAGAATTCGTAGAAGCGGGTGGATGGGAACCAGATGCAATTTAACAAGGATAAGTGCCGGGTTCTTTATCTGGGTAACAAAAATGAGGAACGTGCATACTGGTTGGGGGATACGCTTCTACGGCGCAATGTGTGTGTGAACAAGATCTTGGGGTACGAGTAGACCGTGTGATGCAGTGGCAAAAAAGGCTAATGCAGTCTTGGGGTGTATCAAAAGAGGCATAAAATCCAAATCGCAAGATGTCATAGTCCTGCTGTATATTGCATTGGTCAGGCCGCACCTGGAGTATTGTGTGCATTCTGGAGGCCTCACTTCAAAAAGGATGTAGACAAAATCAAGGGGGTGCAGAGGAGAGTGACGAGGATGATCGAGGGGGGCCTGGAGACCAAGCCCTGTGAGGAAAGGCTGAGGGACTTGGGAATGTTCAGTCTGGAGAAGAGGAGGCTGATGGGGGACAGGATTGCTCTCTTGAAGTATCTGAAGTGCTGTCACTTAGAGGACGGCAGGGAACTGTTCCTCTTGGCAGCAGAGGAG
This sequence comes from Gekko gecko, assembly GCA_029375565.1. Classification (NCBI taxonomy): domain Eukaryota; kingdom Metazoa; phylum Chordata; class Lepidosauria; order Squamata; family Gekkonidae; genus Gekko; species Gekko gecko. The sequence goes on from JAPDNY010000009.1 coordinate 77,255,179, forward strand.
AGGACTCGCAATAATGGGTTTAAATTAAAGACAGGAAAGCTGGATCTTGGGAAATATTTTTTGGCAGTCAGAGTTGTGCAACAGTGGACTCAGCTGCCCAGGGAGGTGGTGAGCTCCCCCTCACTGGGAGTCTTTAAGCAGCGGCTGGACAAACCATTGTCAGGGATGCTCTAGGCTGATTCTGCACTGAGCCAGGGGGCTGGACTAGGTGGCCTGTTAAGTATGAGACTCAACAAGGTAGTGATTTCAACAAAGTAATTTCAGCTTTAAGGTAAAGGTAAAGATTCCCTTGCTCGAAAGCCAGTCGAATCCGACTCTAGGGTTGCGGTGCTCATCTCCGTTTCAAAGCCGAAGAGCCAGCGCTGTCCGAAGACGTTTCCGTGGTCATGTGGCCGGCATGACTAAACACCAAGGCGCACGGAACGCTGTTACCTTCCCACCGAAGTGGTACCTATTTATCTACCTGCAATTTCTTGCTTTCGAACTGCTAGGTTGGCAGGAGCTGGAACTAGAGACGGGAGCTCACTCTGTCTTGCGGCACCTGGGTCTTGAACTGCTGAACTGCTGACCTTCCACAGCCTGCAGTTCAGCGTCTTAACCACTTGAGCCACCGCAACTCTGGATTTCAGCTTTATTTAACAACAAGCCAGTCGATCAGACAACACACACAGACAACAGTGGAGAACAGCTCCCTTTTTAAATAATCCGGGCTGTCAAAGCCACGCCCATAACTCAGTTAACATCCAATGATAACACAGGGATAAGGACCAATGAGGTCTGTTCCCTCCAATAAAGTATATACAGTACTTATTGGCTTATTTACAGAGTTTCACAGGAACAGCCAATGGGAACGCCGACTCTTCCAATCCCTTTTGCTGACTCAAGCTTTACATAGAATTACATAGGACTGATTCAGAGTCAGAACATAACAGGCCTGTATGGCCCCTTCCCGACTCCGTGATTCTATGATTCTAAGCCCTCTCTCTAGAAGCTGAAATGATGCAACTGAGGCTATCGTACATTGAACGCATTATGAGAAGACCAGAGTCACTGGAAAAGACAACAACGCTAGGAAACGTCGAAGGCAGCAGGAAAAGGGGAAGACCCAGCGTGCGATGGACGGACTCCATCAAGGAAACCCCAGGGGGCCTGAGCAAGGCTGTCAACAAGAGGACATTTGGGAGGGTCGCCATAAGTCGGAGGTGACTTGACAAGCACTTCACACACACACACACACACAATTTGCTGATTGCTGTACATACCAGGCCGCGTTGGCCCAGAGGTTAAGATGCGGAGTTGTAGACCGGTAGGTCTGTAGTTTGGCAGTTCGAGACCCGAGTGCCGCGTGACGGAGTGACCTCCCGTCTCTGGCCCCAGCTCCTGCCAACCTAGCAGTCTGAAAGCAAGAAATTGCAAGTAGATCAATACGTGCCACTTTGGTGGGAAGGTAACAGCGCTCAGTGCACCTTGGCGTTTAGTCATGCTGGCCACATGGCCACGGAGACGTCTTCGGACAGCGCTGGCTCTTCGGCTTGGAAACGGAGATGAACACCGTCCTCTAGAGTTGGATTCGACTGGCTTTCAAGCAAGGGGAACCTTTACCTTTAACTGTATACGTACCAGGAACACTAGCGATTTTATACGCTTGACTGCATTCTCTCTCTCTCCGTGCTCTTGTTCATGCCCATCGCTGGATCCATTCTACAGAGGGAGAACTGGGACAGAGAGAAAACGACACGCGTCTCTAGCAAAGGCAGGAGTTCTAGTCTGCCTGGTCAAAAACTTGATAATGACAATGCTTAGGGGTCCCCCCCCCCAATGCTCCGTCTAAGCTGTGTTGGTCTGGTGAGCAAAAATTCTGCTTTGTGAGCCCTTTGCATTAAAGTTGTGAGGAGGTGATTTCGCTGCTGCATAAATTAGGGGATGGCAGTGTTGGACTCTGCTAATGCCAATCAATGCTCCCTCTAAGCTGCGGAGTCTTGTGAGCAAAAAAATCTGCTTTGTGAGCTCCTGGCATTAAAGTTGTGAGCGAGCGATTTGGCTATTGCATACATTAGTCTGCTCTGGAGCCCTCCTTCCTGAGCTCAGGCAAAAATGTGTGAGCCGGAGACTAAAAAACTGTGAGCTAGCCCACACTAACTCAGCTTAGAGGGAACACTGGTCCCCAACCACTTTGAGCCTGTGGGCACCTTTGGAATTCTGACACATCATGGCAGGCATAGCCACAAAATGGCTACCTCAGGACACGGAGCCGGACACAAAATGGCTGCCATGGTGAAAGTTGTTGTGCTGTGGGGGCAGCTGCCGCCAAAGCAACATTTCTTTTTTAAAAAGGTGCGCAGCCCTCAAAATTTCTAGTGGCCAATCAGATCCCACCTGGCCCCGCCTACTTTTAAAAAATTCTTGGCAGGCAGCAGGAAAGTTGCCAGTGGGGATCCCTGGATAATGCAGTTCACATTTCTTGTAAGTGGATCTTTTTGTTTCACACAGGAAAATCCACTTGAAAGTGACTCCTCAAGTGCATTGAAAGTGCACTATCCAACACACCAAAGCGGCAATTCTTGAGCTTTCCATTCCATTGTTTACTGCTTATAAAAAAAATATTTCTTCTACACCTTGAGCGACAGTATTTTAAAGCCAAACCACTTTCAAAAGCAAATACGCATCCTGGGATTTCACCACTGAATGAAACTATTTCATGGACTTGTGGCTTAGGAAAGCGACGTTTATCTGCAGCACTGATTTGTCAAGAAAAGACATGAGAAATGGGTTTGTATTCAGATTCATGCCATCAGGAAAAAAGGCTCACTTCTTCATTCAAACTAACATGGGATTCTTTCCCAGAGGATAGAGGGACAGACATGAGGTTAATTGCCTTCAGAATGGGATTAGACAAATTCTTCTTCTTCTTCTTCTTCTTCTTCTTCTTCTTCTTCTTCTTCTTCTTCTTCTTCTTCTTCTTCTTCTTCTTCTTCTTCTTCTTCTTCTTCTCTCTTCTCCTTCTCCTTCTCCTTCTCCTCCTCCTTCTCCTCCTCCTCCTCCTCCTCCTCCTCCTCCTCCTCCTCCTCCTCCTCCTCCTCCGCCTTCTCGTCCTCCTTCTTCAAATCACAGAGTGGGAAGGGGCCATACAGATCATCTAGTCCAACCCTCTGCCCAATGCAGGTCCAGCCTAAAGCATCTCTGACAAATCTTTGTCCAGCCTCTTCTTGAAAGCTGTCAGTGAAAGGGAACTAACTACCTCTCTAGGCAGCTGATTCCACCTTTGAACCACTCTGATCGTGAAAAAGTGTTTCCTAATATCCAGCCGATACCTTTCCGCATGTAATTTAAACCTGTTGCTTCGGGTCCTCTCCTCTGCCGCCAACTGGAACAGCTCCTTGCCCTCCTCCAAATGACAGCCGTTCAAATATTTAAAGAGAGCAATCATCTCCCCCCCGCAGTCTCCTCTTCTCCAAACGAAACATTCCCAAGGCCCTCAGCCTTTCCTCCAGACCCCTGATCATCCTCGTCGCTCTCTTCTGCACCCTCTCGATTTTGCCCACGGCCTTTTTGAAGTGAGGCCTCCAGAACTGTACTCCAGGTGTGGCCTGACCAAGGCAGTATACAGAGGAGCTACGACCTCCTGCGATTCTGATGCAATGGCCCTTTTAATGCAACCCAAGACTGAATTTGCCTTTTTTGCCACCGCATCACGCTGACTGCTTATATTTCGTTTACAGTCCACCGTTACCATAAGATCTCTTTCACATACACTACTCCCCAGAAACATATCCCACATCCAGTCTTTGTGCTTGACATATTTGTGGCCCAGGTGTAATATTGTGTGTTCAGTTTTCATAGAATCATAGAATGTTAGAGTTGGAAGGGATCTTGCAGGTCATCTAGTCCAACCCGGTGCACTCTGCAGGAGCATAGCTGAAAGATAGCCCTACATACCTACAACATACCCAAAAGATGGTTGTCCAGCCTCCTCTTGAAAATGTCTAGGGAAGGAGCATCCACCACCTCCCGAGGCAGACCATTCCACTGCTCAACCACTCTTACAGTTAGGCAGTTTCTCCTGATATCTAGCCAGTAACGACTCCCTTGTAATTTCCACCCATTAGATCTCGTCTTGCAATCTGGAGCAAGAGAGAATAGATCTGCTCCTTCTTTTACATGACAGCCCTTCAGATACTTGGAGACTGCAATCCTGTCCCCTCTAAACCTTCTCTTTCCCAGGCTAAACATACCCAACTCCCTCAGCCTTTCTTCATAAGACTTGGACTCCAACCCTCTCACCATCCTGGTCGCCCTCCTCTGGACCCGCTCTTTGTTGAACTGCATCCTGTTTGCAACTGCCCACTTCTTCAGCGTATTCAGGTCTTGTTGAATTTTAACTCTGATCTTCTTGGGTGTTTGCTACTCCTCCCAATTTGGTATCATCAGCAAATTTAATGAGTAGCCCCTCTACCCCTTCATCCAGATCATTGATAAAAATATTGAAAAGTACTGGGCCCAAAACCGAGCCCTGCGGCACCCCACTGGACATCTCCCTCCAATCTGATGAAATGCCATTGACCACCACCCTTTGGGTGCGGTCCTCTAACCAGTTACCTCTCCACCTATTCTCCTCCTCCTCCTCCAAAGCAGCTATTTTCTCCAGGTGAACTGATCGTAGTCATCTGGAGATCAACTGCAACGGTGGAAGATCTCCAGGTGCTACCTGGAAGCTGGCAACTGCAGCTTCATAGCAGGGAGGGGATTTGAATCCAGCTTCTAGTCTGATTACCACATTATATCGGCTGTCCTGCAGAAGGGCTGGCAAATAACAAATCCTCCTACTGAAAGGCAGATTCAGGTGGATTTCTAGAAAACTGTCAAAACATAAGCTGGCTTTTCCCCCCAAAGTGCTGCTTTCAGCCTGACTGAAGAAACGTGGCTTGCTGTTATAATTGGCTCTCTGTCTCTTAATGATAGGTTTTTTTGACCTGACTTTCAGGAAGAAAGGTAGGCTCTCAGACC